>OX439382.1:29705731-30025402 GCA_949319315.1 Zelleria hepariella | reverse complement strand
ATACTACTAGTTTTTTGGCCAGTAAGTACCATTGGTTTTTCGAGCACAAAAACAAATCAGCTTAATTATTATTGTTCTGTTGTTGATAATAGTGAAGAGAATACTATTTTATTGTCGTGAAACAAAAATAGCTCAGTTTAGCTAAAAAATTGAAAAAAAAAATCGTCATAAGTTAGGCTTTCCCGCCACGCTACTTTAGTTGACCCTTAATGGAAAAATATCAGCGTCTATCATTTAAATGCCAGAAAATATTTTGCAGAAATATTTTGTAGTCCTCGTTGCGTCTCAGTGATACAATCTTCGCCACAAAACAGACCCCTATGAATATGACGTTTCATGTAAAAAGCTTTCGAGATTCTCGCGACAAAGGAAGGAGACCTAATAAAAAGAAGGCTTCGCTAGTGGCTTAATAGCGGCGTCGCGATACGTTGCGTCGAAATTGATTTCACCACGTGGCGCCCCTTCGAGCTCTAATGTTGAATGGGCTACTTTACGTAATATTTAGGAGCTTTTATACAGGGTGGATTTTTGAGACGGGGCAGTAAGGGCAGGTACCTTAACCGTTATAGCTTCATGAAATCTTTCTTAGGAGACCTTAAATAACTTTTTGAGATATTATGAACTGTATTCACAGATTTTGGAAAAAAATTACGGTTAGCAAAAAAAATGCTAAAATACAAAAAAAAAAATATTGATGCCAATTGATCCTCTTTCATGTAGAGATCAAAAGACTCTAAGGAGCCAACTGAGGTTTGAGTACACACGACAGCACGTCAGTCTGTACACTTTTGTTGAAAATTCGCCCATAACGCAACCGAGTAGAGTTCTAGCGTGTAAAGGTCGACGTGCTGTCGTGTGTACTAGAAATGCCAGAAATTTACAAACACTTTTATAATGCCATTTGATCCTCTTTCATATAGAGATCAAAAGACTCTTAGGAGCCAATGGAGGTTTGAGTGCTAGAAATGACAGAAATCGGCAAAAACTTTCCCCCGTACAAAATGTATGCGGAGAAGTTTTTCGCGATTTCGTATATTTCTTGTACTCAAACCTAAATTAACAGATTAGGCCCTTACATCGAAGTATTCAGACAGAAGAGGTATTTAGTTGGCCATTCCTAAACTTGCCGTAGCAATGTAAATTGTACGGTTAACTGTATTATTCATAGGCAAACTGGCAATGCAGACAGAGGTACATACCTACGGGTTTCCCAACTCCCAGGCAACTTTCCTTGGTGCCTGTACGGCGCCCGGGAGTCCCACCCAGTCTAGCGATTGTACAGAGAGAGAAGAAGAACCGGTCATATTTTGCTTCTTCATTCTTCTTTCGGAGGCAGCCGAGGAAAGAGAAGAGTGGAAGAAAAAAGGGGAGGTCTTTACCCAGCAGTGGGACACTTCTTCTTCTTCTTTGCGTGCCGTCTCCTATCGGAGGTTGGCGATCAGTTTGGCTATCTCGTCCTTCGAAGCCGCCAAACGGGACACTACACCATGCAATTTTAGTGGTTTTAAAGCCGAAGGTATTTAGTTGCACTCGTGATTCTGAGCCAAATTCCAAAATATTACTTCAAAACGAGCGAAAAAAACAAACACTTCCCAGTACAAACGGCTATCGCCAATCGACACCATTTGTATGGAAAAGAGATTTTTATTTTCGCGCGTTTTGGAATGAAATTTTGTAATTTGGCTCAGAATTACCAGTGCAACAAAATGCCTTCGGCTTTAAAACCACTAACATTGCACGGAGTATAGAGGGTACATAAAAAAAAAAATATTTTGGTGCCATCGTCTATAGGAGGTCGGCTACCATTACGGCAACTAGTTTGGTGTTTCCCGTGTTCAACCATGCAGCATGATTTTGGAGCCATGACGTTTTTGGGCGGCCATTGAGTATTTTTCCTTGCAGAATTAGTTTCAGAATGTTATACTTTTCATTGCGCATGATAAAACTAAATCTAAAAAAAACCTGAAATGTTATAGCAGTTCTTAGGTAAATATAAATATTAATTTTTTTACTTGTCTTAAAGACATTTCATCTTATTGTCCAATAAGTTACACCCTGTAAAAAGAGTTAGGACCTTTTGTAACACTTTTTTAACACTAGGATGATAAGAGGCTTCCGAGGAAACCTTTCGTGCCTCGCTCGCCCTATTTTGAGCTCTCACCGCTTTACAATATAAATTATTGTTGATAATAGAGTTATAAATCGCCGGGGGCCGTCTTCGGAGCGCTCCACTATTAATTTGGACGTCGAGCGGTTTTATTCTCTCGCCAAATAATGAAGAGTCGTCAGTGGCGGTTGGGTGGTTGGATGGAAAAACGAGGAGTTAACGAGCGGCTGGAAGACAAAGCGGCGCTGGGACGTTTCTAGGCTCTATGGATAGATTTTAATTGTTACTCCACCTATTTTTTAAATCTTCTGTATTCATTTGTAACCTCAACGCGAAAACCGCCTAGCCGCCGTGGGCACGCGTGTTGATTAAGCCAAAATTCGCTTAAGACGACGTACGTCTCACAACTAGCGCCGCCAATGGAAAAAAAATCATATCTTTTTTTTGGATGCGTTTTTAGCAAAAAACGCTCCTGCGATTTCTCAACGCGAGGCTTAACTATTTTTAGGACCTAACACTGAAAAAAATATTTGAATGTTGGAAGCAATATTTTGATCAGTGTGATCAAGTATCTTGACTCCATACGAGCCTGACAAGAGCTTTGCCACCACAACGAAGGTGAAAGAGGTCAAAACAATTAATTATAACTGTTACCTGCAATAAATATTGCTGTCTAATTCAAGTAAGAACTTGGTCAAGTGAAGTTTGTAATGTGGCTGTGGTAATCAATTTTTTCGTTTGGTTCCACAAATATCTTGATTAAATAATCTGTTCAGGTACTATCATGACTAGCTAGCTTGTTTGATTCAACTAAGATGTTTGTCAAGCTAACTTTGGAAAGTAACTGTAATATCAAATTTTCTCGATTGTTTCTACAACGATGTTAATTGTATTTAATATGTGAAGGTGTTATGATGACTAACTGGCTTGTTTGATTCAACTAAGACGTTTGTCAAGCTAACTTTGTAATGTGACTGTAACAACAAATTGTCTCGATTGTTTCTACAAAGACGTTAGTTGAATATATTCTGTGAAAGTGGTATGATGACTAACTGTCTTGGTTGATTCATCTAAGATGTTTGTCAAGCTAACTTTGAGAATTAATTGTAATATCAAATTCTCTCGATTATTTCTACAAAGATGTTAATTGATTTTAATCAGTGAAGGTGCTAAGATGATTAACTGGCTTGTTTGATTCAACTAAGATGTTTATCAAGCTCACTTTGTAAAGTAGCTGTAATAACTAATTTTCTCGATTGTTTCTACAACGATGTTAATTGAATTTAATATGTGAAGGTGTTATTATGACTAGCTGGCTTGTTTGATTAAACTAAGATGTTTGTCAAGCTAACTTTGAAATGTAACTATAATAACCAATTTTCTAGATTGTTTCTAAAAAGACGTTAATTAAATAGAATCTGTGAAAGTGTTATTATGACTAACTGGCTCGTTTGAATCAACTAAGATGTTTGTCCAGCTCACTTTGCAAAGTAACTGTAGTAAAAAATGTTCTCGATTGTTTCTACAAAGATGTTAATTGAATTTAATAAGTGAATGTGTTATGATGACTAACTTGCTTGTTTGATTTAACTCATACCATTGTCAAGTTAAGGGTGGATGATAGCAACGTGGCGGGAAATTCAAAATTGTCACAGTTTTTTACATTTTGTAGCTAAACTGAGCTATTTTTGTTCAGCGATTTTTCGTTCGCGGCAACAAAACAGTATTCTTTTTATTATTGTAAACGACAGAACAACAATAATTCAGCCGATTATGTGTTCTGGTCTACGAAGTAGTGGCACTGCCCAAAAAACTTGTCGTAGACCAGAACACATAATCGGCTGAATTATTGTTGTTCTGTTGTTTACAATAATGAAAAGAATACTATGTTATTGCTGCGAACGAAAAATCGCTGAACAAAAATAGCTCAGTTTAGCTATAAAATGTAAAAAACTGTGAAAATTTTGAATTTCCGGCCACGCTGCTATCTTTCAGCCATAAAGAACCCAACCTTCTTGTTTGGCTATACAGGTGTAACAGAAAACTGTAGCCATATTAAGGGGATTGTTATGGACATATTTCTGAACAACATTTACCATGAAACCAATTGAATCAGAGCTACTTTATTTTTCACTATTCCATACAAATCAGCTAATCACCCGGCCCAAAATGTATAGAAAAGTGCGAAACAGAGTGGCTTTAAGCAAACCGGTTGCATACCTACTGAAAGTTGTTTAGAATTATCCATACAACCCCCTACAGTATGACTACACCTTTATGTTACCTTGTACATCCAAACAAGAAGTTACGCTACACATTTAACTTGACAAATGTAAGAGTTGAATCAAAAGTAATGTTATATCTAATTTAATGGTGGTTTAAGATGATAAAATTAAACATTTACTATACATACATTATTTTTTTATTACGATAACTAATGCCAACTACTACTTACAAGCTACTTTTAAAACTTTAACGAATTGAGTAAGCTATTCCTATTACAATAACATTACATTATTATGGATTGTTCCACTTAATGCACCTGGGGTAAATCACCTGGGTGCATTAAGAGGGAACGCGGGTAACCTCAACTCCATACAAAAGGGGAGACCTGTTTCCTTCCTGGATAATTATTTAGAAAAAATATGTTTGTGCCATTCAATCTTTATTTACCTCTGCCATATCCCTACGTTTTATTTTTTTATTATTTTAATTATTTAAATTATTATTAAAATTATTTAAATAATAAAAAAAGAAAAATATAGGGACATGGCAGAGGTACATATAAATTGAATGGCATAAACATATATTTTTTTAAATAATTATCCAGGGAGGAAACAGGTCTCCCTTTTTGTATTTTTTGTATGGAGCAGCCGGCTACCCGCATTCCGTCTTAAGTCTACTTTTAAGCAAACTTCCGCTCGCTGCACCCAGATGATTTACCCCAGGTGCATTAAGTGGAACAATCCAACATTATCTGTACCATGTTTAATTTTATCACCAGAAACGATAATTATGTTAGATATAACATTACTATTGATTCAAATCTTATAGCTGTCAAGTTAAATATGTAGCCTAATTCTTGTTTGGAGAACAGGGTATAACAGAAAGATGAAGTCATATTTTTGTGTGATGTTATGGGCACCGTTCTCAACAACTTTTGCCATGAATTAGGTTTCATATTGATAGTTGTACAGATTTATAGATACAATCCCCTAAAATATGACTAAACCTTTGTGTTATACCCTGTATAACCAAACAACACGTTACGCTACATACATAACTTGACAAAAGAAAGAGTTGAATCAAAAGTAATTTTATATCTAATTTAATAGTTGTTTCAGGTAAAAAAAATAAACATTTACATTACGTACATACAATATTTTTTTATTAAGATAATAATAATTAATGTCAACGTAACTTACAAGCTACAACGCATAGTTACATATTTATTTCCATTGCTTAAAATATTAATGTTGCATGGTATAGGTGCCTCTAACGAATTGAGGAACTTAGCAACATTTTCCACTGGGTTTGGTTCGTGGACTTCATAGGAACAGAAATGGCTATCGAAATCCACTGTTTGCAGAGCAATTCCCTTTAAAATAATTTTATCTGTACCATACAAATATAGATGTTCTACTTTAAAAAATCTGGGCAGATAATGATCAGGATTTGTTTCATAAACTAAAATAGTACCATTTAGATACCGAGTTGAACAAACAGTAGCCCAGCTGACTTTAACTAGCAACTCATTTGGACATAATTGCAAAGTGGAACAAAGGAATAGTTTAACACTAGCATCATCTGCCGATCCCTTTACTTTGGGTCCTGTACTAAGTGGTTCTTCTAATTTTCCTTTCAGAAACATTTCATTTAAATGAAGCTGATGTTTCTTACTTAAAGTCAGTGTTATATTTTTTCTATTACATGTAGCGTTTGCAGCCAATTTTGAAGTTCTATGTTTGGCTTCAAAGCGCATACTCCACAAAAAAATTAAAGGTCCATATTTTTCAAGAGCAGAGGGATAATGAACCATGTGATGGAACTTTGGTTTTAATGCTTCCTTGCTAAGTAACATATACTTCGAATTAAGCTCGGCAACTGCTGCCTGTAACGATTCCTCAGTTCCTTTTGCAAAGGCCGTAGTTAAGATAATTTCCAAAACCTCTCTTAGTTTTTTATACAAATTCCATGTTAAGTCATCTCGAGGTATAAATTCTCCTACTAATAAACCAAAATACCTTACAAATGTGAGCATCTCTGATGCAGTCATACGCACGTTTCCATGAGCTAAATGTTCCATAGCTAAAGTACATGGTTGATTTCTACAGTCAGGACCGTAAGCAAAAGCATGGATTCTTTCATTGAGAACACTGAGGGTAAACAATTTGAAGCGTCTAAGATATTGAAGCAGAACAAATTGCATAACGTATTTGGCAACACCTTCTAATAAATCATGCATACAATCGACGCCGATTTGGTTGAATAAATCAAAATTTTTTACATCTAGCCAAACACATTTTTCTTTTATACCGGTTATAGAAGGATTGTTTAGCAATAGATCTGATCTATAATCATCAATACTGCGCAATAAGTCTCTGTTTTCAGTACATTGCGTTTTTAAAACTTCTTTCCTAACTTTGCATGTTCTGCAAGGAAAATTTGCCGAAAAACTCTCTATGAAACCTGTAATCGCATGAATACCTAGATTGTCACCTAAAATAAGGCCTAATTCAAAATGAACAGTTCCGCTGAAATTAGGTAGATTAAATTTTAAACCATGCTCACTGAGATAGTTCAATTCATCGATCACACAGCGAAAGATTATTGTGTTTCCAAATTTAGTTCTGTCAGAGGAATGAAAAAGAAGAACTAAGAAAATGTTTTTCAGCGCTGATGTTCTGCAAGGTGGTAGACAAGGAATAGAAGCATAAACTGCTCCCAATTTGTGATGCCCTGATCTAGAACCTAGAGCATTGCCAGTTTCGTAATCGTCAAAGAATATAAATATTGGAATAACAATTTTGCCTCGATTTTGTGTCATTCTATTCCGCCAAAATGAGCCTTGTATAAAATTTTCCACCGCAGCATCACCACCAACATTTTGAGTTAGACGATTCATATAATGTAAAGTTTCAAAAAGGACATTTTCCATAGAAAAAAACGACATCAATACTTTTCGAAGCGGTATGAAATGTTGTTCACAAGTGATGGGCACGAGTCGGTTTATGCCCATTCTCTTTACTTTATCCAATCTCTGACCGATAACAACAGATTGTGGTTCTATGTAAGTTTCATTTTCAAGGAAATATTTAATTCGCTTGTGCTCAGTGTCAAATTTACTCCACACTGTTGTCATCAATGGTTCAATTGAATTTAAAATGTGAGAAACAGTACCGTGAGGAATAACATTTTCAGAAGACAACCTTTCAAGGCGCTCTTTGATAGCTGAAATGAAATTGTGAACCAATACATACCACTGACAACACAGCTAACAGTGGAAACGAATCTAGCACTTCGGGACAACAAAGAAAGCGTGTTATTCGTCTGAAACGAACAACTGAACCGCATCGGTCGCCAAGAACCGAAAAGAAACCTCCAGTGAAGTGGCGAAGAAGACCGCTGACCAAATCTAAAGTAACTCCTGAAAGTCAAACTGCCAATGTGCAGGCCAAATTATCCCCTAAAAACATTGATAAAAGTACAACTCCAAAAAAACAAACTGTAAATGTACAGGCCAAACTGACCTCTAAAAACCCTATCAGGATTCCAAAGACCATAGAACAAAAAAACGATCAAAAAATTGCAGTGATAGCCTCTTCTAAAAGCCAAAAAGTTGACGTACAGGCAAAACTGTTCCCTAAAAACGCTGGTAAAAGACCGATGACGCTGGAGCAAGAAATCACTCAAAAACCAGCAGCTATCGCCACTTCTAAAAGTCAATCTGGTAATGTCCAGGAGAAACTGACCCCTAAAAACATTGGTAATAGTGATATGATAATAGAACAAGTCGTTAAAAAACTAGAAGCTTTTGCTGAGAGAACCAAGAGCGCAACGCCCGAAAACAATGACGTCAGCAGCAGTATCAACACATCACGCAGCAGCAAATTGAACACTTCGGATCGTTCTGCACTAAAGATCGTTGAGGAGACATCCATGTCAAGCTCTGACGTCATACCTAACTCCCGAAGTTCCCTCAACTCTGAGAACCCGATTAACCCTCATTACTTTCTGTAATGAAATTGTGAAATCCGCTAAAAATGGTTTGAACAATATTTCGTGGCAATGATTGATTAGCATATAAACTAGCTATAAAAATCGAAAGGTCTTTTTCCACATTTTTTGAAGTTTGCAACTGTAAAGCTTGATTGATAATATTACCATGACTTGCTGGTGGTGATGGGATTGGTGGGATATATGAATCACTTAGTTCTTCTGGTTCATTGGGCGTTTCCGAACTAGCTACTTCGCTCAGGTTTGTAATAGAATGCTCTCGCAAAATATGTCTACGAAATGAACTAAATAACTGGAATTCACGATTACAATTATCTTGTGCACACTTATAAGCACTTAAGTCTTTTGAGTCATGTAACAACCGAAAATGTAACCTAAGAAGTTTAATATCAGAGAGTTGCTTATGGCATACAAAACAAGTTAACATTGTGTCTTAAAAATACGACAAAGGTACATTATTAAGCTTTCAAATAATATTACTGTACTGTTACTGTAACTGACGATACCTTGCCGTGTTAAATTATTATTGTGTATTGTAACAATATTACAATATACCACAATCAGTGAGCAGAGACTCGGCAGCGGTAGAACCTTTGTCGTATTTTGATGTCATTTTGAATAGAGCTTTTTGAATGAAATACCATATAGGGTATGCGTCTAGGCCGTATTCAACATTAAGAGCCCATACAATTTTATAGCATGTCTCAACAGCTTCCGCGATTGACAACCGTTCATATAATACCAGCCTGTTAGCAACCACAAAATAGGATTTGACGTGCTCCAATGACTCACCGACTATTATTATGTATGGCTGAGATGGAGCTTTTTTCTTTTCGAGGTTTGATAAACGCTGTTCTACGTATTGTGCGATTTCTGCGTCCGTTTTCAGGTGTTTTATAAAACCATCACGGGCTTCAATTTTGCTGGGCTTCCAGTTCTCCAGGCTTTTTCTGAATTTTCCTTGGCGACAGGTTGATGGATTAAGCAGGTATGGTATGGCGAGAAAACCCACAATATTTGTGGTTTCTTCACTGGATGCTGAAAAAAAAAAATTTGTCAAATGAATCTACATACTCGTGTAGGTCAATAAAAATTCTGCATCTTACATTTTACAGGTTTTGCATCAATTCATTATCATGTTTTGTGGAAGGTGTAACTTTATTTTTCGATCACTCTACTATTGAATCTTAATAAATTGGTTTAATGGCTTATGTAACACCTCATTATACCTACTATGTAATGGTTGTAGAGTAGGTAGACATACTTATTCAAGAATCCTATGGGAAGCAATTTTTAGAAAATAACAGTGTCTGAGTGTGATAGATACCTTATTATATTATTATATTATATTATACAGGGTGTCCCAAATAAAGATGTAAAGCGAGAAAATCTGGATAGCTGACACTGTATTTGGGACAACCTGTGTACTTAGTGGGGTTCCGCTAAGTACCGACTTAGAAGTAACTACGCTTTCATTACCTAATAACTGAAAGACTAATATTAAATAATAACAAAGTTACTCACAATCGGCGAGCCTGACGAGATCTTTCGCAAACTCATCAGTTGCCACTTTTTTTTCTTTTAGTCGTTTAAGCAGAGTTGGTTTTGTCAGAGGATATTGCATGAATAAATTGTCTTTGTGTTCTTCATGGGCAATATCAAAATCAGCATGCAGCTAGAAAAAAAAAAAACAATATCAGTTCTATCGAATAATACAATAATAATAATCTGCCAATGATGATGAACCCCTTGAGACATTTTCCATAGCAGACATCAATAGTCTCAATCCATAACCCGGCAACGACGTAGCCAAGTTTTTTCTTTTCCTCATGTTATTCTGCAATAGTCCTTGTATCTAAAGGGGACTGTCTCTGGTTAGATTCTTGTATTTATACAGAGATAAGATCCGAGAGATACACCCATCACATCTAGAGTAATTGGTATGAAACAGGCCTCTGTGCTGTTGGCTGTGGCCTCACGCAAGCCTTAAAGGACCCGGTCCCCATAGACCCGTGTGAATCTTAAAGATATACCTAAATAATAATAATAGAATCGGATAATATATATAATACTCACCAACTTATACCCCAATGGCTTTTGTAGAGCAGGGTACTTGACAAAGTATGCCTCTACAGGATCTTTGTTATCGTGGACCAGTTTCATACGTAATGGGCAAGTACTGCGCCATTTTTGCTCCACTATGAACCATGGGTCGGACGAAGTCTGTAGCCATTGTAGATCCTCTTTAGAGTTACTGTTATCCTCAATCTGACCTGTGAAACATTCTGGAAGAGGTCTTGGTGATGGGGCTGAAGATCCAGGGCTTGAATCCCTGCTTCTTTTCCTTATAGGGAGTGCTCCCAATTTTTGAAGTCTCCTGCGTTTATTTAACACCTGAAATTAAAATTAACATAGCATCACATTTTGCCGTAAATTAGTTTCAATTAAGTAGATCTAATAGGTAGATAACTTTTAATTCTAAGAAATAGCTAGTGTACCTGGTGCACAATTTTTCCCCGAGCTTGTCTCACAATTCCATTGGCTGTTGTGCAGGCAGGGATATAATAGGTTGTTGTCCGTTCGCCTGGATATAGCTGTTTTATATAATTGGCCCACTTATAATATGTAGCTCCAGTAATGGTGGTCTCCTTATGTTCTCTCAAAATTTCTTTAGCAATTACAGATGCCAGCAAATTGCGTCCAGTATCCCCTAATAAAGCCCCCCCTTTATAGGCGAGGAGGGTACTTGTGTCCAGAGAATTGTTCAGTAATTCTTCCAAGATCTAAAATATAAAGACTTATAAACATACCTAAAGAAATAAGACCAAACTAGTTGGTACACAAGACAGCACGTCGTCCTTTACACGGTAGCACTTTTGGTGGAGACTTGCTTACTTGGGGTTTTGAGCATCCAGATTTTCGTTCAGGATCGTGGGTTGAGCGGCCCGGGATTTAGAATCAGTATAATTTTAATTCATTAATAATTTAATAATGGGAAATTATAAGTCAAGCCACAAAGTTTTTTTTTGGCGACGTGATCTAACTTCTCATTTTATAAGTAAGCCACGGGAAACTAAGATAGCTTCTAATAAACTAATTCATCTTTTTTACATCGCCAACTAAATAATCCAAAGAAAGCGTCAAGTAAAGTCCAACAAATTATTTTAACTTGTCCACTGATTTATCTATTGCAACCTGATTTACTAACTCAGCCACGGATTTTACAACTCATCACCATTATACGTTTTACAGCTTCAAAATAAGCTCCTCAAAAAAATATAATTCAAGCTTCAATAGACAACCTCATATATTATTATAACATAAATTAGCATGTAAATTAATACATCATATTCTTTTATTGTGAAAAATGCCACTATACGATTTGGGACTTGACAGCGACCAGCCATTTGCACCAATCAGAGAGCGCCATTCGATTCACGTACTGACGAGTAGTCACGTGTATTTGTGACTACGTATCAGTTGCGTTTTTTTTTACTCAATCTACTTCCAGAAAAATGCTCCTATAATTAATTAAGTTAATTACGACTACGTAAAATTAAGGTATTTCAAAGTACACGAATTGATAAAAAAAAAAGTATTTTATTTTGTTTCCCTTCAATAGTTCCAGGGTATTTTAGTGCCCATAATTCACTATTTTATGTCAATTATTGGTAATTTTTTAAGATCAATTAATGTAGGTCGAGATAAATTTTAAACGTAGAGTTATAAAATTAGAAGCTAATTGAAAAATTGTTTTGGTGTCATATACCTATTAATATTTTAGAAGTCTACTGCTGGAACAAATTTAGATGCCAAAAAATAACCACGATGCTGAGTTGTATTTAGAGTGTCTTACATACAAGTTATCTAGTGGCTAAAATAGTATTATTTAGATGCGCGTTGATTGTGGCTGACTTAGCAATTTAGAAGGCAAATGCAGATATTTAGAGGCGTATAATGCTATTAAAAAGAAGTCTGTTTAATTACAACCCTTTAATAATTAGCTTTCGTGCTGGAATAGAAAGTGAGTGACAGATGTCAAAATCCTTCCTTACCCCGCACGCCCCGCGTCGGTGCGTTTGCTAAGCAAGCACCGATCTAACATTGGAGGAGCGTTTATGGAGCACGGCGGCGCCAATAGTTAATTTACGGGCGACTTTGCAACAAAAGTGTAGTCGGACGTGCTAGCGTGTGTACCTTGACACCTTAACTAAGATAATCGACAAAGATTAATAAAAGAATCGTCTGAAGTTAAAATTAGTTTGACTTTGGATCGCTCTACTTAGGAAAAATGAGATTGACTTTTGATAACTCTACCAAAAACAGGGCGTTATTCAAGACGTGTTACAAAAGGTCCTAAATCTTTTTACAGGGTGTTGACCTGCTGGTCAATATGATGACAATTCTGTAAAAAAAAAGTTGAAAAAAGAACTTTACTCAAAAAAGCTCGTAATGTGGTCATTAATTCGACAACCTTCTTTGAGCAAAGACGGACTTGCGGGCTACTATGCTTAGGCGCCAGAAAAGTTGTATGGAATTTCATTAATGTCGTGTTTTGCAGCCAGAAAAAGTGTATAAAAATCCATTAATGTCGAGTTTTGTTTAAAAAAATAGTCCGGTGCAAAAAGTATGCGTCTTGCGACTTGCGTCTTGCGTCTTGCATCTTGCGACTTGCGACTTAATACCTCAGCCTCAATCTTAGGACCTAGGGCATAGGATCTAGGACCTAGGACCTAGTACCTAGGACCTAGTACCTAGCACCTAGGATCTATAACCTAGCACCTAGGACCTATGACCCAGGACCCAGCACCTAGGACCTAGGACCTAGGAGCCAGCACCTAGCATCTAGGACCTAGCACCTAGGACCCAGGACCTAGGCCCTAGGACCTGACACCTAGGCCCTTGCACCTAGGACCTAGGAGCCAGCACCTAGCATCTAGGACCTAGGACCTAGCACTTAGCACTTAGGACCTGGCACCTAGCACCTAGCACCCAGGACCTAGGACCTAGGACCTAGGACCTAGCACCTAGGACCTGGTACCTAGAACCTGGCAACTAGGCCCTAGCACCTAGGACCTAGGCCCTAGAACCTGGCACCTAGCACCTAGGACCTAGGACCTAGCACCTGGCACCTAGGCCCTAGCACCTAGGCCCTAGCACCTAGGACCTAGGACCTAAGACCTAGGACCTAGAGCTTAGGACCTAGGTGTATATCAATTACTCGCTTTGTTTGAGTAAAGCACTATACATGCCTTGGTCTGCAATGAGTTGCTGGCCACGCTGTGATGGCTTTGAGCTGCGCTACGCTCTGCGCTCTGTCGGCAATCAAAAGCGCGCCAGAAACGCACCTATTACAGATCGCGGCAGTAATGTACTATTTATTTAAATAACATCAATATTGAAAAAAAAAAAAACAAAACTTGTTTTTGGATCTAGCCGAAATCTAAAAATAGTGTTAGGTGTATTTGAATAAGCTGTTGAAACAGTGAAAATTTGTGAAAATAATATTTTATCAATACATTTCTCCCGTCACAGCGCTTTCATTTTAATTAATTAAAAATCAACGGAACGTCATAGAGCTAAAACAATATTTTGGTTGAATGGGTGCCATAACCCTGTAAAAAAAAGTTAGGACCTTAGTGACACCTTTTACCTATGTTAGTTAAAACCAAGGATAAACAAATAAATGCTTGTGCTAAAAATAATGTTAGTAGGTACATACTGGGCATTGAACTGAATCTACAGTGCCATTGTAGTTTTCTGGAGAAATATTTTCTATTTCTTTATAAGGTAGGCTAGGACTAAGCACAGGCAGTTGAACATCAACACTAGCACCATCTTCCAATAGTGCAAAGTCCAAATTCTGTAATTAATATTAAAAATAATAGGAAGTTACAGTACACAATTATTATTTCTTTAATAAATTGGTATTGGTACTCTCATAAGGACATAGGCCGAACAAACTAACTATGGCGAGCAATAGAAGTCTGAGCAAGAGGGGTACCGCTTGACCCTTCTCGGCTTACTTTCGGTCACATCACATACATCAACCAATCGTTGCGAGTGCATTCACTGAGAATAATCATCACAGCAACTAATTGCAAATTTATCTAGCAAAACAAATAAGTAGGTTAGGAGATAGGTAGGTACAGTGGGCCACAGGCAAAGATGCCCTTTTTGTTCGATTGGCGCCCTTAATGCCGGGCGCGGTAAGAGCTACAATGGGGTATCCTAGACTGTGGGCCCACCGTACCTAGGTATGTCAAGTTAGGTGATAAGGTAGGTACGTACAGCCCGTGCCAGGTTTCTGGGCATCTGAATGCCGCCCTAAGGCCTGGAGGAGGTAGCGGCGCATGGGTATAAGAGAGGTGCATAAACACGGGCGAGAGGAAACAGCTGGCTCAGATGCCATGAACCCTGGCGATGGCTGCACCTGATTTTAATCAAGAAGCTATTACTAATTACATAGACCTACCTACTAGACCTACCTTCTCTTATAATTTGGGTAAGTAAATACTCACAGAGATGTCCAAACTTGTAACAGTAGAGTCGAACTCTCCTTTCCATGACCTCCAGCACCTTAAAAAGAGAACCCTGGGCCCGGTTTTGGGTATTAACTCTTTGATGGTGTCATTCGTCAGGGCTGACAGCGCGTGGATCGTTATTTGTTGTTCTGAAAAATAGTGAGAAATTAGGTAAGGATACATAATATTTGTAATAGGAAGGTACCTAAACTCTAATTTTTAAATCGAGTCCACGGAATGACAGTTGCTGCAAAGGCTTTATCTGTCAGTGGCATACTAGCAACTGTCATTCCATGGACTCGAATTAAAAATTTGAGTTTACGCGATTCTTATACAAGACACAAAACACAAGACAGCACGTCGTCCTTTATACGCCAGCGCTCTACTTGGTTAGGTATGTTACGGGTGACTTTGCAACAAGACTGACGTGCTGTCGTGGTACCTATACGGTGTGGCTACGGCACTCGGACCATCTTGATCGAAGACTCGGACACAGAAATGGCTACTTTCTGACCCGGTTTTGACAATACAGTGCAGTGCGCGTTTCACAATAGGTACCTATTAAGTGTGTACGCCATTACTCGCCAATAAAAACACACGTGGCATGGTAGTTTGATGATTTCGAAGTGCCTTTTCCGGCGGCGAAGTGTAGGGCCATGCCCGGTAAACGGTAAATTACGCCGGTATAATGCGAGCGGGATGAGAATGGGATGGAACCTTGTCAAAGTCAATCGAAAACATACTGTATTTTACTTTGACAAGGTTGCACCGACGCGAGTTTGCTTACTGCGCGCGTCTCAGTTCCAAAAAGTCGCATCCCATTCTCATTCCGCGCGGATTATACGTATGAAAGCTAACGTACATGGCCATACACTTCGCCGCATTATATTCTCTCTGCGACGTGTGAAAAGGAACAAACTTACCAGTGAAAATTGGTATGAGGTCGTGTAACTCCCATGTTTTTAGTAGTTCTATGACTTCCTCCATTAAAAAGGGATCTTTGACCACTCTGGAAGTCTGGAATAATTAACACTTCGCTAGGAATCACTGGAGTACTGGACCACGGAAATAATCGATATTCTGACCGACTACTTACAGCGTTTACGCGGAAGTGGGACGAAATCACGAAACGAAATGACGAAAACGAGTGAAGTAAGCACGTGTCACGACACGATTCGAGCGAGCGGCCGACCGGCGGCGACCGGCGCGCGGGCAGCGGGGGCAGTGTTGCCAGTAGCAGATAGTCAAATATAACACGAGGCAGATCAAAAAGTAACATTTTCTCGAGAAAAGTAACATAACTTTTTTTTATTGTGGAAATCGACTTCGAAAAAATCTTAATAATTTTTGATCGAATAATCGATTGGCGATGCTGAAAAAGAAAGAAACATACAATCAATGATGTGTGTTGTGTGTCTAATATACCAACCAATTTAAGAAAGAAAGGAAAGAAATAAA
The DNA here is from genome assembly GCA_949319315.1 of Zelleria hepariella. Classification (NCBI taxonomy): domain Eukaryota; kingdom Metazoa; phylum Arthropoda; class Insecta; order Lepidoptera; family Yponomeutidae; genus Zelleria; species Zelleria hepariella. The sequence continues at coordinate 30,009,076 of OX439382.1, read as the reverse complement.
AACGTCTTTCAATACTACAAACAACAATGCGTTATTAGTATTGCCACATCACGGCCAGTCAAAAAATACGATTTACCTACTTTGAGTAGTTCGGTGTTCGCAAAAAATAGTGAATTTATTTATGATTTTTTTGCTGGTTTGACTCCCGGGTGCGACAAGCGAATGAAAAAAATATTTTCGCGCCCCCGTTTTAGCTTATTTTTTTACAAGATCTTGTGGAGGTAGAATGAATTTCTTATTGAGCCTTACAAATCTGATTAAAATCCGTCGATAAATAAGGTTACACTGCTAACTTTGACAGAGATTGAAAATACCTATGTCAAACATACTTATAATATAATGTATGAACACACGTCAGACATACCTAATATGTATGCTCACGCCTACTTCCCGGACGAGGGGTAGGCAGAGACAAAAGACCGCCACTTGCTACAATCCTGGCATATATCGCTCGCTTCCTCAACATTGATAGTAAGTCTCTTCATACAAGCTTAGACCACAACCGAAGGCAGTGGCGCTGCAACACACATACCTACAGCAAAGAAAATGCTACGCTACTGCAGACCACAGTGTCCACAGTGCTGCCGCGCTTGGAATCAATTGTGTAAATAGACATTCTTATAAACCAGTAGTATCGCTTGCTTCAACTCATAGAAAAGTTCTTAATGGACATAACATTTCGCTAGGCTAGTTTGATGGGTAATGTAAAAAAAACGATGTTATTGTATTACTTTGGTGTACAGTAATAGTACATTATGTATGATACAAAATGTGCTAAGTTGGTCATTACACACAAAGCATTATTGTGCGCGAGCCGATCGATGGGCGAACGCGATAAGAAAGCTGAGTTTGTAATGACCAAATGCACACGAGTAGGTACCTATCATACGACGTTTTTCAACACAGTTGCGAGGAAAAAAACAAACTTGTATCGTTAATAACTGAAAAAGTACCAATTCAACTTACCTTTGTTGACAAGTACTGACTGTCCAGAACTTCTGTTAAAAACTTTTACACATCGGATGGTAACCACTGACCACACTTTTAACTTGAATATTATTTTGCTTGTTTTCACTATTTGAAGTAGATATTGTTGATAGTAATTAACCACACAGCAGCAACTTTACGAAAATATTTGCGGAATATGACGCGTCAGTTTTGTTTTTTTCGCGGGCGCGTTGACATGACAACGGGGGTTGGTATCTGTAGCTATCCCATTCTACGTCAAACAAAAGAGGGAGATAGCTAGAGATTCATCATCGCACTCGTGCGGTAAGTTAATGTTATTACAACCCCAGTGCGGTAATATGCTGCATTATGAAACTAAAAACGGTGTTATAATAGTCAAATTTACGAGCAACTGTATTGAAAAGAGTATTCTATCTATCTTACCTTTAGTTAACGGAACAAAAAATATTTTAATCGTATCGTACGAAACCACTAGAAACATTACGTCTTTTCCCTGAATCTCGGCAAAAAATATTGTTGGCAACAATGGCCCAAGCGGCGGACAAACGGGTGCGGAGGGTGGGGGTTCATGTGTTTGAATCAAACAAGATGGTGATTGAGACAACAATTTTTTAACGTTATTTTAAACAAGGTCTAAAGTAAGTTTGATCAAGGCTAATGTTAATATAACATTTTCTCTGTTAGTAAATTCAAACAAGTAAACTATTTAAAACTATGGTATTGAATAATTAATTCGACAAAGACTAATCTTCAAACAAATAAATGGAATTGTTATTTTAATATTTTACGTGGTATTCAATCAAACAAGTAAACTGTTTAGAACAATGTAGTTATATTGTTATTTGGACAAACACATTTTTTTGAAACAATTATAATTCATTGTTGTCCTACTCATGAACTCTTTTTTAAATTAAATATAACTCTTAGGTAAATCCATAAATATGAAATTGACGATTTAACAAAAACTATAGTTATGACAACTTGGTTACTTAGTAGATTTGTCCAATGGCCGTTTTTTAACCTAAAGAAGAAGTCTTAATTATATTTAACAAAATGGTTGGTAAAAATATTCATAATATGTGTTCAAGTCAACTAATAGGTCTAGTTGTTAGCCTAAACATAGATGACTTTGCTGCAACAACTAGTCAACTGTGGTTAATGTAATGAAATTCATATTTGTTTCATTCAAATTAACATCAACTAAGAGAATACTCCACTTAGTTGGATTTCATTTTTTTCAGTGCAGAGTGAAAGTAATAAAAAGCAAATGCAATTTTACGTTTAACGCTCGCAGCGCACTCGTACATGAAGACATCTGCCCAGAACGTCTTACTTTATGTAATTGTGCGTTTACACGAGCACAGCCAAGGTGCTAGTCACACAGAAGAGACGTGGGATGATGACCCGGCGCGGGCGTCACGTTTTGTATTAAGGCGCTGGGCATAGTGAATTAGCCCGCGCGCAAAGAAAAATGCACAAAATCGATTCCTGTATCAAATACACTAAAAAAATCGAAAATGTTCACATATCAAACCCTAGAATTAGGTGAGACCTATCTAAAACAGCCAGTTTTGTGTTGATATCCATAACAGATTGCAAGATATTTTGCTTGAAAAAAAGTGCGCCGCCTATTTTTTTTCATCAAATAATCTTCAAAACCTTTACGAATCTCAACACAAAACTGGCTGTGTTAGATAGGTTTCACCTAATTCTAGGGTTTGATATGTGAAAATTTTCGATTTGTTTTGTGTATTTGATACAGGACTCGATTTTGCGCATTTTTCTTGGCGCGCGGGCTATTCACTATGCACCGCGCCTTAACGTTTTGCTTTGACCGCGTCCCGTCTCTTCTGTGTGTCTTGCGTCGCGTCGCTTCTATAGCGGTACATTCTGTATGACAGTGACGTCAAATTGACGTACAGACGAGCTAGTACGAGGGCGCGTGCAGAGTACACACGACAGCACGTCAACTCTTACATGCTAGCACTTTACTTGGTTACGTTACGGGCAAGTTTACAACAAAAGTGTACACTCTGACGTGCTGCCGTGTGTACCATCGAGTTAACCTTGCCCGCTGGGATAATAAACGTACACGCTTATAGTGAGGTGTTTATGGCAGAGTTTAAAATTGAAAGCAATGAAAATGGGTGTAAACTTGTACACACGACAGCACGAAGACGCTTACACTTCCATTGCAAAGTCACCCGTAACGTAGATGAATAGGATGCACGTGTGCAAGCGTCTACGTGCTGTTTTGTGTACACAATGAAAACAGCAGTTTTTGCATAATACTTTACTGTTACATTACAGAGTTTTGTTTCACGTATCAGTAGTTTCTCTTTATGTCTTTTTATCCACCGCTCTCTTGCTAACAGAAGCGCTTAGACGTAATTTCACATGCTCCCACTGAAATGGATCAACTAAACTCATGTAAACGAGGCACAGGTCTGTAATGCTATACTGTGCAATGATAGCATTTGACAAGATGTGTCTCACTGTTGGTTACATACACTGGGTTAATTCGAGCGTAAAAGTTGTAGCATATTGCAACTTACTGTATAAATACCTACCTACTGCCTAATCGAATCTACAAGATTTTCGGCACCTGGATTTTTGGCACCAATTCTCTTGGTTTCGGCACATGTCGTCTGCATTACAAAATCTGAAAAGAACTTCGGATTTGCAAAATTTTATCGATAATTTTAAACTCTGTGTGGTCGTTCTGCCTACTTACATGATGAAATCGAAAAGAAACCGCTTAGAAATCCAAAACTCCTGCAACACAAAAGTGTAGAGCAGCTATCATTTTTCATGGGAATTTTCACATTTTTGCGTGGGGTGTGGCAGTTTTTTTTTGTAACACAGATAGAAGTATAAATATGGGTATGCATATTAGATCTGAATGCGAAAATTCTTATTGACCGGCAACTTTGGAATTCAGGTTTTATTGTGTTATGTTGATGGAGACCAAGATCTGGGGAACTTTATTATGAAACCAGTTCTAAATACTACAATGTATACAATAACCAACACAGAGACGTTTGTATAGCCCATTAACAATATTTATAATTACTTTGTGCCATTCATAAGGTACCATTCTTATGACCACCCTTCATACATTGTCATGTCAGTCTTACATTCGTCTCGCTTCACCAAACTATAACTCATGTGGTGATCCCTGGCTTCATACAATTCGTTTGCTAGGTGGTTCAACGAAGGTAACACATTTTATTGCTAAACAGGGGTGCGTCAATCCAAGATGCGTTACGCTCTTCAAGAATTATGCGAATATCAAAATACTGGAATGATCCCATTGAACTGCTCTTGCCTTTACGTCCATCTATTATTTAAGTCTTGAGCGAGCCTAATTTTCTTTTTCGTGTCGAAAATCTAATGGGAAGGGGACATTATCTTGTAACTGTGCCAGTGGATGCGTTTGTTTATTTTTCTCTCTTGGACTTAAGGGTGGACGATAGCAACGTAGCGGGAAATTCAAAATTTTCACAGTTTTTTACATTTTGTAGCTAAACTGAGCTATTATTGTTCAGCGATTTTTCGTTCGCGGCAATAAAACAGAATTATTTTAATTATTGTAAACAACAGAACAACAATAATTCAGCCGATTATGTGTTCTGGTCTACGAAGCAGTGGCACTGCCCAAAAAACTTGTCGTAGACCAGATCACAACACAACACAACTACAACAGAATCATTCAAATGTAGAATACGCTTTTCTGTACACGGTTGACGGGTATATCACAATGTTTATACCATGAATGTATTGCTACAACAAATTTCAAAGTATAAATAAATAAATTGGAGATACCCATCAAATTATTATTAATCAAAGCAAATCATTTGAGTACAGATCGATTGATGAAACTCTAAGGAAGTTAAGCACACTTCACTCATTTTCAAAAAAATACCCAATGAGATTATTTTCTATTCAAATGGCAGTAAGTAATTGAACGTGAAAGGGAATTATTAATTTGCACAAAAATAAGTAGGTATACATAAGCCAATAAGCTTTTCTGCTCACTCAAGTGCGTTTAATGAGAGCTACAGTGTTTTCGGCAATGAAAAGTTTATACAAGTCGGCTACACCGACATAATACAAGTAAGTTTAACCGTTTACGAAATAAAAAATGTGTAGTGCTTATGAAAGTTTAAATGAAAATTTTGTTTTTCATTGGGATTCATTCATTTTTACAAGTTTGTAGTAAAGTTTGTAGTATTTTTACAAGTTACTTACCATTCCGGGGAATAAGCATGAGAGTATGTTAGAAAAGTAAGCATTCGGAAAGTGTGACGAATATTTAATGCAGACTCTAGCAACCAGCTAGATTCCTGGCTCCACAGTCATATTGTCCCGAAATAATTTTGGCTGTATTGCTACTCAAGTTCGAGTAGGAGCTTTCTTGAGATTTCGACGCCTTCCGCTTTGCCTCGCCTAAAGCTGGGTTTACATGAACGTTATATCGGGATCCTTCTTTAGTCGAAGCTAGACCAAGTTACGCAGAACTTCGTTCACATTGAAAACATAATACGATAACCACTATCACTTTGATCTGGCTTCGAATAACAACGAGGGATGCCTGTTTGGTTTTATCGTTTAAAGTATTTTCCACGATATTTAATACACTTTTCCATAGGTTTGAACCAGTTTTTATTCCGGCCTTTTTGAATCGGTTTATAAAATATTTATTCCACTCCGAAGTAGGAGCCTCAAAATTGCAGATACGAAAGCTTGACTGGTACTTCACCAGACCAAAATCGCTGACTATGGAGATTTTAAACATGTATAATAAGTTGAAAAAATTCACTCGGGACAGGACTTGAACCCGCAACCTCTCGCATACCACGCAGGAGCTCTACTAATTGAGCTAGCGAGTCAAGTAACTGTCGATGCGAATTTCTTCAACTAGTCTCCATTATACTTCAACGTTATAAATGTTTAAATTATTTTCTAGCACGGGTTAGTGCTTTAGAAAATATGAAATTATGAAGATTTTATTTTTATTTTAGCAAAATTAAAATAATCGTTAGGGCTTGTGAAAAGACTGCACGGCAGAATAGATGGTCCAGTATTTTTAAGTTTTGCTGGTATAGATGATGTAATGTTTGGCGAGTGACGAGAGGCTTTCTTCTTCTAGACGCTATTTCCTGCTTCCATGTGGCCCCATTTCTTCCACTGTAGGTTTTTTTTCTCTAACCTTTCCCGGTCCCCTGAGCGGTATTAATTCTTGCATTGTATAGCGGTGCCTTTGTACCGTAATCGGCGGATCATTTAGTACGGAGTGCTTATTAAAATTAAATAAGGCCTCCGTAGCTATTGTGCTGATTCCATCGCCGTTGCGATTAAACCTCTTTAATTTTTAATGTGTGTGCGAAGTCGATAAGAGGAGCTCTTATTGAACGAGCGAGCGAAGCGAGCTAAGTTCTCTGAGTCTACTGGAACAATCCGGCGTTTGTATGTTTGTATGTATGTATGTATGTTTGTATGTATGTGTGGGGCACGAGACTTTTTGGTCGAATTCGAAATTCCAAAATTGAATAGTTTTTCTAGATACTTTTGTTCGGCTCAACCTTCAGGCTAATTTTGTTACGTCTTGTGGCACCGTCAGTTTCTTTGAAGACGTTACATAGCCCGCCACAATATGTATGTATGAATGTTCGTTCGACGATAACTTGAGTAAATTTGGTCAGATCGTTATGAAATTTGGTAGGCGGGTAAATGAAATTAAAAGAAGTTCAAACATGAGCCAAATCGGTCGAGGGGTTGCCGAGATATGGGGTTGTTAAGTTTATATGGGGTCGCGAGTTCACAGTTCAGGGCGAACCATTAGTTAGAAATAGTCCTCTCCGGTAGCCTGTACATGTTCCACTAGCTGGGCAAAGGCCTTCTTTCAGAGAGAGAGTTCGAGCTCAATCACCACGCGTGCCTAATGCGGATTGGTGATTTTTGCGTTGAGGGTATAATGCCTCATTTGCTCAGGTTTCCTCACGATGTTTTCCTTCACGAGTTTCTACTTTAGATAGATAGATAGAGAACACTTTATTGTACACCAGAAATTAATGATTAATGATTTAATAGTACAGACGGCGGTCTTATCGCTAAGAGCGATCTCTTCCAGAGATAACCTTAGGATGGACTGGAAAAGTAAAAATAGAGAAGGTAGTAGATGTACATAAAAAACAATAATTAAATTACATAAACACAGGACATAAAATAATGTAATACTTATTTGTGCATACAACTTATGAATAAGTAAAATAAAATAAACAAGTACCTAGGTAGTATAAATAAATATAAATCTATATCTATCTATACTTATAATAAAACTCTAGCGAAGTCAATTCTGTACATTGAATATTTTTAGAAAAAAACTATCAGGGGTTACTAAGTAAACTATACTGAATACAAAAATGCAAAAAAATCGGTCTATGTCTGTCTGTCTGTCTGTCTATCTGTCTGTCTGTCTGTCTGTCTGTCTGTCTGTCTGTCTGTCTGTCTGTGTGTTACCTCATCACGCGAATACCGCTGAATAGTTTTCAGTCAAATTTAGGACCGTGATAAGTCCTGGTTCTGGGAACAATCTAGGCTATCCGATGTTCAGAATACATTGCGGGTTGCAATTTTAACTTCGTTTTTTGTAAGAAATATTCATAATCAATATTCATAGCTTCTTGAGAAGATATGTTAATAACGTGATACAGAACACATTTTCGAAAAAAAAAATTGCATTTCCGGAAAAAAAAAATCCGTCTTGGAACCTCATTATCTCGGAAACCGTTGATTTCCTAGGCATAGTTCCTTGGGCAAAAATGATCGTTATGATGAGGACTATACAGGGTGTTGAAAGACCGCCAACAGACCCGAAAGCCACTAGACACCAAAACAAAGTACTTTTTCGATAAATTATTGTTGGGAAATTATTTTGGTTTTTTAGGTTATAATTTTGAAAAATATTTTTTCACGCAATGGACGTGTAACGCATAGAAGTCATATTGCGCAAGCGTAGGTATCAGATTATGTTACTTAAGCTTGAAGTGCCGATGTTTAGAATACATTGCGGGTTGCAACTTTAACGTCGTTTTTTGTAAGAAATATTCATAATTTTGATATGGCTTCTTGAAAAGGTATGTTAAGAATCCCCTGAAGCTCTGCAGCCCTCTCGCTCGCACTTTTGAACATTTTAATTTATTGTAAGAGAATGATTTAACTTTGGACGATAAAATATAGTTGCAGACATAGATAATAAAGCTATCGAGCTAATAAAGCATATTTAATAAATTGTTGAACCAATTTTGACAAAACATAACTAAGAACACGAAAAAAAACCTAAAGCTTCCAAATATTTCACCCATTTAAGAGCTACGGTGCCACAGACAGACACACCCTCATAAACACTTATACAGACACACTCACAAAGCTGTCAAACTTATAACACCCCTCTTTTTTGGCCGGGGGTTAAAAAAAACCTTCCTTTTGAGTTTTGCTCCACAGTCGAATTTAAATTAAATATCAAATGTGTAAAAACGCATACGAAGTCGCGGGCACAACTAGTTTATCAATAAATAAATACAATTTAGATTTATTATAGTGGCCCTTTTATCCAGCAAACGGTCGAAATAGAATCGACCTATGTGCGGTAGGTCTTCCGCCTCTGTATATCTTATTAGAAACATCAAACTTAGGCGCCAGTCACACAAAAGAGACGTGGGGCGGAGACGCGGCACGGACGTGACGTTTTATAATGAACTGACGTTTTGCTGTGTCCGCGCCCCGTCTCCTTTGTGTGTCTTGCGTCGTCGCGTCGCTTCATACATTTTGTATAACAGTAACGTGGCGACCACGCTGCGTCTTCGTCACTTGTCTGTTCTGTGTGTTTCGCCCCTTAGGTTTTTGCATCTAATAAAATAATTTATACAGCGTCGTGTGGCATCTCTAGTAGATAATTATCTACCAATAGTTAGGTGAAATAGCTGGAGAGCGTTGACCATTGGACTTATTTTATCGTACAAGACTAGGAGTTGGTAGGCTGATAGAGTAGACTTCGAGTAGAAAAATCTAATATGTCGGAGCGCGACGACTAGCTCCATCTAGCGAAGACGGAAGCATCGTTTTGATAGATAGATAGATAGAGAACACTTTATTGTACACCAGAAATTAATTATTTACAAGAATTTTCTTAACCTAATAGTACAGACGGCGGTCTTATCGCTAAGAGCGATCTCTTCCAGACAAGTTTATAAACAGAGTTTTTTTTTTAGGAAAAAACGAATCTTAAAAGAAGTTTTTTTTTCCTTTGCTAGTTGTGCATGTTTTCACCTTAACAAATTCGTAGTTGAATGTTTGTCATTAGAATAACCTACCTACGTTTAATTTTGTCTTGATTAGACTACCGATAGTTGTTTGTAGTTAATAGTTCAGCCGATCAGTCAACTCGTCACCGTCGCAGGGACTGGTCTGGAACAGCTGGGCTGGTGGGTTTGGGCTCTCTGGACTCATTGGGTTTGCACCCTTTGTGAAAAATAAGTTTATAAGACGACGGTTAAGGCACACTAGCGTCGCCATTGAAAAATAATCATATTTTCTTTTTGGATGAAAAGAAGATATGATTGAAGCCTAGGCCTTGGAATGAAGCCTAGAATTCCCATTTGACGGCCGAAAACGAGCCGTCAAATGAGAATCCCTAGGCTTAAAAATTTTTAGGACCTAAGGCCTAGATTCCAGATCCAGAACCTACGAATAAATCCTGCACAAGATAAAAACGGCCGCTTTTGACATGTGCAAATTTTATTTATAGGTTTTAGGATCCAGGATCTAGATTTTAGGTCCTTAAAATAGTTAAACCTAAGGATTCTCATTTTGCGGCCCGATGTTAGCAGAATACGCATCCATAAAGAAGATAATATAAAAAACTGTTGCCATAAGAAACGAAGTTAAAATTGCAACCCGCAATGTATTCTTAACATCGGCACCTCGAGCGTAAGTAGCAAAATATTTTTCAAAATTATAACCTAAAAACCAAAGACATTTCCCAAAAATAATTTATGGAAAAAGTACTTTGTTTTAGAGTACCTTTCTAGTTTGTCGATGGTCTTTTAACACCCTATAAACTTACATACGTAGATTTACTCTTAACATCATACATCATGTAATCCAGTTCATTAAAACACGTGAAGCATTATCTAAAGCCAAATTGTAGTGTTCAGTCACTCGACAACTCAATTTCAGTAATTTGCAACAAATTAAACCGGCCAATTCGCAAAGCGTCCGATTTCCCGTTTGCCCTGCGTCGAATAATAATGTTATTACGGATTTTTCATTCCACTGCCTTCTGATGCTAAAATCAGCGTTTGTAAAAGCAATGTTGATGGGATTTCGATTTAGTTTTATTTCATTTTGAATTGCATTTTAAAATTACAAATTCCACCAAGCGAGTAGTTTTTAACCAAACAGTCAGCGACAAAGTTAGGGTTACCTTAGGTCATCGGATTAGAATACCTCTTTTAGTTCAATTGACTATTGACTACCTATGGAGTATGCTAGCATGTCGCTAGCCGTACTTTGTTCATTTTTAGCAGACTTAAAATACTTAAGGGTAGACGATAGCAACGTAGCGGGAAATTCAAAATTTTCACAGTTTTTTTCATTTTGTAGCTAAACTGAGCTATTTTTGTTCAGCGATTTTTCGTTCGCGGCAATAAAACAGTATTCTTTTTATTATTGTACACAACAGAACAACAATAATTCAGCCGATTATGTGTTCTGGTCTACGACAAGTTTTTTGGGCAATACCACTGCTTCGTAGACCAGAACACATAATCGGCTGAATTATTGTTGTTCTGTTGTTTACAATAATGAAAAGAATACTGTTTTATTGCCGCGAACGAAAAATCGCTAAACAAAAATAGCTCAGTTTAGCTACAAAATGTAAAAAACTGTGAAATTTTTGAATTTCCCGCCACGTTGATATCGTCTACCCTTAAGGTGAGTTGGCAACTATCACCTACACTGGCCATATGGCCGTCACGTAAAACGATCCATATAGTAGTGAAACTTGCCTAACTAGTAGTGAACCTTGCCTAGAAAATGTAGCTAGATAACGTTTACGTTTAAAAATAGTCATTAACTGTTACAGTATCAAAATATGATTAACGAAAAGAACAAAACTTTAATAAGAATAATGAGATATTCTGTAAAAAAATATTATGTGCTTAAAAATAATCGACGGTAAAAATAGTAAGTTTTTTAAGGGTGGACCAAAATTTATTCGAAAATAAATGTTTGACTTTGACCTACATTATTAGCCCGAGGGTCCAACCCCCTCCGCCCAACTCGGCCTGCGCCGAACAGCTGAGTTCCCACCTGGGCCAGGTGGCGCGCTATCTCGCCCGACAAGTGCGCAAGCGCATGCTGCGTACACGCATGTTGGATATCGGCTATCAGGGCCCTTAGCCTGTAACACAATGGTGCTAAAATGGGCTGTCAGGTGACGACTTCAATTACGATTTGCTAACGCTGTCTGTCCTTTTAATGTTTTTGTAGTACAGCAAAGAATATTTTGATTCTAATTCTAGAGGATTAGTTCTCTGGTTGTAGGAGAAAAACGAGGAGAGCCCGGTTTTGTCCTTCTGCCGGGATGCCATTGACCCGCCATTGCGTTACAGGCTAAGGGCCCTGGGCGAGGCTGGCCGGTAGCGATGGTATGCGGATGCTTCTGTGACCGGAAGTTGCATTTAAGGTGAAATACTTCTCACAACTAGCGCCGCCAATGGAAAAAAAAATATATCTTTTTTTTTGGATGCGTTTTTAGCAAAAAACGCTCCTGCGATTCCTCAACGCGAGGCTTAACTATTTTTAAGACCTAAGGTTTGGATTCCAGATCCTAGAACTTAAGAATGCAATCCTGGAATCCAAACCTTAGGTCCTAAAAATAGTTAAGCCTCGCGTTGAGGAATCGCAGGAGCGTTTTTTGCTAAAAACGCATCCAAAAAAAAGATTTTTTTTTTTTTTCCATTGGCGGCGCTAGTTGTGAGACGTATGGCGTCTTAAAAGGTTGTCCGGAAGAGATCTCTTCATATAACGTAATATGTACGAGCGTGGTTGAAAGTTCGTTTTGTATAACCCAGAAAGTGTGAATTGCGTTTGCGTTACAAAAAACGAACTTTCAACCGCGACCGCGCCAAAACAATATTTTCCCAAACTCAGCGTAGTCTACGCTATCAGCCTACCAACTCCCAACCTTGAACGAAAAAAATATCTCGATTGGTCACCACCTCTCAACCTTTAACGAAATATTTTCGGGAAAAATCCTTGTTTTTCCAAGCCACTGGTACGTAAATAAGTACTACATCTTGCTATCTTACTTTACTGAAGAACCGCCAAGTTTGTTTGAAGTCCTCTATAATCCTTCATTAGCCATAAAACCGCGATTCAATAAAAAATAATTGCCCGCTGCTAATTACACTCGATATAAAATAAAGTTTAATCGAAATAGTAATGTTTAATGTCTCGTATCAAGAAAATCCCAAGAAACACCCACTGCGTCTACACTTTAAAATCTAGAAAAGGGCTGGGCGGGGCGGGCCTCAGCGCAAATAGTCCGCCGCTCTAGTGGAGGATGTTTCATATTATAAATACGGGCAGGCGGATTTTTGCGTTGCGATCTTGCGATGCGCCCCGGCCCGATCCGCCTCTAGTGGACGCCAGCCTTTAGTGATGAGTGATTCATATTGGGTGAACTTTCTGTTCAGTGTCTGTTTTTTTCGCAGGCGCGTGAAATTAAATTCTGATCCAAAGTACCGATTTCCAAAGACAGGTGTTACGTTTACGTTAATTTAAATGTTAATGCATTTTTATTTTCACTTTTCGCCATAGTCCATGACTGGTGACAGTCTATAAGTGGAACAACTCTGTCACCTTGGTGCTAATTGAAACCACCCAACTCAAGTTATGTCACTTGACACGAAAAAAATGTCAAGGTTTTTTATAACTCACGAACAGCCCTCTGTTTTTATCCTTTAGCGAAACCACAATTTTTTATCCTGGCGTAAATATTGTGCTAGGTTTTTCTATTGAAAACGTAAACTATCTATACTTAATAGTACGTAACCCTCAGTGTGCGATTGCGGTTCATTCTTGAACGCTTTATTATTTATCGTTTCTGCCATATTTTGTACTTCTTCTTCTTTTGGTTCCATCTCCTATCGGAGGTCGGCTATCATTACGACTACTTTAGCTCCCCAAGTAACATTTCATTTGGGCCTAGGTTGTAAAAATTGCCTCTAGGTTTTAGAGGGGTTGTAGAAAGGTTAATGATTTGCTAGTTGGTTATATTTAGTATTTGAGAATGATTACTAAGTCCTAAAACTAATAGTTTATTGTTACAACCTTGAAGTTGTTGACAAGAGTTAACGTTAACGTTATGCTGACTTGTATTTCAAGAGCTTACAGCCCCAGGATCTTATAGTTGTCGTAAGCTACTGATAAGGTTCTGGAAAGGCTGTCATTTAACTTATGTGAGATCTAAAGGTTTAATTTTTAACCTTGATATTACCTTAAGGTTTTGAAATGTTGAAATTGCTTATAAGTAGTTTCGAAAACCTATCTACAACTTATAGGTTAGATCAGAGTTGTCTAGGCAAACAAACTAGGACTGTGTGGTAAAAAACAAAACCAGTAAGCTGTTGTTTTGAGCTGAAGGCATTATTCAAGTCTTACAGAAATATTTTAAAGCTTAAGAGGCATCCTCAAAACTCGACAGTTGTCTCCGCGACTTCAAAGCATACATTGTGATCTGTAAGCTTACGCGTCTTAAAAAATGAACCAACACAGGGTGATACAAAAAAAAGTGGAAATTCTAAGTGTTAAGTGCGTAAAAAATTGTTATGAATGATTAATGCAACTGTAAGTGTTTATTCTTTTTATTATTTACTACAGGGTGCACTTTAAGTCGATAGCGGAACTTTAAGTAGGCTATCTACTGATCAATACAAACAACTTGCACTAGGTGGCGAAAAAAATCGGGTGACAAAAATGTCAGCTGTTCCATACAAAAGGTCAATGCAGTACTGCGCCAAATGTATGAAACAGCAGATTTTTTTTTCGCTCCATTTTTGCCGCCACCTCTTACAAGTTGTTTGTATTGATCAGTAGACAGCCTATTAAAGTTCCGCTATTGACTAAGGGTGGTATTCATAAAAGTGGAAATTCTAAGTGTTAAGTGCGTAAAAAATTGTTATGAATGATTAATGCAACTGTAAGTGTTTATTCTTTTTATTATTTACTACAGGGTGCACTTTAAGTCGATAGCGGAACTTTAAGTAGGCTATCTACTGATCAATACAAACAACTTGCACTAGGTGGCGAAAAAAATCGAGTGACAAAAATGTCAGCTGTTCCATACAAAAGGTCAATGCAGTACTGCGCCAAATGTATGAAACAGCAGATTTTTTTTTCGCTCCATTTTTGCCGCCACCTCTTACAAGTTGTTTGTATTGATCAGTAGACAGCCTACTTAAAGTTCCGCTATTGACTAAGGGTGGTATTCATGAACGATACTTAAACTGAGATCAAAATGGAACTCTGTTTGAACTTAATTTAAAGTGACATCAGTTTTGAACTTACTTTAAACTGATTTCAAAACTGATTTCAAAACTGATCTCTGTTTAAACTAAGTTCAGCGAGATCAATTTTGAACTTACTTTAAATTGAGTTCAAAATTGATATTCGAATCGAATCGAATCCAATCCAATCCAATCGAATCGAATCGAATCGAAATTAATTGAATCGAATCGAATCGAATCGAATTGAACCGAATCGAATCGAATCGAAACGACACGAAACGAATCAAATCGAATCGAATCTAAACGAAACGAATCGAATCGAATCGAATCGAATCGAATCGAAACGAAACGAAACGTATCGAATCGAAATTAATTGAATCGAATCGAATCGAATCGAAACGAAACAAAACGAATCGAATCGTAACGACGCGAATCGAAATGAATTGAATCGAATCGAAATTAATTGAATCGATTCGAATCGAAATTAATTGAATCGAATCGAATCGAATCGGTTCGATTCGAATCGAATCGAATCGAATCAAAACAAATCAAATCAAATCGAATCGAAACGAAACGAAACGAATCGAGACGAAACGAAACGAAACGAAATTAATCGAATCTAATCGAAACGAATCGAATCGAAATGAATTGAATCGAAATGAATTGAATCGAATCGAATCAAATCGAAATTAATTGAATCGAATCGAAACGCATCGAATCGAAACGAAACGAAACGAATCGAATCGAATCAAATCGAATCGAATCAATCGAATCGAATCGAATCGGCTATTGCTAGATTCATGGTACGGTCGGCCACAATCTCAGATACTCCATGGCAGCTCTTATCGCGCGCGGCATAAGGGCGCCAATCGAACAAAAAGGGGTATCTGAGACTGGCCGACTACACATGGTATGACAGCACGTCAAACTGTACACTTTTGTTGTAAAATCGCCCGTAACGTAACCCAGCAAAGTGCTAGCGTGTAAGGGTCGACGTGCTGTCGTATCTACTGATTCAAGTATCAAAACTTTAACTGCCCATATCTCCTAAACGGCTAATGCTAATGTTTATCGTACTCTAAAAAAAGGACTCGACGAGCTCTACCTGATGAAAGAAACAAAAATAATAAAAAATAAGTATCATACCATGTGTACAGTCGGCCAGTCTCAGATACCCCTTTTTGTTCGATTGGCGCCCTTATGCCGCGCGCGATAAGAGCTGCCATGGGGTATCTGAGATTGTGGCCGACCGTACCATGAATCTAGCAATAGCCGATTCGATTCGATTCGATTTGATTCGATTCGATTCGATTCGATTCGATTCGTTTCGTTTCGTTTCGTTTCGTTTCGAATCGATTCGATTCGATTCGATTTGTTTCGTTTCGTGTCGATTCGTTTCGATTCGATTCAATTAATTTCGATTCGATTCGTTTCGATTAGATTCGATTAATTTCGTTTCGTTTCGTTTCGTCTCGATTCGTTTCGTTTCGTTTCGATTCGATTTGATTTGATTTGATTTGTTTTGATTCGATTCGATTCGATTAGATTCGATTCGATTCAATGCAATTCAATTCGATTCGGTTCGATTCAATTCATTTCGATTCGATTCGTTTCAATTAATTTCGATTCGATTCAATTCATTTCGATTCGCGTCGTTACGATTCGATTCGTTTTGTTTCGTTTCGATTCGATTCGATTCGATTCGATTCAATTAATTTCGATTCGATTCGTTTCGTTTCGTTTCGATTCGATTCGATTAGATTCGATTCGATTAGATTCGATTAGATTCGATTAGATTCGATTCGATTCGATTCGATTCGATTCGTTTCGTTTCGTTTAGATTCGATTCGATTCGATTTGATTCGTATCGTTTCGTTTCGATTCGATTCGATTCGATTCAGTTCGATTCGATTCGATTCGATTTAATTCATTTCGATTCGATTCGATTCGATTCGAATATCAATTTTGAACTCAATTTAAAGTAAGTTCAAAATTGATCTCGCTGAACTTAGTTTAAACAGAGATCAGTTTTGAAATCAGTTTTGAAATCAGTTTAAAGTAAGTTCAAAACTGATCTCACTTTAAATTAAGTTTAAACAGAGTTCCATTTTGATCTCAGTTTAAGTATCGTTCATGAATACCACCCTTAGAGTGCACCCTGTAGTTTACTATATGAACTTCGTATCAGTTCGATTCCGCTATTTATTTTTTGTCATTTTCAGCTGTTCCTTTAAATACGTGAAGCCATTTTTTATTTTCTTTTAGCGAGACTAATAGAAAGCTAGGTATTAAAGATATTATGTACATATTGGATTAATATGTTTTTCTATTATATGAAATAGATGTTTTTATAAAGGTTTTTTACCTATATAGTATCAAAACATTTTTCACACTAAACCAAAATACAAATACAAACTTTCACAGAATGTATTTGTGTCATAATGGAGGACACAATAACAAATAATAATGACAAATAAGGGAGGTCCATATACCACAAACGTGTTTTTATACTTTTGCAAAAACGCTAATACATAATAATATTATTAGCATCAAACTTTGTATTATTATAGAGCTTACTTTATAGTATAACAACAAATAGTTTTAAAAACGGCCAAGTGGCACTCACGCACCGAGGGTTTTTATGGTTATTTTTTTTTTGTCATTTTTGTTACGATACGGAACCCTCAGTGCACGAGTCCAAGTCGCACTTGGCCAGTTATTAACGTTTTATTATAATTTATGAATAGTCACTATTTGCACACTTCCATGTTTGCACTCTTAGAGCAGCCTGTAGCTGTTTGTTGAACGTAGGTCAATCGCATGTCCTCCTTACAACCAAAACTTAAAAGCAACAAATTTAGCTCAGTGGTGATTTTGGCGACTGGCAAGTCTTGGACAACTCCTGGTAATAACCTTGAAGCGTTGAAAACAGCCTTGTCGTTTGGGGTAGCTCCGCGAGATTACCTTCAGCTCTTATTTTGGAAAAAATTAAGCGCTCTTAGCTGTTACAGTTCTGAAAAGGTAAAAAATAATGCTTTCAAGTAATTTCCTAACGGCAGCCATATTTAATATTATAAAATGAAAAAAAAAGCTAAAGAAATCCAATATTTTAATTAAATAAAGGGTGATCAAATACCATGTGCTACACGATTTATAATATATATTTTTTATATGAATAGTAGATCGATTTCTGATGTGACTTACCACCAACCACCAAATATTTAATTTTTATTTCATTAAAAAATCTTCGAAAAGTTTAATTTACGAAAGGCCCGTGTTGTATTCAGCACTATTATCGTAAAGTTTCACGATAAAGTGCCAACCGCACTATATTTTCATTATTTCCTGACTTAACCAAGCTACATATTATTTTTATGAATATTGTTTATCTAGCCATTTTGAAAGTTGGCCTAACGACAAAGGAATGACGCCATTGTAAATAAGTATTTGAATCTGTGTAAAAAATCTTAAACAGAAGCTATTTAAAACTTGAAAGTCCTGGAAAGGTATTTATTCATATCCATCAAAAAGGTTTTAAGTTGTCATAGAGTTACATCCAAGACTTATTTAGAACTTATAAGTTGTCTTGCAAGGTTATAGTAACGTTAAATTAAGGTTGTGAAGGTTATATTTAGGTTCTATGCAAGTATTGGAAAGGTTCTGGATTTCAGCTATAGGTTGTGCTGTAGCTCTCAGAAAGGTTCTAAAACCGGGGCCCTTTTGGCACTCAGAAGGTAATTACAAGGTTAATATAACTTTATTGAGAGTTATAAGACTTACGAGCAGATTTCCATACAAAGGTTCTAGAACCTGTTCACAACCTTTCTAAAACCTAAAATGTTACTTGGGTCGTGATGTTGCGGCTCGGAAGAGTAAAGTTGTGAGTGACTTGTGTTCAACCATTATGCGAGATTTTGTAGCCATAATGTTTTTGGGCGGCCAGGTGCACGTTTCATATAACTACAATTAATAGTTTATTATGACAATTCGATGTATATTGCGTAGTCGATTTGACAAGAGGAAGGTTACAAAAAGGTTTTTTTACTAACCTTTTTTTACTAATCAATGAACATCTAATTGTCATAATAAACTATGAATTGTATTTATATGAAACGGGCACCAGGTCTTCGGCGACCATGTATTTTCCCTTGCAGAATCAGTTGCAAGAGGTTATATTTGTCGTTGTGCATTACGTGGCCAAAACATTGCATTTTCCTCCGCTTTATGCTTTTATTTATATTTTGTACAAAACTGTTTAATTTGCGGTTATTTTGATGGCCAAATCAATATCCAATCATCCCAAATTAAAAATTTCCAGCAATATTTCAGCTACCGTGGTCAGGTAAACTGGAGAGGCGATTGGTGACATTGTTATAACATTTCACCGCAGTTTCAAACTAGTTGTTCATTTTGTCTGAAAAAGCTAAAGCCACCTTTAAGAATAATATTTTTTTTTATTAATTGTTCTAGCTTCGATAAAGGATTTTTCAAATTGGTTCAGTTACAAATACAAAGTATCTTATTATAACTTTACTATCGTCAAGAAACACGTAGCTAGATAGCTCCTATTTAATTATACGCTTCAAATTCTCAAATTCAGTAGCAAAACCACTCGCTAACCGTGAAGAAAAACATTGTGAAGGAACCCGCGGCTTAGTTGGCTCCACACGTATTGTCTTGTCTTTCCTGTGGGCAAGGCCGACTAAGCTGTCAGGGTGGTATAGCCGGGGCAAGCCTACTCCATCTAAAACTATAACCCAGGCACTGCAGCGCCGAGTGGTCTCTTCAACCATCTAGTGTGAGTAAAGGTACTACAGGACGCTGTATAAATCATCTCATTAGGTACGTAGATTCAAAGGCCTTAGTTAATTAAACGCTACGCCGCTGCTACGCTACGCCTATGAGATTCGCTACGAACGTCTACGCCGCGTAGCGCCTTCTACGAAAAATTGCTTTGAACACGTCAAATCTCGTTTATTGTTACTTTTATTCTCCAAGCAGTAATTCGAGACAGCATTTTCTTCATTCAGCTTGATTCTGCAGATTTAAAATGTAAATTATGTGTCAAAATAACTGCTTGAAGAGTAAGAGGAAAGTGGGCTTAGGTGTAGTGACAAACTAGCGTCCGAGAGCTGAGATTTCGTTGTGTCGGCAGAGGGTCCATATCTGATGGCAGATGGTGAGCGAGAGCCCGTGAGAGAAGACGCGAGTGGAAGAGGTTTATGCCTATCAACGATGGAGCTTGATCGTTCATACACCAAACGCTGCCAAATGGCTAAGAGAGCTGGATGTTCGCCTGTGGTTTGTTCTAGTTTTTAATGTGTTTTATTTCATTGAATAATCTTGTGACCATACGAATAAATAAATACATGAAGCTGATGATGATAATGATAAATAGAAGAGAGGTAGTTTAGTTGAGCTATAAAACAGCAATTTCTTGAAAGTCACTTGTGTGAAATAATACAAAAAACCGACCAAGTGCGAATCGGACTCGCGCACGAAGGGTTTCGTTAAAACGACAAAAAAATCATGGGAAGATTTTGTAAATATAAATTTTATATTAATTGAACGAATGAGCGAAGCGAGCGAAGTTCTCCAAGTCTACTGGATCACTCCGGCGTTGTATGTTTGGATGTATGTATGAATGTTCGTTCAACGATAACTTGAGTAAAAAAGTCGGATCGTCATGAAATTTGGTAGGCAGGTAAATGAGGTAAAGATAATTTTTATATTCGAACATGAGCCAAATCGGTCGAGGGGTTGCTGAGATATGGGGTCGCGAGTTCATAGTTCGGGGCGAACCACTAGTTATTTAATTTTAAAGTGAATATATGTATAACTGAATATTCTGTGAATATTTCAAGCGTCTACCTGTTGCCGTTATCAATGTCGAGCAAAATCGCGCGTTTGGCACTCTTCGGGTACGGAACCCTAAAAACAGTCCACCGGCCACACCCAATGTACACGCTAGCGTAAAGATGCGAAACCAAATTGATGACTATCAGCTTTTTTTTGTACATTGAAGGGAAAGTGCGAACTACAATTTTAACGTCCCACATTATTAAGGCCATGTTGCTATGCCCTTAAGGTCAGACGTGTCATGTGTTAATAACGCAAAACGTGTAGGCGCATGTTATACTTAAAGGTAACAACTCCACTTTTTTTCAACCGACTATTCCGAAATAGTTGAGTGTTCCAGGTTGTTTGGCAAAAAAAAAAGCGTGGAGCTTAGACAATTAAAATAAACAAAAAACCCGACTGTGAAATAGAATTAATACTAAAAAATCTGTTTAAAAACAAAGAAAATCCAACTGCATCACAGTCTTAGCAGGCAGAATGTTTGAACCTGGAAACGACACCCCGCAATCTAAAATCCATCAAGCCGTTTAGGCTATAGAGCGTGCCAAAAGAAATAAAGATACACATGAAAAACATAACTCTCCGTCTAGGGCAGTCGGGGTAAAAAGGCAGCAAACCACTGACGGTAGAAAAGGGGTATTTAAGTAATAAAATCTCCCTTAATATTTTTTTAACCTCGGGGCAAACAAAGAGGAGTGTTATAAGTTTGACCGCTATGAGTGTATGTCTGTCTGTCTGTTTGTGTGTCTGTCCGTGGCACCGTAGCCATTAAACGGATAAACCGATTCGGGTGCAGTTTTTTTTTAAAGCATGTTTTAGCGAGTGTTCTTAGATATTATGTTTAATCAAAATCGGTTAAGCCATTTATGAGATATTTTAATTTGAAATTAATAAGTTTTGGTTTAAAAATATATGAATTTGGTAGTTATATATAGCTTCTAATCTAATATCTTATAGAAATAACTCCAATACTAGCATAGTGACGACTCTCAAATACAACACCCGATGTTTATAATTAGAACTACTCACTCCACGTCCATCACGGATGCACAAGACCAGTCGTTCATCCAAAGTATGCCATTATCAACACGTAATTGCTACAACGTTCTGAGAACACGGAACCGACAATGCCATGGAAGTGACAGAAGTATCGCATTCATTTAGAACGCCCTGAAGCAGCGATTTCCCATACAAACGTAGTTCCGTTTTAATTTCTAAACTACAGGCTGGATTTTACTGAAACTTGGTTTATATCAGTAGATGACCAATACGGAGGTTTGCAAATAGTTGTTATAAAAAAAAAATAGCCTGAAAGAAATAAGAGGGATGCGTTTTTCGCGCCAAAAAAGGTCTTACTTTCAGCTGTTATTTACTTTCATTATTACACTGTCTATTGGAGTCGAACTACCTTGGGAACATCAAGAATGTATTGTACTTGTCAGAAAAAAAAAGATTTTTGAAACAGCTAATAAAATGTAGAAATGGCAGCGGAACTACGAACAATTTTGGGAAAATAGATCTATTACGTTATAACTACAACGATATACTCGCGAAAGGACACGAACACACGTAGACTCATACAGGCGCATTGCCTCTCACTTTTCCCGCGCCCCGTCTCGCTCTGGGTGAAACATACAGGGTGTTAAAAGACCGCCAACAGACCCGAAAGCTACGCATACTAGACACCAAAACAAAGTACTTTTTCGATAAATTATTGCTGGGATATGATTTTGGTTTTTTAGGTTATAATTTTGAAAAATATTTTATCACGCAATGGACGTGTAACGAACAGAAGTCATATCGCGCAACCGTAGGTATAAGTTTATGTTACTTAAGCTTGAGGTGCCGATGTTTAGAATACATTGCGGGTTGCAATTTTAACGTCGTTTTGTGAAGGAAATACTAATAATTTTGATATGGCTTCTTCAAAAGGTATGTTAAGAACTAGATACTGAATACATTTCTGCAAAAAAAAAGTTTTGAAAAGTCCGACTTTGAACCTAATTATCTCGGAAACCGTTAATTTCCCAGGCATAGTTCCTTGGGCAAAAATGTTACTTATGATGAGGACAATACGTGGTTTCCCGCTTTGTTGGCGGTCTTTTAACACCCGGTATATAGAAAACAATGTTTCACGCGCTTGGCCATCGCCGAGTTTCCACGGTCCTGCAGGGGCCTCTTAAAGCCGCATTTTCACAGTCAAAGTACACTACAACGAAGAGCACCGTCCAAGTAAGCTAAAGCTTCCGATTGGTCGGCCATTTTGTTTTATTCCCATCCAAGTCAACTTTTACGAGTAGAGCTCCGTCCTAGTTGACGTTTTTGTGCCCATAGACAACATATCAGAAGAACCGACCAATCAGAAGTTTTAGCTTACTTGGACGGTGCTCTTCACAGAGTCTGAGTACATTGTGCTCTTCGTCGTAGTGAACTTTGACTGTCAACACGCGGCTTAAGTCTTTAACTGATTGGTATTACTTCGGCTTATAGGCGCCCTGAGGGTATTGGAAAAAAAAGTATAGTAACCGAGTGGTTAAGGCTGGAAGATAGCAGAATGGCGGGAAATTCAAAATTTTTACAGTTTTTTACATGTTGTAGCTAAACTGAGCTATTTTCGTTCAGTGATTTTTCGTTCGCGGCAATAAAACAGTATTCTTTTCATTATTGTAAACAACAGAACAACAATAATTCATCCGATTATGTGTTCTGGTCTACGAAGCAGTTGCACTGCCCAAAAAACTTGTAGTAGACCAGAACACATAATCGGCTGAATTATTGTTGTTCTGTTGTTTACGATAATGAAAAGAATACTGTTTTATTTCCGCGAACGAAAAATCGCTGAACAAAAATAGCTCAGTTAGCAATAGCAATAGCTTAGCTACAAAATGTAAAAAACTTTTAAATAGTTGAATTTCCCACCACGTTGCTATCGTCCACCCGTAAACTCCATTACAAGGAAAGACAGGGCTAACTTGGCAAAACTGATACTCACTGACATAACAAACGGAAAGCGACAAAGGGAAATATTCTGGAACGTTGGAACGATCAAATCATGGGGCTAATTCGGTATGCAAAGTTTTTTGTTCGAAAGTCCGTTATTGGCTTAATCTTATCTTATCTTATCTTTAGACAATATTGAGAAACTAATTTCAATATTTTTTATTTTGGTTCAGTAGTTTGGATTTTACAACGTTTCAAAGATACGGTTTTATGACCTTCACGCGACGGTCTGCATACGTTTGGCGGTCATAGGAACAAAAAATTTTAGCGCATAAAAACAAAACTACTGGACCAAAATAAAAAATATTGAAATTAGTTTCTCAATATTGTCTAAAGATAAGTTTAAGCCAATAACGGACTTTCGAACAAAAAACTTTGCGTACCCAATTCTCGGGAATTTCTCGTGATTCGGTTCTTCTGTGCTTGTTCTACCTATGTTCGAAACGAGCAGGAACCTAATTACGAGCACTAAAGTTCACACCTAGAATTAAGTTATTAAGTTGACAACAATTACAATTATAGCAATTAAAATACGGGCGTAATTGCAATTGTAGCAATTGGACTAAATGATCTCATAAATATCTCGGGGTATTCAAGACGATTTTGCAAAAAACCTTGATGTGCTTTCCGAAAAATGTGGCCTTTTAACATAATGTGTTTTTTTTACTTCGTTACTTACCGGACCCTTTTCACCTATTTATACCAGTGTGTTTATTCTGTAAAAAAAACGCACAGTAGTCCTCAAAAACAAGTTATTTGCGGGAAATATACATATAAACATATTTTTTCCGACAAATAATACGTGTTATTCTTGAAAAAATAAAAATGAATGTTTCGTTATCGAGCCATTTTCCTGCAAAGAAACCGGTTTTGGGGACTAGGAGTTGCGCGGTTTTTTTTTACAGACTAAGCACACAGGACAGCCTGTATTTTGTCGCGATCTATAGCTCGACAAAAGTTGTCCAGCCACTGTGCACCCGCGACTGCACCTTTGTCATTAAAGATACACAAGCTGACTAAGGTCGTAACTTTTTAATACCCTATACAAGGTATACATTACAAAGATATGAATAAGCCTGTCCATAAAATCACCTATTCTACAGCGTGTTACAAAAACTACAGGTGACTTTGCAACGAAAGTTTAAGTCTACGTGCTGTTGACCGCACTAAAATTCTTCTGAAATGTACTGAAAATACACCAGAATGTATAAGGGTGCCAAACAGGACCTTATCTGTACGTCTGCCGTACGTCTGTAGGTCTGTTCGTCTTTCCTATTTTCTAGAACCATAATAGTAAGCCATTTATTGTTTTCAAAGAATACCTATTATGTGTAATAAAAATAAAAATAAAAATAAATACGGCAAGGTGTTTTTATTTTTTATTTTGCATATAATAATATGAAGTAATAATAAGAGTGGCTTGATTTGCTGAGTTGAGCGACCTTCTCAAACATGGTAGGACCTTTCTGAACCACCCTGTATTGTGATATCTTTTTTAAAGCCTTACTTGTACGGCAAGCGATAAACCGCGCAATTAAATAAACTAGCTCATGGAACAGACAGATGTTCCTACAAAAGAGACGCGTAAAATGTGATTTGAAAAAAAAAAAGTTAACCAACTGAAAAAATAAATAAATACAGCTTCGACACATTCATTCCAGCTACTCATTTGGGCGTCATGTTAAGTAATTGTGGCCATAGCAATAAATAAAAATATATGGTACGGTTGGCCACAGTCACAGATACCCCATGGCAGCTCTTACCGCGCGCGGCATAAGGTCGTCAATCGAACAAAACGGGGTATCCTAGCATGTGGCTGACTGTACCCATAGGTAATACCGCGTTCTAAATGCTTGAAATATAATTTTTCGGGCGAGCTTTTTATAAAATTTACAGTTCTTTTTAAGGCGCTGTACATAGTGAATAGCCCGCGCGCCAAGAAAAATGCACAAAATCGAGTCCTGTATCAAATGCACTAAAAAAATCGTAAATTTTCACATATCAAACCCTAGAATTAGGTGAGACCTATCTAAAACAGCCAGTTTCGTGTTGACATTCATAAACGTTTTGAAGATATTTTTGATGAAAAAAAAATAGGCGGCGCACTTTTTTTCAAACAAAATATCTTGCAATCTGTTATGGGTATCAACACAAAACTGGCTGTTTTAGATAGCTCTCATCTAATTCTAGGGTTTGATATGTGAACATTCTCGATTTTTTTGGTGTATTTGATACAGGAATCGTTTATGTGCATTTTTTTGGCGCGCGGGCTAATTCACTATGCCCAGCGCCTTAAGTACCTGTAACCATATTACTTCCAACAATATAAAAAAAAACTCTATACAGCCAGCCATAACGACGCACATACATACACACTTGCGAACAACATTACCCCCCGTTTCTGGCGAAGTCGAGCAAGACAAAAAAAGGTTTACAACCGACTTTGACAATCGTTAAACGCAGTCAATCATTAAACTCGGGATAAAACTGGAACGCTCACGCACAGACTTTTACGGGTGTCATTTAAAAGAGAGATGTATGGACAACATCGGTAGACGCACCTATCGGGTCTGAGTATTACGACCTTTTCTCTTTTTTTACAGATTAAAAAAAAAGTTATCAATTACTGTTACTGCACTGTAACCATTTAAACAATCACTGAAATTTTAACTCTGTATAATTTATGTGGTTTTTAAATTTAAAAAAATAATTATTTTTAATTCGACCATTTATATGTCCAAAGGCTAATCTCTTTATTAAATTAAATTTCCCAGACATAAGTAGTTCCTTGGATTAAAATTATATATTCGTCTAACTATAAACTAATGAGATATTGTTACTACATCTCGGTCATCGTACTTGATGAGAGTTTTTATTTATTTCTATGTGTTAATAATATAATAATAATAAATTATTTATTTCAGGCATCATGGACCTATATTATAAATAAATTACATTACAGTTTCAACAGAAAATCAGAAGAAATAATTATAAAAACGCTCAATTAAAATGTCAAAAATTAAATTATTAAAAATTAAAATTATTAGTTATGTCGACTCTGAAGAACCAAAGAGGCCCAAACCCAAACATCGTAAGCGTTTACGTACTGTAGTGTACGTATAGACAGACAGACGGACAAAAACGCACGCTGCGTCATCATTAGTTCCATCCATACCTAAATCTAACACGTGTGTCATTTCAAATGAAACACAATATTAAAATTACTATTCATACTTTGACTACAAGTTACTTACACGGCTCGAAGTTTTGAACTAATTGGTTGGTCAAAGTGTAATTTAATGATGAGTTTAATTCGATATCCTCTTAAAGATATAATAGTAATTTTAGGAAGCATTTCAATAATAACTGTCTTGCTGTGGATTTTTGTTCATAAAATACCTAAATAAAAATAAACATATCAGCTGAAATTATCATGAAAGGTCATATCGTGGTTTATAGTTCGATACGCCTATGTTTGTACCGTTCTACGTATCAAAAGAGTGGGATATTAGATAGCGTACACCTCTCAGTCATGTAGAAATGGTATTCAAATACAGTCAGACTGTCGAAGTCGAGACTGTACTAAATATATCGAATATTTGGAGCAAAATTAATTAAGGGTCCCCGGATCCAAGTCAAAAGAATAGAAAAAAAAAATCTAGTAATTAAGGTTAAATTGTTTAACAGCATACAACAAATGACACTGACACGATTATAGAATAACTTAAACGTAACGTTAATGTTTGGCAGTTGTTTTACATTAATGTTTGTGTGTGTGTCTGTCTGTGACTCCGGAGCTCTTAAACGGGTAAAGCGATTTTATTTAAAAGCGGGTTTTCTGGCAAGTGTTATTAGATATGTTTCATCAAAATCGGTTCAGTCGTTTATGAGATATGCTAATTCGAAGCTAAAATGTCGGGGGTATTTTTTTTTTATTTAGTATTTATCAATCTAACCTGACAGACGAAAATTACTTCAAAATGATAGCTCCACTATTATATGTATTAGGTATAATCCGTGCGGGATGAGAATGGGATGGAACCTTGTCAAAGTCAATCGAAAACATACTTAATTTTACTTTGACAAGGTTGCACCGACGCGAGCTTGCTTAGCGCGCGCGTCTCAGTTCCAAAAGGTCGCATCCCATTCTCATCCCGCGCGCATTATAACTCCTAACCCCAACTTTTAAGCCTTTAATTTCCCGCCAAAAAGCTGTGACCAAAGGAGTATTTTTAAGTCCATTGTAGGCAGCAGAGCCATCGGTCTCTGTCAAACAACTTGGTCGAAGTGCCTCTATTCAGGACAAGTCTTTAGAGAGATTGATGCGACGCATTCAAATATGGCCTGTTATAATTTTTAGGGTTGAGGACCCGAGGGTGCCAAACGGGACCCTATTACTCTGCCTACACTGTCAGTGTATCTGTCCTAACTTTTAACGGCTGTATCTTTGGAACCGTAATAGGTAGCAAGTTGAAAATTTCACAAATTATGTCTGTGTTATTACGGCGGATTGCCCAACAAATACAAAAAAAATAATACAAAAATTAAGGGGGTCCCCATATTACAACAAACGTGTTTTTATACTTTTGGCTCTATCACAAAAACGGTAATACATACAAACATTAAACTTAATTTGATAATAGGGCTAGCTAGGCAGGTAATACCATCATAATACCTAGCATAATAGGGCTTATTTGATAGTATAACAATAAATAATAAAAAAACGGCCAAGCGCAGTCGGACTCACGCACCGAAGGTCCGTATAGCACGAATAAACAGATAAAAAGAAATTAAGCTGGTACGGAACCTTCATTGCACGAGCCCGACTCGCACTTGGCCGGTTTTTACTTACCACCGTATCCTCAAAACTACCGAGCTCTACGTCCATGAGATAGTAGTTAAATTCGCTTGACGGAACTGCAGAATTAACTTTGCGGACTAACACGCATGGCGCGCTGACAAGTCAATAGTTGGCGCGTAATATAATGCTTTATAATCTGAGTAATACGGTTTATTATTGTCTAATACTTCGGCGTAGAGGTTATGTGAATAGTGGTGACGAGCTTTGGAAGTATTCGAGTAAAGAACGCGGCTGTCGAGTGATAGTGCGTGACGCTCAGGGCTGACGAAAGAATCCTTAAGGTGGGACGATAGCAACGTGGCAGGAAAAATTCCCACTTTTTTACGTTTCGCTGACCGTGAACGTGAGGAAACCTGAGCGTATGAGGCAAAAACCCTATACCCTAACCTTAACGCAACCCTCAACGCAAAAATCGCCAACCTGCATTGAGCACGCGTGGTGATTAAGCTCGAACTCTCTCTCTGAGGGAAGGCCTTTGCCCAGCTAGTGGGATATGTACAATCGTACAGGCTACATCTTCTTATCATGTTTTGTACCTAAATTGAGCTATTTTTTTTCAGCAATTTTTCGTTTGCGGCAATAACATAGTATTCTTTTCATTACAGAACACATAATCGGCTGAATTATTGTTGTTCTGTTGTTTACAATAATGAAAAAAATACAAGGTTATTGCCGCGAACGAAAAATCGCTGAACTAAAATAGCTCAGTTTAGCTACAAAATGAAAAAAACTGTGACAATTTTGAATTTCCTGCCACGCTATCTTCCAGCCTTAAGGCTCAAACCTAGGCACAACTAGCGCCGCCAATGAAAAAAAACATCATCCGTTCTTTTTGGATGCGTTTTTCGCTAAAAACGAAACGTCAAATTATAATCCCTAGGCTTACATATTTTTAGGACCTAAGGTTTAGATTCCAACGTAGAACACCTACGAGTAAAACCCGTCGCCGCCTAAAGTGGCCACTTTTGGCGGTGGCGAGTTTTATTCTTAGGTTCTAGGATCTGGAATCTACACCTACGGTCCTAAAAATAGTTAAGCCTAAGGATTTATCATTTGACGTTTCGTTTTTAGCAAAAAACGCTTAAGCCGTAGATTTTTTCAAGATGTTTTCTTTAAAATTAGTTAAGTAACTAGTAGCAACCCTAACTGACTCTAATAATATTGTGTATAGGTATGACACACAGGCTGACTCATGGGCACCTGATCCACGGTTCGTTTGCGCCGAATTATGTGTTTCATCTTGTATTGGACAGGTTACACAATACTATTTATTTATGGGTGACTCATTAATTTCGACTCAGACTATTTTAGAGCGTTTCTTGCGTAACAATTGGTTTAGTTTCTCGCCTTGATAGTCGTGTATAGAGGTAGAAATGTGATTGTGACTAGTACAGTCAGCCACACGCTAAGATACCCCTTTTTGTTCGATTGGCGCCCTTATGCCGCGCGCGGTAAGAGCTGCCATGGGGTATCTGTGACTGTGGCCGACCGTACACCCGACAGAATGTCAGAGCGTTCACTTTTGTTGCAAAGTCACCCGTAACGAAACCGAGTAGAGTGCTAGCGTGTAAGGGTCGACGTGCTGTCTTGTGTACCAATGAATCATGCAAATTCTAAAGTCTTGTTATGTATTTTATAGCGCCAATGGTTTGCTGATGGGATCCTATAACTAAGCTTATGCTATACAAGGTGTTACGAAATTAAAGGTCATACATAACTCTTTTTACAGGGTGTAAGCTAGTAGGTCAACCAACAGGATGTCAATTATGTAACAAAAGGCGAAAAAAAATCATAACTTTTTTG
This sequence comes from Zelleria hepariella, assembly GCA_949319315.1. Classification (NCBI taxonomy): domain Eukaryota; kingdom Metazoa; phylum Arthropoda; class Insecta; order Lepidoptera; family Yponomeutidae; genus Zelleria; species Zelleria hepariella. Next base: position 29,979,010 of record OX439382.1, on the reverse strand, counting down.
TTTTTGGATTTCGGCTTAAATTTAAAATATTTCTCCAATCCAATATTTTTTGTTAAATAATCCTTACCGTTGAGTATTAACAAAGACTGGTTAGTCTTTGTTAATTGTAACATTGTAACAAAATGTTTGGAGCCTGGTTGTCTGTAAAAAAAGATACAATGGGTCATTTCATCACTATGGAGGAGGTCAAATAGGGCAAATTATTATGTGACGTAGGTAGCAACAAGTCTCGTCCAAGCGAAACTAGGTCTTGTTGTAAATGAGTCATCAGTCGGTTTCCGTGCAATTCCGCGTAAGGCTCAATTGCTTCATAATAGTTGGCTCTATTGGTCACTTATTCGTCGCTCGGACCAATACATCGATAACCAATAGAAGTTTAAGGCTGGAAGATAGCAGCGTGGCGGGAAATTAAAAATTTTCACAGTTTTTTACAGTTTGTAGCTAAACTGAGCTATTTTTATTCAGCGATTTTTCGTTCGCGGAAATAACAAAGTATTCTTTTCATTATTGTAAACAACAATCCCACCAAAAACATTCTGTAAAAAACTAGCCAGGTCTCGATGGAGCTGCTTGTTTATCTCTAAAAAGTAATGAAATCTAGACAAAGTCGTGCCAAGTCTAAGGTTCCTTACTGCGATTTCTTTATTATTATAGTTAATGTTGTGTGACTTGGCCGTTGAAGGGTACATAAGCGGTTCTGGCGTCAGATTGGTGCAATGGTGTCATGGAGCACCTGGTTTTGTACCCTTGTATATATACCCTTCAACGGCCAAGTCACACAACATTAACTATAATAATAAAGAAATCGCAGTAAGTAACCTTAGACTTGGCACGACTTTGTCTAGATTTCATTACTTTTTAGAGATAAACAAGCAGCTCCATCGAGACCTGGCTAGTTTTTTACAGAATGTTTTTGGTGGGATTTCACTTCTTTTTGTAGAAACGTGGGCATATTGATTTATTTCATTAGATTTTCTTATTGGAAACAGTTTTTTAATTTGTGTAATGTTCGAGTAGAATAAAGTTAATCGTTCGACTATTTCTTCTTGTTAAATTGTAAGTATAAGTATAAAAGCCAGTCTAGTCTTATCCAGAGTTTTCCTTTAATTTTATTTATATGCGTATTAAAAGCAGAAGGGGAGGCATTCGCCCAGCAGTAGGACGCTATAGGCTAGATTAAATTAGAAGATGTGTCCCACTACGCTGGATTTCTGCAATCACAGTCTATATTTTTATGTACCAATAGTAGAAGGGGGCTCTAATACAGCTGAGACCAGCTGAGGGTTCTTCATCAGATACTTCAGACCTTCGATTTTCGACATCAAATGAAGCGGCCCACCAAGTTGAATATTTTTTGTAAGGGCGGTATATGTCGATCTATAATAGTTTTGTTGGGCTCTTGTGTTTTCTAATCAGGGTCACCAGGTACTCCAGATCTTCGATTATCCTAGTTTTTATAGTTTTCCCTTTATGTGGCCATTAAACCCTAATTCTGTACCAAATTTCAGCTCTCTGAGTTTATGGGAAGTACTAGTTCTATTAGGGCTCTTGTGTTTTCTAATCAGGGTCACCAGGTACTCCAGATCTTCGATTATCCTAGTTTTTATAGTTTTCCCTTTATGTGCCCATTAAACCCTAACTCTGTACCAAATTTCAGCTCTCTGAGTTTATGGGAAGTACTAGTTCTATTAGGGCTCTTGTGTTTTCTAATCATGGTCACCAGGTACTCCAGATCTTCGATTATCCTAGTTTTTATAGTTTTCCCTTCATATGTCCATTAAACCCTAACTCTGTACCAAATTTCAGCTCTCTGAGTTTATGGGAAGTACTAGTTCTATTAGGGCTCTTGTGTTTTCTAATCAGGGTCACCAGGTACTCCAGATCTTCGATTATCCTAGTTTTTATAGTTTTCCCTTTATGTGGCCATTAAACCCTAACTCTGTACCAAATTTCAGCTCTGTGAGTTTATGGGAAGTACTAGTTCTATTATGATGATCATGAGTGAGTGAGTGAGTGAGTGAGTGAGTGTGTGTCATAAATGCGAAACTTTGCTTTCGCTTAACTTTGGAACTAAATGACCTACAGACTTGAAATTTTGGATTTTAAGTATGTCATTATAGCTTACTAGATGACGAAAATTTCTGCGTTCTGGTCTTATCCAGAGGTTCTCAAATAGGGGCCTGAAAATGCGGCGAAATGGTTCCAGTAAAGGATGGTACGGCAGTGTTTGCTTCGCGCTCGACCTGGCGGGGGCACTGCCGTGCCCCCAGATAATTCAGCCGATTATGACATGTGTTCTGGTCTACGACAAGTTTTGGGCAGTGCCACTGCTTCGTAGACCAGAACACATAATCGGCTGAATTATTGTTGTTCTGTTGTTTACAATAATGAAAAGAATACTGTTTTATTGCCGCGAACGAAAAATCGCTGAACAAAAATAGCTCAGTTTAGCTACAAAATGTAAAAAACTGTGAAAATTTTGAATTTCGCGCCACGTTGGTATCGTCCCACCTTAAGGGGGTATCACAGTTGTGTTTTCTCCATACTACGTACAGTCGGCCAGACGCTAGGATACCCCTTTTTGTTCGACTGGCGCCCTTATGCCGCGCGCGGTAAGAGCTGCCATGGGGTATCTGTGACTGTGGCCGACAGTACCTACATTACAAATGTATTTTTTTTTAAGCACTAGGTATAATGTGAGATACTTGGAATTTATTTACCATGCTTCTTCTCCAAGAACGATCAGAGCTAGTGAAGCTGGACAAAAAAAAGTAGCTAGATACTTAGTAGTCGATAGCTCCATATTGATCGAGAACAAGACCTTTCTTCTATAAAACAATACCGTTAGCGTACTATTCATTCGGCTGGTGAATTAGTTTAACAAACATCCGCTGCGGAATGCGTACATATGTATAATTAAACATTTCCAGTGTTCTGGGCTAGAACAATCGCCGTATAATTTAGATTTTAACGCGCGGGGCCAGTCGCGTTACAACCTTTTCATTGCAGTCTTCGGTCTCTTCATTTATTTTGTTTATTCTCAATGCATCACTTACTTAATACTTCTTACTTCCTTTGGCGTTACAACCCTTTGTGGAATAGAATATAATAGAACACATTTATTTATCAGCCAAAACACACAATCGAAACACAACAATACAGTAAATTAACACAAATTTAGACACAGGGCATAAAACATAGTTTTTAAAAAATAGTAATAATTAAAATTTAAGACATAAGTTATATTTACTTAAAAAGTACCCAACACCATTTATAACAAAAATACACAGTTTATATTGTGGGTCTTGGCCTCCTCCACAGTAGATTTCCATTTGTTTCTGGCCCTTGCCTGTTTTCGCCAGTTGGTGTACCTATTTGCCCATCTTTCATGGGTCTTCTTCGATGCAGTCAATCTTACGCTTTTTAGGTGCTCTTGGTCTCTTCTGTTGTGGTTTCCATATTCTCAATGCATCAATGACTCAAAATCATGGGTCTTCTGCGTCAAACTGAATGACCAGTTCTCGAGGAATCAAAGATAGAAGGTACAATAAATAGAAAATTAGTTAAATCGGTAGCGTGCACATCGATCCTTCATTGAATTTAAACAGCTTAAACCCCAAAATAGAGCCTAGTAGGTACATCCAAACTACTGGACCAAAATAAAAAATATTTAAATTAGTTTCTCAATATTGTCTAAAGATAAGATTAAGCCAATAACGGACTTTCGAACAAAAAACTTTGCCTTCCGAATTGTTAGCGTTTCTAGTATACAGGGTGCAATCGAATTCGATAGCGGAACTTTAAATAGCTGTCTACTGATCGCAACAAACAACTTGTACTAAGTGACAAAAAAATAGTGCGAAAAAAATATAAGCTGTTCCATACATTTGGTGCAGTACGTAAGGAACAGCTGATATTTTTTTCGTTTTTTTTGCCACCTAGTACAATTTGTTTGTAGTGATCAATGGAGAGCCTACTTAAAGTTCCGCAATCGAATCAAATGCAACCTGTAGATGTTGTGCGCAGTTTTAGTAAGTTGACAAGTTGAATGAGCCGTTTTCACGGATTTCGCTTTTTCTGAAGATGTTATTAATCTGTGTAAGCGAAAATTGACAGCCACATTCCGGTTCTTGTACGGCCAAGCCTATTAGCGCCATCTACCAAGGGCTTTGAATTCAGCTTTTAACTATCAGTTGAAAACGGGCCATTGAAAGACCGTAACAAGAGTGATCCCCTTTGTGATGCAGAGAGAGATGGATCGACACACGCGCCGCAAACTACATGTCAAAAGGTCACTGACACGCGCACGTGACCTATCCTATAGTGGGTCGTATGTTTGTGTGTTCCTCAATAATTAGTACGGTTAATATTGTATGCCGCGGGCTGCAAATAATCTAACATTAATTTGACATTTCCATTCTCTCAGTGTAGTCAATCTAGTACCTAAGTACTTACTCGTACCTACAAAGGAACAAAAAGTCGTTAGTCAAGCTAGGTCTTATGCCTGGGAAAATTGTCTTTCTCTGGACCTTAAGCCCTTGTTTCTGACCTGAGAATTTACTAAGTAAATGCTTAACTATCGTTCTGTCACGTTCTTTTGTGAGAAATCCGCAGAGGCAGAACGATATTTAAGTAATATTTTCTTAGGTTTGCACGAGCACTATACATAATTTAAACACAGATTTTAACGGATTTAACACTCGTTTTATTAACTTTTTACATTTTCCCAACGTTTCGAGACCTTTGCAGGGCTCGTGGTCGTGGCTACGGGAGGCAATAGAAATTCAAAAATATCCGAATTTTAACAAATATAGTAGTTGTAACATCCCCTCAGTTTGGGAACCGATCCTCCATCGGTTGAAACCTCGAGCCATGGTCACATCTACACGATCTCACGTCACTGGGAGCTCTTCTCCGTAGTCAGGAACGTTATTAAAAATACTTTTTTACTTTTTAATTTGTATCCGTAACGGGGGTAGTCAATGTCTAATTATGTTCATAACCGAGGGTAGTTTCAATCAACAAATGACATACAAGACAGCTGTCACCTCAGTCTACCGCGACCACGAGCCCTGCAAAGGTCTCGAAACGTTGGGAAAATGTAAAAAGTTAATAAAACGGATATTTAAGTAATTGCCTAGGTCATGAAAAGGGCACACTATTGAATAAAAATTAAGAAAATATTCAAATTAAATTCTTATATTTGTCTATGTTTTCGATTTATAGAATAAAAAATAGGATTTGACAATGCCCATTGAAGCCGTCAACTAGGAGCCTATTAAGGGACCGTTGCGTTACAGACTCATTTCCAACCCAAGTAGACCTCGGTCGCCCAACGCCCAGTACGGGCAGCATGGTAAGCCCGAGATAGGCCCTTCTCTATGCAAAAGTGTCAACTTGTCGGTCGGGCTCGAGTTGGCTCTACGCCAACATGGCGATGGAGACAAAAATACAACATTTTTAATAAAATGGAATTAACTACTTTTTGCTCGACATGACCCTAATCTATTGCCATCTCGAGTCCCGCCTGCCATGCTCGCACAGTAGACATGGCACGTCTGTCACTCGAGTTCGAGAGAGTGTCAAAACGACCATGCTAAGCATACAGGGGGCTAATTCTTGGGAATCTCGCATTCGACACATTTCGAAGGAAAAATCTCATGACATTTCGATCTCGAATGCTCCCGACCACTCGAGTCATGTCGAGCGAAAAAGACAAACATCTCGCAGTTATCTCTTGCTTTATTTCGAGGATGACTTCGTGACAATAGGAGATATGACATTTGCCGCAAAATGAGATTTTTCCTTCGAGATGTGTCGAATGCGAGATTCCCGAGAATTAGCCCCCAGGTACAGTCGGCCACACGCTAGGATACCCCTTTTTGCTCGATTGGCGCCCTTATGCCGCGCGCGGTAAGAGCTGCCATGGGGTATCTGTGACTGTGGCCCACCGTACACACGACAGCACTCTACTTGGTTACGTTACGAGCGACTTTACAACAAAAGTGTACACTCTGACGTGCTGTCGTGTGTACTTACTTCAAAAAGTAATAAATTAGTGCCAGTTTCGATATTCAAACGAGCGAAATGATGAACACATAAAAGCGTATCGAAGCGATACGGCAAATACAGGACGAAATAGGCTTTTGTGTCGCACATTCAAAAGGGCTGGACAAATAGTATAGCGAGTTCGTTGACAGAAGTTGAAATAACTTTTCCACAAAGCGTCGAATAGTTCGGTGAAAACACGCTTTTGATATATCCCCTTTTTGCCAGTGCGTGATGGGATACGATATCATTTGCTTTAACGGTTTCAAACGATAGGTCTATTATTACGAGTTACATTTACATCCCATCAAAGCTGTCTGTAATTAAGTCCATAACGCAATGGCGTGTCGATGGCGTCCCAGTAGAATGACAAAGCCGGGGTTTCCTCGTTTTTCGAACTAATCCTCTAGAATTAGAATCACAATATTCTTTGCTGTACTACAAGCGTTAATAATACAGCATTAATAAATAGTAATTGAAGCCGTCGACTTGATAAAATTGAAATATTTCATCCTACTACCATTTTGACTAAGGTGTAGTGTAGAGTTTGTGAAGTTGGGGCATGTTGAGTTAGAAGCTTGGCTCTTCATGAGATCTGATAGCTTTTTGACAGTGCGAGGTGTATGGTCTCGTCTTGGCAACATTTTTTACATGAAAATGTTTTTGTTGGGATTTCACTTCTTTTTCCAATTGCGTTTTTTTTTAAACCGTGTCCAAGTTCGAGTTCTATAACTCCACTCATATGAGTAAGTAAGGTGGTAAGCCATTTGAGTATTTTTTTGAATTAAAAGGTAAACAAATACAATAATGAGAGTGCTATACAAAAACCAATTATTTCCAAATCAATTTTGACGGTTCCTTTCCCTACCTTCACAAGTTTTTCAATTCCTTCCGTTCATAACGTAAAGTCGAGTATTCACTGCAGTGTGTGAAATGCGTTAAAACCTATTTTTAACCCCCGATACAAAAAGAGTGTGAGTCTGTTTGGTTGTGTGTCTGAGTGTCTTGTCTGTGGCACAATTTGGATGCATTTTTTTTTGTTTGAAGGTGGTCTTCTAGCGAGTGTTCTAGCGGTTTAGCCGTTTATGAGATTAGCTAATTTGAAGCTAAAATGTCGGGGGTATTTTAAAATTTTAATTGAATTTGTTGAACGTTGTGTCTACTTGTTGAACGAGCGAGCAAAGCGAGAGAAGTTCTCCGAGTCTACTTGAACAATCGGGCGTTTCTATGTATGTATGTTCGTTCGACGATAACTTCTAGTTACGGCAACTTAGAGTAAACGTAGTCGGATCATTATGAAATTTGGTAGGCGGGTAAAGGAAAAGAGAATTTTTAAGTTCGAACATGAGCCAAATCGGTCGAGGGTTGTTGAAATATGGGGTTCATAGTTCATAGTTCGTGGGGAACCACTAGTTATGATGATGAGGATCAAGGCTCCCCCACACAGGCGCGTTTTTAACGGTCAATGCGTTATTGCGATATCTGTTTTCAGTACATTTTGTATTAGGATGGCCATGGAGTTACACACTGCTGCGGTATTAACGCCGCAATGTTCCTAATACAAAAATGTATTGATAACAGATATCTCAATAACGCATTGACCGTTAAAAACGCGCCTGTGTGGGGGAGCCTTAATCCTCATCATCATAACTAGTGGTTCCCCACGAACTATGAACTATGAACCCCATATTTCAACAACCCTCGACCGATTTGGCTCATGTTCGAACTTAAAAATTCTCTTTTCCTTTACCCGCCTACCAAATTTCATAATGATCCGACTACGTTTACTCTAAGTTGCCGTAACTAGAAGTTATCGTCATACATACATACATAGAAGTTTTCAGTACATTTTGTATTAGGATGGCCATGGAGTTACACACTGCTGTGGTAATAACGCCGCAATGTTCCTAATACAAAAATGTATTGATAACAGATATCTCAATAACGCATGCGGTATTACTGACTGATAAAACGCGCCTGTGTGGGGGAGCCTTAAGAGGGCGCTAGACCACCATTTTCCCATACAAACGTAGTTCAGGTTTATTTCTAAACTACAAGCTGGATTTTGCTGAAACTTGGTTTATACTCGTATCAGTAAATGACCACTACGGAGGTTTGCAAAAAAAGCCTGAAAGAAATTAGAGCGATGCGTTTTTAGCGCCGAAAAAGGGGCTACTTTCAGCTGCTATTTACTTACATTATTACACTGTCTATTGGAGACTAACTACCTTGGAGACTAACTACCTTGGACTAACATCAATAATGTATTGTACATGTTAGAAAAAAAAAATTGAAATAGCTAATAAAATGTAGAAATGGCAGCTGAACTGCGAAAAAATTTGGGAAAATAGATCTATTACATTACAGCTACAACTACATATTCGCGAAAGGACAAGAACACACGTAGACTCATACAGCCGCATTGCCTCTCACTTTTCCCGCGCCCCGTCTCGCTCTGGGTGAAACAGCTATTAGAAAACAGTGTTTCACGCGCTTGGCCATCGCCGAGTTCCCACGCTTGTACAGGGAATTCTTAAAGATAGCTTCGATGTGCGGACAGAGTTCTTTTCCGAATGAATACGCAGCTTTAGAGACCCCGCTACACCCCCCATGTGACTTTGCACAAACATTCGGTACAGAAAAGGGCATTCCATTGATTAATCGCCCCCGACGAAGCCTGTGTTCGATTCAATCGATTCAATCGTCGATGCGAGGTGTTGAGTACCATCCATCATGGCCTTAATAATGTATTTGTCAAAATCAATCTGCTTTGCCCGACTGCGCTCTATGGGGCCGTGGATTTGGCAGTCTTTGTTGGTGTGTATGTGTGTGTGTGTTTGTGTGCTGCAGCGTTCACAGCCTAGTTGGACTAGCCATTTTTAATCGATTGGCGAAGTTAAGCAACATCGGGCGCGGTCAGTCCATGGATGGGTGACCGCTAGTGGCAATAATATCTGAGCGCTTCCGTGCCTTGGAAGGCACGTTTAACCGTTGGTCGCGGTTGTTGTCAGAGGCCCTTCGGGCGTCCTAAAAACTCTGATACAAGGGGTGGCCACTACTCATACGATTACCACAATAGAAAGTGGCCACTCTTGGCGATAAAAGATTTTATTCGTAGGATCTAGAATGTGGAATGTAAACCTTAGGCCCTAAAAATATTTAAGCCTCGCGTTGATAACCTAATGAAAAAACGCATCCAAAAGAAGATATGTTTTTTTTTCCATTGGCGGCGCTAGTTGTGCCTAGATTTTCACCCTAAGTCATGACAGAGGCCTTTGGGCGGACTAAAAACTCTGACACCAGGGGTGGCCACTACCTCATACGATTACCTAACCTACCTGCCGCGAATATTCAGAATAAGTCAGGCTGTTTCAAAGAGAGCTGAATGGATCGCGATACAACTTTAGCTTACCACCTACATCGAGTGAATTAACTCTACAAATCGATATGGAACTCAAAGTGCAAGGAACCCTTGTGTGCGTTCAATAAAAAAAATCTAGGGTGCCAGTCTACGATACTCGATGGTAGCTCTTACCGCGCGCGGCATAAAGGCGCCAATCGAACAAAAAGGTGTATGGTACCGTGTGGCTGACTGTACCAGGTTGCGAAGGAAATGGCCTGTGATCGAAATGCATCGAGAATGCTGCTCAAGAGGATAACTCTTAAATATAATGATAACCAGTTATGAATTTTTAAGCACTAGGTATAATGAGATGATTTTACAGCGTCCAGTGGCACCTTCACTCACACTTGACTCACACACTCGGCGCTGCAGTGCCTGGGACATTGTTTTAGATGGAGTAGGCTTGCCAAGCACCTATACCATCCTGACAGCTTAGTCAGCCGGGTCCACAGGAAAGACGAGTCAATACGTGTCAATAGCTTAATAACAGAGTAATTTTTCACCAGTGACGTCTTTTTTTTTTGTTAATTTTGTATTATTTTTTGTTTTTTCTAAAGCACTAACCCGTGCTAGGGACTGGACCCGTCCAGTTGACGGAGACTAGTTGAAGAAATTCGCATCGACAGTTACTTGACTTGGTAGCTCAATTGGTAGAGCGCCTGCACGGTATGCGAGAGGTTGCGGGTTCAAGTCCTGTCCCGAGTGAATTTTTTCAACTTATTTTAAATGTTTGTATTATTTTCTTTCTCTTGAAGACCCAAGTCCCTACCTCTCTATTTTCCTCAACCTGTCATTACTACCTACATCTAGGCATTTTATCGGGTGCAGTTAAGTAATTTATTTGCTCTAACTAGCACAGATCTGGACACGATAAAGTAGCACCTGCGGACGATGAAGACAATTTCTCTTTAATGCCTAGACTTTTTTAACCGTGCCGTCCTTCCACTGTGACTTGACCTTTATGGTTGTAAAGATTAAGGTCAAAATGGAGGTAAATGTATCTTTGTATTACATTTATAGGGCAATTAAGTGAATATCAAATAGAGTGATGCGCGTGGAATTGATTAGGTATTTTACACATCGCCGACGCATTTCAGCTTGTCGCACTTTTTATTTGTTTATTAATGGTATTTAAATGCTAATAACTACAACAGCGGTGTTATAATATTGTGTCACGTTATGATAGGTTTATTTAATGAGGCCCAAACATAACCGACAATTACTAACAGTTTCCGAAAAAAATCTAAGATTTTCAAGAAAAGTAAGTGAAACCGTGTATCCTTAGCGTGGTATCAAGGCTTTTATGTAACAAGGGCTAGATGAGATAAGATACATACAAGATAATTTTCATGTTTGCATTCGCTGGTACCGGTGCCTTTGTGTCAGTGTGTAGTGTAGATTTAAGAAATACGGGTCGAATGACAACCTTCTCTGTGTAAATTGTGTGTGAGGGTGTCTGTCTGGGTGTCTGTCTATAGCTCTTAAACGGGTGAACCGATTTAGATGTGGTTTTTTTATATATGAAAGCAGGGTTTTTAGCGAATATTCTTAGATTTTTTTAATCAAAATTGGTTCAGCTGTTTATGAGATATGCTTATTTGAAGCAAAAATGTGTCAGGAGTATTTGAAATTTTTAATTTAGTAGTTATGTTATGTGCAGTCAAATAATAAATAGGGATTTCACAGCGGTAATTTTACTTTATTTCATTTAGCAAACCGTAATTAATTTGCAGTAATGACTGATACCAATGATTCAAGAGCATTGCATGCGAAAATTGAATATTCTGTGTGACTTAAATTACATTTTACCTGCCCAGTCAGTAGAGCATACATATTTAATACATCGAACGAATCACTTTGATCATCATTATATTTAAGAGTTATCCTCTTGTCGGTGCAGCATTCTCCATGCACTTCGATCACAGGCCAGTTCCTTTGCAGCCTGGTACGTCACGACATCCACCTTCTCTTTAATTTGGTCAAAGTAGCTTCTCCGTGGCCTTCCTCTACCTCTCTTTCCTTCTATCTTTCCTTCTATTATGTTGGTTATGAATTTGTCGTGACGTAGCAAGTGGCCTAGCATCATTCCTCTTCTGCATTCTATTGTCTTCATCAACGTTCTCCTCTCCCCTACTCTTTCCAGGACTTGCTCATTTGACACTCTTTCCGTCCAAGATATCCTCTCCATTCTCCTCCAACACCACATCTCGAAAGCTTCCAGCCTTTCCCGTTCCCTCTGTGTCATTGTCCATGTTTCGCACCCATAAAGTGCCATGGGCCATACATAGGAAAGAATAAGTCTCTTTCTGATGGTCTTTGATATATTTTTAGATTTTAATATATATCCTTTTTTGTGGAAAGCTTGTTTCGCCATTGCAATTCTAGCTTTGATATCTGCGGTGCATCTGGAGTCTTCGGTTATTATACTGCCTAGGTATTTAAAAGATTTAACTTGCTGTATGGGAGTGTCGTTAATTTTGATGTTAGCTGTGGGAGGGGTCGGTTTCTTAGATGTAATTAGAACTTTTGTTTTATTTATATTTATTTTCAGACTGTGTTCCTTGAATATGGTATCCATAGTATTAAGTAGTGTTTCTAGATCACTGGTGTTATCGGCAACAGCTGCAATGTCATCCGCAAATCTGATAAAGACCACTCTTTCTCCATTAAATACGACTCCCTCAGCTGTTTCTTCCAGTATTTTATTAATAGCTGTTTCTATAAATATATTGAAAAGTAGTGGTGACAGTGAGCATCCCTGGCGAACTCCTTGTCTGATCTTGGCTTTTCCTTTTTCTTCTCCAATTTCTATTATTGTTTCTTGGTTCTTGTAGAGCTCGTATATTATCTTCCTATCTCTGTAGTCCAGATCAGCGTCTTTTAAGCTCTTCATCATCATTTTCCAATCAACTTTGTCAAACGCTTTCTCTAAATCTATAAAAGCTATGTTTGTGTCTAGTCCTAGGTCCATTCTTCGGTCTATCAATAGTCTTAAGGCTAGGACGGCTTCTCTTGTTCCTCTCTTTTGTCTGAATCCGTATTGGTCGTCTCCTAGGCAGAATTCAGTTTTGCTTCTTATTCTGTTTTGAATTATTTTAAGTACTATTTTAGAGGCCTGAGAAATGAGGCTTAGGGTCCTATGCTCTTCACATTTTAAAGTGTTAGGTTTCTTGGGCAGGGCTATTATTTTAGTGATGTTGAAGTCTGTTGGTGTTGTTCCAGCTTCGTAGATGGATTTCACAATTTGAAATATTTCGTCAATAATAGGTTTATTAGCGTGTTTAATTAACTCTATTAAGATTCTATCTTCTCCTCCTGCCTTCCCATTTTGAATGCCCTGTAGCGCATAATCGAATTCTTCTCTGATTATGTCTGGTCCTAGTTTGTCTGGATCTACGTCTTGTTCGTACTCTATATCGTCTTCAGATAGTCCATCTCCTTCATAGAGTGTTTCAATATATCTCGTCCATCTTTCTAGTATATCTTTGTTGTTTATTAGGATACGTCCTTGTTCATTTAGGATCGCAGTGCTTCTAGTACATTTAGGTTTTTCCATATTTCTTATTATGTTATAAGCTTTATCAATTTTACCTCTCTTCATGTATTCTTCTATACCTTTACAGCATTTCTCAATGTCTTGTTCTTTACATTTTCTGCATTCCAGTGTTATTTTATTTGTCAAAATTTTGTATTCAGTCATGCTTTCGTCGTCTGTTTTCGTGCGGAGTTTCCTTCTCTTAAGCATTAACTCTATTATGTCTTCACTAAGCCATTTCTTGCGTGGTACTATTTTTTCTTTCTCCAGATTTTCTTCAGCACTAGTTCGTATAACATCTCTCATATTCGTCCACCTCTCTTCAATACTATATTTATTATTATCTAGGTTCTTGTTTTTATACTCTTCTAACTTATATCCTAGATTATTACTATATTGCACTCGTTGCTTACTTGAGACATCTTTTAACTTAGTGAGATCAATTTTCTTTGGCTTTGCGATTCTTTTACCTCTTTTTGGTTCTATATTAAATTTACCCAGTAGTAGATTGTGATCTGTGTTAAGGTCAGCCCCTGGGTATGTTTTACATTGTGTAATCAGATTCTTGTATTTTTGCTTTACTAATATGTAGTCAAGTTGGTATCTACCCAGATCTCCTGGCATTTTCCATGTATAAAGTCTTCGTTTTGGTTGTTTGAATTGCGTGTTTATAACAGTCATTTCTCGTTCCTTACAAAATTGTATCAATCTTTCCCCTCTTGAATTGCGCTTCCCTAGGCCATAGTTTCCTATATAGTTTTCCTCTTTCCCCTCTCCTACAACTGCATTAAAATCCCCCATTACTATAAGGTTGTCTTTTCCATTTGTTGCATCTATCAGTACATCAATCTGTTCATACATATCCTCAATATCTTCATCTGGATACCTTCCAGTTGGCATATATACTTGTATTATAATTATGTCTACTGGTGTAGTCTTTATTTTAACGGCCGTTATTCTTTCACTGTGATGAATGGTATTTTCTACTTTATTTCCATATTTTTTATTGAGTATAATCGCCGTGCCATTTTCGCCTCCTTTTTCATTTCCTGTATATATTACTCTATAGTCATCGCTCCAGTAGTCTCCACTACCCTTCCATCTCACTTCCGCCAATCCCAATATATCTATTTTCTTCCTTTCCATTTCCATTTTTAATTCTTCTAGCTTCCCATCGGTTAACATGGTTCTTACGTTCCACGTTCCAATCTGGCAAGGGTTTCGCCTGATGACGACCGGGGTAGCCTTGCCGCGTCCACCTCTGCCGGACTCAGACCGCCACGGCATTTTACATCGTGGAAGCCCGTTGTCAAGAACGGTATTACTGTGATCTGACATTTTCATGCTGCTTTTGTGGGAATGTAGAGCAGTGGTTTCCCGTTGCCTTCTGCTCCGCAGTATTCTGACCGTCTCGCTTTTTAGCTGCGCTCAGAATAGTCTACTCCAGAGCCGTACCAGTTTTTAACCTCCGCCCCTGGGTAGTACTGACAGGTACTGCTGCCCTCTGTCAGGGTCCAAGATAAAGTCCTTGTGACTTGCCTCTTCCGCCTACATTGCCAAGTTGATGGGTACCATCTTTGCCGCTGCAGCCGTTGTGGTCTTCACCCGTAACCCTGGGCTCGGGGTCCACATTATACCCTGTGGAACTGGGTCCCTGCCGAACTTAGCCACCAGTTCGCTCCGGCCTACTGGAGTGAGTGGTGCCCACCCCCGCGACGAGGACGCGTCGGACTGGAATTACTCATGTGGGAGATAGAGAAGGGGGCTCTATTACCCCATGAGCCGGGTTAATGATTGCGTATGTTACCGCAACCACTTTGATACAAAATTAATAATTATATGAACAACTAGCTTTTGCCCGCGACTTCGTCCGCGTGAACAACAGAAAAAAGATATGTGGTTTATATTGCCCCTTAGTGTAATAGCGTGATAATATGTAGCCTATGTCTTATTCTGATGTCTAACCTATCTCCATTCCAAATTTCATTCAAATCCGTCAAGCCATTTCAGCGTGAAAGAGTAATAAACATCCATCCATCCAACCATACTTACAAACTTTTGCGTTTATAATAGTAAGTAGGAAGTAGGATAGGAAGTAGGCTGTCAAATTTTGTACAATTGCTTTAGAAACACTAGTGGCAATTTCAAAATTTCATGATCGGGATTCCAAATCCAAACCAGCTTGATTGCCGATTCCGAAATTGTGAACTCTTTCCTTGGACGGTAAATTGATGGAGCACTCTTTAGGGCGTTTGTCCACTGCACCGATTGCAGGAGCACTCTTCAGGAGCTCGGAGCCCATTTTGGCACCATTGCGTTACAGACTCAGGCCCCAGGTCAAAAATAATGTTCAGTCACACAGCCAACATCAATGATTTTATCGGTACTAATTTGAAGCGCGTCCGAAGCACCAAAAATCTTCAATTTAAATTTCAATGAATACTTCAAAAACATTGCGCAAAGCTGTTTGCAGTGCATAATCCGAAAATCGCAGGTAAGCAGCGTGCAGCGGCTTTAGAGGTTTCAATAAATAATCGTGCACAACGTCATAAGCTCCTTTCATCTGTGCTGGTACCTACTTTGGTAGAGCCCTTGGATTTTAGGGCCCTCGGGTAAGGTTGCGTTCACGTGTTTTAATTAATCTATTTGGGTAAAACATTAGTATAAGGTAGCCGGGAAAAGTCGTTGCCAAGAGACACGTCAGCCGAAGGAGAAAATCCTGGCTAAGAAACCTACGGGAGTGGAGTGGATAAAATAAATTAACATATCTCGCAAGTCCAGGTTAAAGTGCGTCTTCGAAGCTTGTATGCCACGGTGGTGCCAATGTGGTAACACGGACTTGAGAGCGAAATCAGAAGTGACGCCACATTGGGCCATCGGACTGTGATCTGTGAAAAAGGCCAAGATACAGATACAGATACAGATATTTATTGGTAATTTTCATTAAGTCCTACAAGGGTTATAGTGCCGAAGAATAAGGAAGAAATAAGATCCCATTAAGTGTTCAACCGTCCCCTCTATACACTTTGCTGCTAATAAAGAACAGAACTTTCTTGTATTCGCAGTGTCTCCCTGGCTCGGGCCAGAAACAGATCTGTCTCTCTCGGCCATTGCTTGCTACTAAAAAATGTTTTCGTGACGTTGACGAGACAAGAGTTCAATGTTGTCTAACCAACAATACAGTCCATCTCAAATGCCGAACTGTGGCAGATCACGAAACAAAAACCCGTAGCCAAAGACATCAGGGAACGCAAATGGCGTTGGCTGGGACACACCCTGCGAAGACCCGATCACCACATCCCGAAGGTGCCTCTCGACTGGAAACCCGCCGGAGGCTCACGACGACCCGGAAGACCGTACCAGACGTGGAAGAGATCCGTTCTCTCTGAGACGAAATAGAAGGGAGCAACTTGGCCAGAGCTCCCCTCCCTAGCCATGAACAGAGATAAATGGAAAGCCCTTGTGTCAGCCCCAAACTTCACGGAGGAGTAAAGGCATCAAAGAAGAAGAATAATACATTTTCATCTTCGAAAATAACTGATCATCGTATACACCCGCCCTTACAACGAGGGTGTCTAGTGTATGAGGCGCTTGGGAGGCGGGAGAAGCGGGAGAAGCGGGTATAGAGCTGAATTAAGCGGATATTGCTACAGCTCTGCAATCACTGATTTCCGGTATTCCGGTACCAATAATTCCGGTAAATATCGACGGAGTCTGGACTCCGGCCGTAGAAGAAATGATAGCAAAAGGTTCAGTGTTGTCGCTGCTACCAGAACCCCGTACAACCGGGCCTCAAGTTGAAGCCGTAGTTGTCTCTCGATAGGTTTAGCGTTGTAAGAAGAAAACGCGGAAAAGTCTCTTTTGTCCTGGCAACTCTGAACGTATCGAAACACTATTATTTCGAAAAAAATAAAATTTTCAAAAAAACTTTTTCTTTTTCGCCATCAAAAGTTATTTCTACATGAACAGATTTTGATAATTCTTTTTTTGTTTGAAAGTGTAAACTTTCCATGTAGTCCCGTGAAATTGGTGAAGATCTGATGAAGAACTTCGGAGATGGAGACCGGAACTCCCCGACGGCCAGCAGCAAATCACTCTGAATTAGTGAAATAGCTTAATAACAGTGTACCTTTCACCATTGTAGACGGTTTTTTCACTGTTAATTTTGTATTATTTTCAGCTGCACTTAGCTGTGTAAATAGTCTTTCCTGTGGGCTAGGCCGACTAAGCTGTCAGGATGGTAGGTATAGGTGCTCCATCTAAAACAATGTCCCAGGCACTGCAGCGCCGAGTGGTCTCTTCACCCATCTAGTGGAGTGAAAGTGCCACTGGACGCTGTATAAATCATCTCATTACGTAGATGCAATGGCCTTAGTTTCTTTATGTACACTCATGTCGTAAGATTCGAATTATGATCTTAAAAGTTGACACGTAAGACTGAGTATTATTTCACAGACAACTGTTATAATTAAAAAAATAAATTACGATACAAGTTTTGTATGAGAATTTCTGCCAACCTGTATCGTAAAATAACTTTTTTTGTTATTACAATACACTTCCGGTGTAAATTCTCCTTGCTGATACACTTCCGGTTAAAATTCTCCTTGCAGTAAACTATTCTGTGAATCGAGCACTGGCTGTACGTAAGTATGACTTCCTTGCCTCTATACCAAATGGAACAAATAAAAAAAAAGCGTCCGCTTTCTTTTTTTTTTCTTTATTTGTGACATTTGTGTTTACTTTGGATTTGTTTTGCCACCATTATCAGTTTAAATTTTTCTGTGCGGTTCCGTGACAAACTAAAAAAAATGGAAAATGATAAATGAGTGAAGATAAAGTAGTGTATGCAACTGCATATAAGACGATATTAGAATACTCGTGTGATACTATTATCATACGAGGCGAAGCCTCGTATGATAAACCCACACTCGTATTCTAAGAATCTCTCTTATAATAATATGACGGTTGCATAAACTACTATTTTTTTAGCTGTGTAGGCTTTTTAAGATTTAAATGTCTATGAAGTGTACCTTTCCAACTAGTTCTGTTGCTTTGTATCGGTTTTGTTTGTTTTACGCGCGATCGTCCGTCATGTTTAATATTATGTTACGAGAGATAGGACGTGTTTCCATTTAAATTCATTATGGCTGCCAAAAGCTTAATTAAAAGCCCACTAAGTCTCATTTTGCTCTATTTTTAGGGTTCCGAACCTCCAAAGGAAAAAAAACTGAACCATTATAGGATAACTTTTTTGTCCGTCTGTCTGTCAAGGCTCTTTCCTCAAGAACGCGTAGAGGTATCTAGTAGAAACTAATATCAAATACTTAAATCTGTAGTTTCTTGGAGCTGTGAAAAAATCAAGCTTCCACATTTACGCAATCAAAAGATACGGCCGTTTATGCTGCATTTTGGCGCATGTTTCAAGGGAATGAAAACTTACAGGGTAATTCCCGTTGACCTACAATCATTAAATTTGGCAAGAAGCAATGTCTTTTAGCAGGAGTAAAGGAAGAAATCTGAAAACTGCATAATTTTAATTACGTCACAAAAAATGGGGTAAAAATACAAAAAAGTGGGGTGCAAATTTCAAAGTTAGACGACCGTATTACGTGGGGTATCGTATGAAAGGGCTTCATTAGCACAAGCTAAAACATATTAAATTAATTTTTTCGATGTATAAGTAGTTTTCGATTGAACGAAAAAAATAAATACCATTTCCCCTTTACAAGTTTGTACGGAACGTTCGGTGCGCGAGTCCTACTCATACTTGGCCGGTTTATTTTTTTCAAACTCTCCTTTTTGACAATCGCCGCCCAACCTAAGTCAGTCTTTCACTGAAATTGAGACGTTATTCCTACATAGACATAAAATTGTCTTTTTCTCTCGCTTAGCCAACAAAACCCACAAAACAAGTAACTACGTCCATAAACAAGATGATAGTAAATAAAAATAAAGAATGGGTATGAAAATTAGGACATTACTTACAATACTATACGATGGCCACTAAGATACTTTGTGGTCACCTCACTTTTCTTACTAACTTGGTGGAATCTGAGATCCCCAGTACGGTATGTTTTGTTACTATCTATAAAGAAGTAGTAACAAGCAGAAAAGTAGAGAGAAACTATGAATTCTCTTAAGGCTCAACGAAAGAAGCATGGCGGGAAAGTCCTAATTTTCACACTTTTTTCAAGCTGAATTAGGTATTGTTGTTTTGTTGTTTAGAATAATGAAAACAGTACAATTTTGCTGTCGTCAAACAAAAACCGTTGAACATAAATTTATCTAAATTTATTTAAATTTAAATTAAGCCAGCTAACTCAACCAACCGCACATAAACCTTACAGGTTTCAGCGATTGGCATGTAATTTATAATTTTAAGTACTTTATATGCAAAAAAAAAAAAACAGTTTAGATTCAAAATAAAAAAAAGACCTTAACGGCAAGTCACATTAAATCTCATGTGAGGATAGAGTGGTATAGTGTGAAGTCCAACAGTCACACTCAACAGTCACGCAGCAGCGTCCGAGTGGTCACTTCAGCCATCTAGTGTGACTGAAGGTGACACTGGACGCTGTATAAATAAATCATCTCATTGCGTGAATCATACTGGAGTCCCAAGTTACTGTCAATTGTGTGTACAAAAAACAAAAATATCACAATAAGTTTCGTCAAACATTAAAAACAATAAAACACACGGTAAAATATAAAAAGTCAATAATGAATTAAAGAGACCACCCCGGGACACATCCGACGCAAAGGTACCCATAATACTGGCGGCGTTGCCACGCTGCACAGCTAGGGCAATCCTTTGCATCAGATATGCCCCCGAGCGTTTGTCAAAACCCTGACTCCTCAGACGATTTGATGGAATCGTGAGTTCCATCTTTTCTTAAATAAATTGCAATAGGTATTATTTTAGATGTCTGTTTAATTTTCCTTGGGTGTAAAAAAAAAATTCAACATAAATTCAACAAAATTATAAAAATTCTTAAAAATAAATTGACCCAAGCAAGAGATGGGTTGACAGATTTTTTCCAATTTTGCTGGTTTTTGTGTGGGCATCTATAGGGCATTTATTTGTGCGATGCGCCATTTTGATTTATTAAAAAATTCTGACGCGATTTTGAGAAATAATTAACAAATTATGCCACATATTTGGTAAATTGGCAAAATTGGCAAGAGTCGTTGCCTGAGTAAGCGACCGTATTTGCTTCCACCGAGATTTAATTTAAGTGTCCCCATTGGCTTGCTTATGTCTGCGGTGGACTATTATTGTGATGTTTTTTTTGTTTCTTTTATATTCTCATACGGTAATCCGAGACATGTGGTTTACCGCCACGAAAATAGGTCGAATCATGTTTATGGTAGGGTGACGGTGCCTGTTGTCACCCGACTACGCAAGCATAGAAGGCTATCGTTGTTTACCACCCCCATCTTCAATATAACGTTCAACATAATTAAGGTTTCAGATAATTTTCTTTTTAATGGGTAAGTTTTGGTTATCACTGTTATTATTACGTAAATTAAGTATTAAAATTACTATAAAATAACACAAAATACAATAAGTTTGGGTAACATAGCAGCCGAGAAGTTGGCTATTGTCAACATTTTAATCTGAATTCTTCGAAAAACATAGACCAAATAGGATTCCAGAGGTGCATCAAACAAAATGCTTAAGTACTAACATAATTATTATATTTTTTTCTTCGTCTATATTAGCCCAGTTTTACTATGTAATATTATGCTGACATTTCTGTGCAACGCGGTTATACCAAACTTATTCATATTTTTTTTCTTTCTCACGTTACATCACCTCCTATAACCTCCCTCGAGGTTCCGTCAATTTCAGAGGAAAAAAGTCGAGTGTTAAGTATCGGCGCGCTCACCCTACGCGCTTGTAACGAACTCAAAGGTCACAGACCTCCGATTTGTCAGTTAACCAGATTAGTTTTACTGTTTACCTTCTAATGTGGTTAGTATAAGTTTGTTACTTGCCCACTGTCTTAGTGGTTCTTATTACTTCATATTTGTCACTTATGATTTTGGGAGTTAAAACATTTTTAACCGACTAAAAAAAGGAGGATGTACTCAATTCAACAACTATTTTTTTATGTTTGTTATCTCAGAACTTTTTTCTGGGTGGACCGATTTTTTATGATTATTTTTTTATTTTGAAAGCTCATAGACACATGCTTGAGCTCGACATTGACATTACCCAAGGTCTTAAGTTGGTGATTTTGTTTTCTGAGATCACCTACCTACTTGAGCTGACGACTATTAATGCTACCCAGACACCTAAGTATTGATTTATGACACTTGGAAACCAATCAGCACCCTAAAAAAGTTCGATAAAGGTCTAGATATACTTTTTTCCATTAAAATTCATAACTCGAGAAATTTATATCTTTATGCACTGCTTCACCTCAAATTGAAAAGCGTATTTTATCAAAATAGAGTCTCTCCATGACGGGAACTTTCTACACATGGCATATTGAACTAATTACAAGTGGTTACATCTAAATCATCATCACAATCTCAATATAAGCAGTTACAATATAAAAGAAAAAACAAAAGATTAAGTTAAGATCTGGGGGCACGGCAGTGCCCCCACCAGGTCGAGCGCGAAGCAAACACTGCCGTACCATCCTTTACTGGAACCATTTCGCCGCATTTTCAGGCCCCTATTTGAGAACCTCTGGATAAGACCACAACGCAGAAATTTTCGTCATCCAGTAAGCTATAATCACACACTTAAAATCCAAAATTTCAAGTCTGTAGGTCATTTAGTTCCGAAGTTAAGCGGAAGCAAAGTTTCGCATTTCTGACACTCACTCACTCACTCACTCATGATCATAAGAATAGAACTAGTACTTCCCATAAACTCAGAGAGCTGAAATTTGGTACAGAGTTAGGGATTAATGGCCACATAAAGGGAAGACTATAAAAACTAGGATAATCGAAGATCTGGAGTACCTGGTGACCCTGATTAGAAAACACAAGAGCCCAACCAAACTATTATAGATCGACATATACCGCCCTTACAAAAAATATTCAACTTGGTGGGCCGCTTCATTTGATATCAAAAATCGAAGGTCTGAAGTATCTGATGAAGAACCCTCAACTGGTCTCAGCTGTATTAAAGATATGGTAATGCCCCTTCTACTATTGGTTCATAAAAAAATCGACTGACATTGCAAAAATCCAGCGTAGTGGGACACATCTTCTAATTTAATCTAGCCTAATCTACATCTAAAAAAAAAAAGACGTTTTGAAGATTTACATCCATAAAAGTCTTGCACTCAAAATATACATGTACTCGTATACGTGCGGTCACTATAGTCCCTGTTTCCGTAGCCCCACCACACCATTAGTTACCCCAAACCGCCACTCAGTAGTCCCGCCGCCGTTTTATTCGGATTCCAATTCGTTTGGCGACGTCATTGTTATTATTGTGTTGATAAATGGTTGTTAATTCGTCTCGGCACCGACGTTGATGCCGGTTCGGTTCCCGTCGGCGGTCGTCTTATCGCGCAAGCATCTTTCCAGGTTTCTCCGTTTGCTGCGTTGTAATTGTGGGGCCACAGAATTGGCGTTACTCCTGGGCAGGTGAATGGGTAGACCAATAGGGTTATGGGTCAATGATATTACTAGTAGTTCGCCCCTGTGAACTCGCGACCCTAGCTTATAGATGTGTAACTTATTGCTAACAAGCGCGCGCATATCATATTATTATAAACTTTACAACTCCATAACTCGGCAATCCCTCAAGCGATTTGGCTCATGTTTGATCTTAAAAAATATTTTAATTTTATTTACCCGCCGACCAAATTTCATGACGATCCGACCAAATTCTCTCGCTTTGCTCGCTTGTTCAACCAAGAGATTGGCATTTGACCGAAACCTTCGTATAAAACCCGCTGCCGCCAATTTTTTATTGGCGGCGCTAGTTCTATACAATATTATATTCACCTTAACTTACGTATCCAAATAACTCTAACGCTGGATATTGAATCTATCCAACTACTTATTGGTTTTGGTCGCTAGTGTTGGTGATAAAAACGAAAAATAACTCGCCAAGTTAGTGGCCCCAACCTTAAAGACACAGGATTAATGATGTTGCATTCAAATAAACATTAATATTTTTATGCATATTGCGTGACAGATTCGACCGTTTGCACCCTCCACTTTTTCTACATACAACTTTCGACTTTTGAAGACCTTCAATCCGACGATAAATCTTTGAAGCCATAGGTCAAGAAAGTTTGGACATCAATTCGGCAGGTTTTGCGTTACGTCACGTTTGAGGACCTCTACATTTTCTATACTTTTGGTTAGAATTAATAGATCGCCGAATCAAAATTTACATTCTCTTTTTTTTTCTTCTAATTAACATAATTAACTTAATTCTAATTAACTCTCCATTCACGTGCAACACCGAAGACCTGCTGAAAGCGACAGCCAAAGCCATAGCGGTCGTGAAGCACTGGCTGCATGCTTTATAATAATTTTGACACTCTCAAGATTCAAGATTCAAGATTCAAGATTCAAGATTCAAGATATTTATTTGCTTTGAACGTGGTAGGTACATTTCAGATGTTAAAATAGTTGATATTTAAAAGCTCAGCACATTCAACCTATTTAAGGCATGCAAATCTTATGAGTACATAATGCAAAACAATACAATTAATAATAATGTCAGTAATTTTTAAAGATGTCAATAAATTTTAAGTCAACAGGAATATTAGATTCAACGGAATGTTTGATACAATTTATTTTACGTTTTACACGAATACTATAGTCAATCTTACTATAAATACAAAAAATCTTACTATAGAGGCAAACGAACGATACAATAAGAATCGAATACACGAATAAGAAGAAGAATATACAGGGTGTTACAGAAAGGTCTTATCATACTCAGAGGAGTCCTTAAACGCATCATTGAAACTTTTGTTAAAGTTCAACGATAAACCTTTTAACGTGATGCTAGATTAGGTTTATATTTTGGAGAAATCCAACCTTAGTGAATTCCATGCGGCCATGAGTGAATGAGACTGAAGGGTCTCTAGGCCTGCAGTAGTTGAACCTTTATAATATATTTTTTTTGTGTCTTAAACGCTGGCCTAGCCCACAGGAAAGACAGGTCAGGTTAGGTGACTAAGCTATCAGGATGGTATAGGTGCTGGGCAAGCCTACCTCATCTAAAAAAATGTCCCAGGCACTGCAGCGCCGAGTGGTCTCTTCACCCATCTAGTATGAATGAAGGTGCCACTGGACGCTGTATAAATCATCTCATTACGTAGATGCAAAGGCCTTAGTTTAAACGCTGGACCTTTATGTCACACCCTGTATAGTGTGCATTTGTAGCAGCATGAGTATTTAAAACCAAGCAACATGCTATTTGGCTTCCACTTGATATAATTAGGTACCTTTGTGGTATAAATAGCCGTTTTATTTGTTTTTAATCATAGAGTACGCGTAGAGACCTGCCCTTTAGATCCGTAATGACTCTATTGCGTAATTGCTTCCAAAAATGTGACCACAACATTCCAGTATCGACGATAATATACTCCAGAGTAGTTAGAGACGAAATTTGGAGAGTTATTTTTTTATCTGTGGAATCAGTATGAAATATGACGCGCCATAGACAAAAAATACGTTTGTTCTATGGGGACCACCTTCTTTTTCAATCTATTTGGTTCCAAAGATACAGCTCATTCTTTGAAAACGGCTCATTTCAGTTCGGAAATACTAAAAACGCTGTCAAAATTACCTGTCTAATATGATCTCTTATAACTTGTAAAGTCTACGCGGCCACACAAAAATATCAAACAGTGGTCGATGTGACTCCTCTATCATACAAATAGCCCATTGACGAAGCATCCTTGCCTTTTCCCAATTTGTAAAACTCTCCTGAACCCAAAATGTCGACCTCATTAACCCATTTCAGGGTGCCACGAGAAAGCCTGTGGCACAGACTAAATACAAACAGAATCTGGTTCTTTTCACACAGCATAGTTGAACGACTCGCTAACGGTGAAGAAACCCGCGGCTTAGTTGGCTCCACACGTATTGACCTGGTCTTTCCTGTGGGCTAGGGTGACTAAGCTGTCAGGATTGTATAGGTGCTGGGCAAGCCTACTCCATCTATTTTTACACTTAAACTTTCGTAAGCACTGCACATTTGGTATTTCATAAACGGTCTACTCCATCTAAGACAATGTCCCAGTCACTGCAGCGCCGAGTGGTCTCTTTACCCATCTAGTGTGAGTGAAGGTGCCACTGGACGCTGTATAAATCATCTCATTAGATGCAAAGGCCTTAGTTGAACGAGCGAGCGAAGCTTAAAATTATTTTTGTTCTGTTGTTTACAATAATGAAAATAATACAATTTTATTGCCGTGAAACAAAAATCGCTGAAAAAAAATTGCTCAGTTTAGCTTCATTAAAAACTGCAAAAATATGACTGCTATCGTTGGACCTACGGGCTTCTGGCTGCATTCAGTTCACGCCTCTGGGATGTGCGTGTAAACGGGCCGTTATATACACCGTGTTTTCGGGGGCTTTTTTAGGAAATTGCGCTTCTAGCGCTAGTGAGAAAGTCGTCAGTCAATGATACGCATCGCCGCTAATCAGGGGGTGCAAATGCATAATTTATCATAATAGCCTAACTGGCAAGGGTTTTGTGGGCGACTGTTACTGCCCACAAAACTATGTGACATTCTTGCCACTTATAGATATGGAATGGACGATGAGGTATTCTTCTTTTTAACAGACTTCAAAAAGGAGGGGATACTCAATGCGACACGTTTGTTTTTTATGTATGTTACCTCAGAACTTTTTTCTACGTGAACGGATTTTTTTTATTCCTGAAACTGAACCATATTGTTAGGCTTGACTTGACTAGCACTCTGTTAGCTTGTCTAGTTATACAAGGTGTTACAAAACACCCTTACTTTTTTTTACAGGTTGTAACCTACTGGTCAACAGGATGTCAATTCTTTAAAAGAGAGTTGAAAAAATCAGTTTTTATTTACACCTCATAAAAAAAAAACGTAACTTTGGTATTAGGTCAAATTTAAAAATATGTTTGTGTGTGTAGGTGCATTTTCATATAGCTTTGAGTTGTTAAAACATTGTGAAAGTCAATGAAAACAATATTTAATCAATACTTTTCTCCCGCACCGCCTTCTCATTTAATTAATTTAAAAATCAACGGAACGTCATAATACTTGTAACACCTTGTAGATAAGACCTCATCGAAAACAACCTATCTGAGGACTTCCTCACAATGTTTTCCACCACAAAACCTATACTTATTACTTATAAGACGTGTTGGTACCTCCACATACACCTTCAGTGATGGGCTTGAGGGTATTTCGTGTCCTGTAAACTTGTTATTTCTATATTCTATCTTGATTCACACTTTTACTTTCAGAGGTTTGCAAAGTTTCATCTTTAGGGTGTAGTTCCGAGATTTGTAAGTAGATGGCGTTAGTCGTCTCGAAATGGAACGTAAAACTTTAAAAAAAAATAGAAGTTAAAAACTAAAACCCGACTACTAAAAGGCTTAAAACAAGACCTGTTTATCCTTAAAATAGACTCATAGATAATTAATCGTAGTCGGAGGCCATCGGTTTATCAAATGCGAATGTGGTGTCCTCCGACTACGATTAATTATCTATGAGTCTATTTTAAGGATAAACAGGTCTTGTTTTAAGCCTTTTAGTAGTCGGGTTTTAGTTTTTAACTTCTATTTTTTTTTTGAGCTTTTTAGTAAGTCATTTTGGACGATCACCAAGAATAGAACCAAGAAGGGCAAAAAAAACTCATTTTTGAATTTTTTGTTCTATTTGTTATGTTAACGCTACATGTGTTATACATTTTTGAAAAGGTCTTTTAAAGCCCTTTCATTTGATACCCATGACGATGGTATCCGATAATTTTTATTTTTAGGTCCACCACTTTAGGGCGCAGCACAGCCGCCATCTTGATTTTTTTCAAAATTAAACTATCCTATGTTACCTGGGTGATTAAGACGAATCCAACGACACCTCATTTGTTGAAATCGGCCGAGTAGTTTAGGCTCTGCGAGGGAACAGATGAACACACAAACATACATACATACATACATACATACATACATACATACATACATACATACATACATACATACATACATACATACATACATACATACGCTGCTAAAATCATAACCCTCCTTTTTGCTTCGCGTAGTCGGGTAAAAAGTTGTGAAGCTCGACGAAAAAACTTTTCGAATGAGAGATGCCTTGGCTAGCTGTTGCCTGAGTCGCTCGTGGATATACTTGTACAAAAGTAGGTACAATATATCAATTGCATGGTTTTCTATATTATTAACTTTTAATGACTCGCGGTTTTCAAATGGTTTTGATATTATGGTTTTGATATTAATAATAATTGTCGCCATGATGATGATGATGATGATGATGATTATACATAGGTATTATTAAATTGTTTGTTCAAAGGGATCGTGAAAAGTGGTAGACGCCAAAGTTAGACAATTAGACTCCAATTAGAATTTGAGAGAGTGTCCTCTAATGGGACACAACACAACAGTTTCATGCAAATCCGTATAATATATTCCTCACTTCCAGGTCCTTCGAGGCGGCTTGCCATCGCCAAGTGCTAGCGAGCCTCGCGCGTAGGAGTGAACTTTTAGCTATATTTCAGAGAGTGCCCAATATTATACCCTGGCACAACCATAAACCCCTATCTTATCTTATCTGATTCTTAAGAATAGGTACGGGGCCAGTCTTGGAGCCCAGGACGCTTCAACCCAGTGGGATCTTGTGTTTCACCCCCCATATTCCTGCTCAGGGCAGTTTGGATTCTTTTTCTGTGTCGTACTTCGAAACCGATGGATTTTTACCATGTTGGGTGGTTGGCCCTACGATTAACCCTCCTCCTTTCTCATCCAAGGCTTGGGACCGGCAATGGCGGAGTTGCAGTCACACAAAAGCCCAAGATATTCTTCACTTCTTGGTCCTTCGAGGTGGCTAGCCAGTCGCCAAGTGCGGGCGAGCCTCGCGCCCTACTGAACTTAAAACTAGCAGGCGCACGACAAGCGCGATTTAATTTAAAATACGATTATGCGACACGCAACCACCGCAGTCCGGTTAGGGCTTGAACTGCTGGATGAAGCGGCTCGACTCGATGCGTAGGGTTTCATACGGGGAGATAACCTAGGCACAACTAGCACCGCCAATGGAAAAAAAACATATTTTCTTGTTGGATGCATTTTTGATACGTCAAATGATAATCCCTAGGCTTAACTATTTATAGGACCTAAGGTTTAGATTTCAACGTAGAACGCCGCCGGCGGCGGGTTTTATTCGTAGGTTCTAGGGTGTGGAATCTAAACCTTAGGTTCTAAAAATCGTTAAGCCTAGGAATTATCATTGGATGTTTCGTTTTTAGCAAAAAACGCAAGAACATATGATTTTTTTCCATAGTGGCAGACGTGACTAGCTCAGTATTAAAGGCACACTAAAGAAAAAATCGGCCACTGTCACACACATCTGAAATCTAGCTTTAGGTCCTAAGAATAGGTAAGAATGTCAGGACGTAACCTATCTAATCTGTGGTCAGGGGTCCCTTCAAGATAAATACGTAAAGATTCACGGTTGATTTTTAATAGTGATTGGAAAAGGCAGAGTTTAAATTTCTATATTCCTTTTAATTGCGGGGACGGACAGCATAAGGGGTATATTAGCCGTTCTACTATGATGTCCATCCATTCTGTCCATTCCTGAGGTGCTGGGCAAGCCTACTCCATCTTAAACAATGTCCCAGGCATTGCAGCGCCGAGTGGTCTCTTCACCATTCTACAATTCTACAGGGTGCACTCTAAGTCGATAGCGGAACTTTAATTAGGATGTCTACTGATCACTACAAACAACTTGTACTAGGTGGCGAAAAAAATGGAGCGAAAAAAAATCTGCTGTTTCATACATTTGGCGCAGTACTGAGTCGACCTTTTGTATGGAACAGCAGATTTTTTTTTCGCTCCATTTTTTTCGTCACCTAGTACAAGTTGTTTGTAGTGATCAGTAGACAGCCTACTTAAAGTTCCGCTATCGACTTAGAGTGCACCCTGTAGTGTGAGTGAAGTTACCACTGGACGCTGTATAAATCATCTCATTACGTAGATGCAAAGGCCTTTATTATTATGATGTCCGCACCCGAACTTTACTCTGCTTTTTCGACCCCTAACTACCTATGTGGTGGTCCAAGAAAGGGAGTCAAATTTATGTTTATTAGAGTCTATGGCCCGGTTTCTGAGTTGAGAATTTGACTAAGCACATACTTACGTATCGCTCTGTCACGCTCTTTTGTGAGAAATCTGCAGAGACAGGACGATACTTACCCATTTGCTTTTCAAAAATCTCAACTCAGAAACCGGGCCTATGTCAATGAGGTAATGTGCTTTCTGTGGTGATGAACGATGGGGATTTATATTTTTTTACTGCCACGAATTGCCATAAACAGCTTATTTATACCTTCCCAGTTCTAGTGCCTAATGGTCACCACTTCGAATTCAGTAGGTAAGTAATTTGTAAGCTCAAGATAAAGGTTTTTAAGCCCAGCACCGTGAATCCCTAATTTGTTAAAAAGTTGCGCTTCAGGATGTGAGAGAACCTCATTACTATCCATATACATGCAAAAACAGCTCCCATAAAGTTTGCAGCGCTTTTTTGCCCATTAGCGTTGGCTTAGCTTGCACCAATCGAGCAGCTAGAAAGACCAGTTTACAACGTAGTCTAGAAAAAAAAGTGCCTCTTTGCATTACGTATACGTAGGACGCTGTGCTTTACTTCCATTGCTATGCATGCACTTTTATAACCCCCGATAAAAAAAGGGGGGCGTAATAAGTTTGACCGCTATATGTGTGTGTATGTGTTTGACAGGGTGTCATTTGTGTGTCTGACTGTGGCACTCTTAAACGGGTGAACCAATTTGGATGAGTTTTTTTTTATTGAACGAGCGAGCGAAGCGAGAGAAGTTCTCCGAGTCTACATGAACAATCTGGCGTTTGTATGTTTGTATGTATTTTTGTATGTATGTATGAATGTTCGTTCGACGATAACTTGAGTAAATTTTGTCGGATCTTCATAAAATTTGGTAGGTGGATAAATGAGACAAATCGGTGGAGGGGTTGCTGAGATATGGGGTCGCGAATTCATAGTTTGGAGCGAACCACTAGTATTTGAAAGCAGGTTTTCTAGCGAGTGTTCTGAGATATTATGTTTTATCAAAATCGGTTCAGACTATAGTTGCCACATCCTATGAAGCTTGCCGAATGACAACGGTTTTCGCAGAATGGTTCAACACAAGCCACACACAACTCTTCCGAGCCGCAACCTCACCGGCCAAAGTGGCCGTAATGATAGCCGACCTCCGGTAGGAGATGGCACCAAAAGAAGAAGGTGAATCTTGCTTTTCTGCCTCTATAACATGAGAATGTGTAGAATGCGAAACACTATGCTATTATCGAGCATAGCTGTTTCACAAGAGTGAGACAGAGTTAATTTTTTCACGCTCTTGAGCTCGCTACAGATTCAGCCAAAAAAACCCTAAGAGCACAATTGACATAATAATTTAAAGGAAGAGAGTATTTATAATTCCATCCCATTACAGCATCCCTACAGCGGGGCTAAACACGTTTCCATAGAACGCAACGACCATTATTAAACTAGACCTTTCACTATGCCTTAGATCTATATAGTTAAGGAACAAATCCCTTTACTTCAAAGTCTAAGGTAAACTGGACGAATAAAATGCGCCTGAACCCGGCAAACTGGTTATTTTTTTGCTTCAATATGGTCTGAGACCGCACTCACACAAACAAGCTCGGCGTTAGCCAACCACGAATTTAGTGGCCCCCTGCTCCATACAATTATTACGAATTTGGAGTCCACCAAATAAAGTGTAAGCTAAGGGCAGCAGAATAACAACAGCGTAGAGTAAACGAAGGATGTGGTGTCAATGTGTGCGTGGATCAGCTGACGAAAACAGCTGTGACGTGGAATGCCGGTTGTGTGTTTTTTTCGTGTCGCTCTTTCGATGCGTTTTTGGGAGAAATGGCTTTTCTGCTTACTGCAATTGTGCCTGTAAACAGACTGAGGTAATAACGTTATTATTGTTGGAGCAGATGGCATACAATAGGAAGGTATAAAATGGCCGATTTTACGAACATTTTGGAAGTCAAGATGGAATAGGCTTGCCCATCAACTATATGCCATCCTGATAGCAATGTTCCAGACACTGCAGCGTCCGAGTGGTCCCCTCACCCATCTAGGGTGAGTGAAGGTGCCACTGGACGCTGTATATATCAACTCATTACGTAGATACAAAGGCCTAAGTTCAACGTCGAAAAGAAAAGCCACCAGATTCAGAGAAAATTGTGACGAATATGGTTAAAGTTAATATTCACTATGTTGGAGCCTGACAGAAGAATTAGCATCTACAGAATTAGATGATTTAGACAGCGGCCAGTGGTGCATTCACTCACTATAGATAGGTGAAGAGACCACTCGGCCCTGCAGTGCCTGGGCGTTGTTTTTAGATGGAGTAGGCTTGCCCAGTACCTAAGTGAAGCTTGTCAAACTAAAATAGTTATCTCTTTTACCAGCTTTGTCTTTCTGTATCAACTATTTAGTACAGAATGCTTGTATTGGTCTGTCGGCGATAGAAGTGATGTTGTTTGGACATCATGTCAATAGTTACATGCAAAGACATTATCAAGGGTATTTCCCAGAACACCCGGCAACATTTTGGTCCCGATTTGGTTCAAGTATCCGCCCGTTCATCTGCTTACGCTTCTAGGTACTAGGTTATGAACAGTGAGGTAGTAAATGCTTTGTCGAGGTTCTGGTGGTATTTGAATTAGGTCAACGTGTTTGAATAGGCTGGCTGGTAACATAGTTGAATCGGTTGGATTTCATTGAATTTAAGCTAATTTTCAGTGATGTTTATCTCTTGCGTTGAAGCTCTAAAGTAAGCAATTTTTTATCAGAGATAAGAGTATCGAAGCACTTCTTTTCTACAAGTTTCCGATTTTCACTTCACTTGGAAAAAAAAAAATGCCACCTAGTATCATGATACCTAGGTGACACCAGAATGCGGATGAAAAATACGAGCGACGAGTTTATGAATTTGACGAACTATATTTTACGAAGCGATGGTAGGTATCGAGCTGGATTTTTAAATTTCTCAAAAGAAAGGACAGAACATTATAGTCCTTACTTTGCTAAATTCAGATATAAGATTCGAGAGATATTCTTTTTTAATAGATTGAAATCCCCTTTCTATTTTGTAACCAGATGGCGCCACTAGTAGCTTCGGTTATTCATCTGTAGCTATTATTGTCCAATATCCATTTATCGCAACAAATGACTCGAAACATTTCAAACTTGTCGACTATCTGAGTGTAATTTTTCACAGCGACAACTTATTTTTGAACATTACAAAAGCACCTTAATGGATGCTTATTTCGAAAGAAACACGGCTGTTTCGAAATGTTTCTTTAACATCCAAGTTTTAGAGTCTGATTTCGATAAGCAAAAGGGATAAACTAGACATGGCAAACACAAAAGTGGAACAGAAATGACAAAACGACACACATCAGTCAGCTCGAAATTAAAAATCGAACATTGCACCGCTAAGTAGAAAGGAACAGAAGTTCTGACCTTAAAACACCGGCATGTAATAAAACAACTTTTTGTCTATAATTTTCTATTATTTAAGTTCTCCAAGTTAAAAAAATATTCGAGTTAAAACATTATTGCAAATAATGAATTCTTTAACCTGTTAATAATGCATTGTCATCCACGTGTATTTATACGTAGTTATAAAATGATGCAGGGTGTAGTATTGTGACGCCAAATATATTTAAATTGATTTTAGTGCTATCAAAAGCTATAGTTTTTAGTCTTAACGATTGTTTTTTTTCTGAAACTTGGGATACTCCGCAGATTGTCTTCTAACTTGAACTCCACGTGCAAACAACGTCTGAAAGACCCTGAGGAAAAGGGAGTCTTAGTAATGCAGAGAGGGAAGCAAGATTCTGTATTTTTTCTGTTTTAAATTTGCTTCTAGACTTCTGAACATATTTTTTTCTTCGCAGGACTTCTGTACATATTTTTGTTTTGTGACTGCACCTTGCCTCCCGTCGAGCTTTGGAAAAAGGACTGTGTTGATGACGAAAAAATTGAGCCCTCCGTCCCTGTCACTCCAACTCATTCTGCATATTATATCTCTCTCTCTCCCGGCCCTACATCTCTAGGTTTCCTTTTTTGAAACCCTCTGATTACGTTAGGAGCAGTCAACATCCTCGGGCGCACACATGGATACTTCCCATCACTATTACTACAACTGGTGACCCGTTCTTTCATATTATTCATTCGGTTTCTCGACCACTAAAGGCTGGTGGTTGTGATAGGGTGTTGCGTCTGTGTGTGTGTAGTCAGCTGTGAGTGCGGATGTGTGAGTCGAACACGTGTTGTTTTGTTTATTGTTGTGTGTATGTTTGCATGTGTGAGGGTGTCTGTAGGTGGTATAGTAGAAAGGGCTTTTAAACGTTGTATAGAGTTTGCGTTGCGATGTGCGTAGTTTTCTACAGCAATAAGGCTGGTGTAAGGAGGTAGGTATTGTGTGAAATTTAATGTTTTTTAATGTACGCGATGAGATTGAAGGAAACCCGCGGCTTAGTTGGCTCCACACGTATTGACTGGTCTTTTCTGTGGGCTAGGCCGACTAAGCTATCAGGACGGTATAGGTGCTGGGCAAGCCTACTACATCTAAAAACAATGTCCCAAGTACTGCTGCGCCAAGTGGTCTCTTCACCCATCTAGTGTGAGTGAAGGTGCCACTGGACGTATCTCATTACGCAGATGCAAAGGCCTTAGCAGCTGAGATTGAGCATTCTATTTTGCAATGAGGGCTCTATTTTATCTACCCAAGTAATCTATCCTTCTTTTTCTACCGAATCTATTGGTAGGTACCTTTTATCAGCCGATAATTACACTTCACTAATTATTATTGTTTTTATGATGGTACTAAAAGTAGCAGAGAGATAAAAGACGCTTTAAACTTCAAGTCCCTTTGATAATTTAACGTTTTTTCTTCTCTTTTACGAAAACTTGGAGGCCTCTCGATACTTTTGCTTTTTAAAGTTCTTTATCGTTGTTTTAATTACGATAGCATTTTAAAATTAAAATGGCAAATTTTACTTTCGAGTTACCTAGGTTATGGTAGGTACATAGGTATGTGTATAAATTCTTAAGAATTTCTCTCATTAGTTTATCAACTTCACGCCAAAAATAAAATATAACAATTTTACACTAAAAAGTAGGTATCTATGCGATAGGATTCGGTGCATGTGGCTATGTGCTAACTAAATTTCTCCAAATTATAGAATCAAAATAATAGAAGTCATGGAATTGAGGGCCTGCGGCGTTCCTACGAATATATATTTTTTGGTGCTCACATTAATAGCCTCCGATGTATGAATTGAGAATTTCACTAACCAAATACTTGTCGCATCTCAAGTATCGTTCTGTCTCTGTAGATGTCACAAAAAAGAATGTGACAGATTGATTAGTGCAATTCTCAATTCAGATATCGGAGGTTAGACTATTAGTTTAAGCAGCAACAAAATTTATATTCTTTGGAACGCCGCAGGCCCTCAATTCCATGACTTCTATTAATTTTGATGGGAGAAGTTTAGTTAGCAGCAACATTTCGAAAAAGGAATGCATATGCTCGTCGACACGAAAGCTGCCAGGAAACAAGGTGCTAATATTGTTAGTAACGAAACGACGGAA
Source organism: Zelleria hepariella (assembly GCA_949319315.1). Lineage (NCBI taxonomy): Eukaryota > Metazoa > Arthropoda > Insecta > Lepidoptera > Yponomeutidae > Zelleria > Zelleria hepariella. The sequence continues at coordinate 29,944,155 of OX439382.1, read as the reverse complement.
TGAAACCGCCGCGTCACTGTTTGTTGCTGCAGCATCGTTCATAAACAATCACGATGTGATTTTGTCGGTTCTTCCATTCTCAGTGCCCCAAGGGGGTGATTAACACTGCACGTCGTCGCATGGTAGAAGACGTAGAAGATTCGCTGTATCTGTATATTGCGGACTTGGAAGAATTTCGGTATTCATACGAGCTGTGTCAACGCTATCTGACAATTCTGACATCTGTATTTTGTTTATGAAGTGGTTCTTGGGTTTTGATTATGTATCATGGGCACCACCAATTTGCCTATGGGTACTGCTATTAAATTTTGGTCGGAATTCGACCGAAAGAAAGAGACGTAGGTGTTTGGTCTTAAAATGAATGAGCGAGCGAAGTTCTCCGAGTCTACTTGAACAATCCGACGTTTGTATGTTTTTATATGAATGTTTGTTCGACAATAATTACTTGAGTATCGTTGATCGGATTGTCATGAAATTTTGTAGGCAGGTAAACGAGACAAAACAAATTTTTAAGTTGCCGAGTTGCCGTGATATGGGGTCGCATGTTCACAGTTCGGGGCGAACCGCTAGTATTGTAGCTTTCAAGAATTATTTTCTTGTTCTTCTTCGTTTCATGAGAAGAGCATACAAAGAGTAGCTTTCTGGATACTGAGCAGCTACCACGAGTGTTTACTGTTACTGTCACTGAAAGTCGATAAACAACCTTACTACTAAGTATTAGGATACATGACAGACGTCCGGCAGACGTCCGGCACATCTTTTTCGCACTCGTGGTAGCTACTCTGAACATAATTAAACGCTTTCAAATCCTTGCGTTTTCAACTTGCTTCAATTGAGTGAAGCTTTTACATCTTGTTGTTTCGCGAATAAGATATACAATGTAAAAATATTGATACAAAGTTCCCCACGATAAAGGCTGCCTTACGCCCGTTTACCACTTTGATAAATCGGGTCTATTTTTAGTTTTTATTGATGGAAGAAATTGCTTCGGCTGTGTGATTGATGAACACGCGGAGAACTGAAGTCGAACTATTGATGGAATCGCAAGAATTTATTGCCCGTCACTTGCCTTGAGGACTTGGAAAACGTTGTGAGGAAGCCTGAATTTCCTCTTGCCTTTACTTCAAATTTCAATGTCCCAGGCACTGCAGCGCCGAGTGGTCTCTTCACCCATCTAGTGTGAGTGAAGGTGCCACTGGACGCTGGATAAATCATCTTATTACGTAGATGCAAAGGCCTTAGTTAACTTCAAATAAAAAGGGGTATCCGTACGGTTGTCCACAGTCTAGGTTACCCTATGGCCTATGGCAACGCTTATCGCGTGCGACATAAGGGCGCCAATCGAATAAAATGGGGTATAGGATACGTGTGGTCGACTGTACCTAGGTATGCCTCGTGATTATCGTAAGTCGTAAACTAGTGTCGTCATCACACTTCACATCACATTAATATCCACTAGTGGTTCACCCCGAACTGTGAACTCGCGACCCCATATCACGGCAACCCCTACACCGATTTGGCTCATGTTCGAACTAAAAATTCTTTTAATTTCATTTACAAACATACATACAAACGTCGGATTGTTCGAGTAAACTCGTTGAACTCTCGCTTCGGTCGCTCGTTCAATAAATGAGAAAAAATGAGTTTTTGGATTGATGGATGTTTGTTGGTTACTTTTAAACGAAATTTTGCTGAAATTTGGAATTGTTCAGACACCAGAATAACACAATAATAATATGGGCTATAAACTACCAGATATTTCGTCTGCCCTGATATCGATGATGGGAAAAAATCGCGACAATGTCGCGGGCAAAAGCTCAATTACATACATTTCTTACAAACATAGCCTGTAGTTCTTTGTAGAGCTCTCTACAACAAGGCTAGCCCGTTCGGGGGACAGATAAATCAATCTAGCTAAGGTCCAATCTCCAGAAAACTAGTTCTCTTATCTAATCCGAGTTAAGCTCTGCCAGCTGGGGATTTCGTGGTAACATCTAGTAAACAATAGACGCATTGCAAATAATTCGCTTCAGGAAATTGAAACTAAGGCCAGGGGCTCAATTGTCTAACTATTGAATCTATCACTCGCTAACGGTGAAGGAAAAACATCGTGAGGAAACCCGCGGCTTAGTTGGCTCCACACGTATTGACCCGTCTCTCCTGTGGGCTAGGCATGGTAAGTAAGTAAGTAAGTAAGTAACTCTTTATTGCACAAACGAAAACATTTTACAAATAAACATTTAAAAATAACAGTACAAATGGCGGTCTTATGGTATAGGTAGTTCAAGCCTACTCTATCTAAGACAATGTCCCAGGCACTGCAGCGCCGAGTGGTCTCTTCACCCATCTAGTGTGAGTGAAGGTGCCACTGGACGCTGTATAAATCATCTCACTACGTAGATGCAAAGGACTTAGGCCTCAGTTATTGAATCTATCGCGATCCCTTTCAATTTGACGTTTGAAGAGTGATGACGAACTTCACACTGCATTTATTTGACACAAACTGTCATTGAAAGCGAATGAGATAGGGATTGAGATTGCGACTCGATTTTGAAGGATAGGTATTGAGTAAAGAAAAAAGCAAATTCGTTGACTCAATATCATTAAATTTGTATGGCGTTATGTATGACTCATTCGTTCTGTTAGCGATTATGATTTAAAACATAAAAATTCCATTCTAAAGTGGCTATAACGATCATGATCCCGATACCATTGTAAGCGATCGCGATAGTGTAAGTTAGATAATTAAGCTCCCGTAATAACAATCGTGCAAAAGCAAGTCTTCAATAGATTCAATAGGTATTCAAAACAGCCATTTAACAACATTACAAAAAGGCCGGTAAAGAAAAAAAAACCCCACTGACTGCATCAGTCACTTCCTTCGTCTTGCCACCACGGCAGTATGCAATACTATGCGGGGTATAAAAAGTTGACAAGTGCAAGGTTTTAGTTTTGTTAAGGGTTCTGTAGTTATATGTATATGATTTGAATTTTAGAAAAGCTTTTATCGATCGGAGAACGATATGAAAATTCACCACGTAGAAATAAAGAGTTTATAAGATACTACCTATATTTTATAATTATTATTCTAGCTAGACAGTCGTCATTGAGGGTTTCTTTTCAATCATAAGATGATACCAAAAAAAATGGGGTTTTTTTGGAATCCATTTATTTTACTATTACGTCACCTGATGGATTGAATTTTTGGAATTTAGTTCATTGACGATATGACAAACAGATTGACTGCAGTATTAAATCCGAAAACACCTCTACGTTTTCATATTTTTTTCTGTTATTATAACGTTCAAATATTTTCAATGCAACATTGCGTTCAAATATGGGTATTAGGAAGTGGAAAACGATGGCTGAAAATATTTTTGATAGAGTGCTTAGTTTATTTTCAAAATTGTTTTTTTTTGGCGTTACGTATTACGTCGTCTAATTTGGATCGACCAGCGCCTTGTTGCGTCCTCTCTTTTTGGGTTCGCATGTGGAAGTAATTGACTCTTTTTTTAAGTTCTCAAGCTATAATTTGCTTTTCACGTATCACTTCAAATATTGAATACCTGAATTCATGTCATTCGACGCGCATTATGTAAAACGTCGATCTACAAACATTAAGGTGAGCACTAAAAACAACTCATGAATATAACCGTCTTTACCCCATTCGCAACAACAAAGTTGCAAGCTATTCATCGACATAAAAGACAATCTACTTTCACACCGCGCCTAACCACAGACTTCCTACGCAACCCTGGCAGGCAGGACAAAAAAAAAACACCGTAAAAAGACGCCTACAGTCGTCCTTGAAGTCATATGGGATGCGGGCAACAGAACAGCTGATGTTACCTGACTCACACACACAGCGGCACGTGGCCGTATCAATGTAGTGGGTGTAATTTGTATGTCTGTGTGAGGGTTTACGTGTAGAATTATCGGTTGGGTTGGTTGATTTAGCTCCGCTGTGGAAGCGCAGCGGTTAGAATGGTGGACTCAAACTGTCCTAGGTTCTATCCTGTATAACTAGTCAAGCTTTTACTAAACGGGGCCCGCGTTGAAATGGGTCGGGAGGGGGGGAATTCTAAATCTGTTCTAAGGAACCATGACACCGATTTTGAAGAATATAAAATCGGAATCTAAGATTTAAAAAAAAGCCATGCGTCTACTCGGGAATCGAACCCGCTCATATTGCTATTTTTTTCTTACGAATTTGATCTTAATATCTTAAATTGATGAAATGTATTGTATATTATAATTTTTATCCAATTTAGGCAGTTTGGTAGTCTAGGTAGGGTGGTATTCTAGAACGCTACTTAAACTCAGTTCAAACTAGAACGCTACTTAAACTCTGTTTAAACTCAGTTCAAACTAGAAAGTTCCTTGAACTCAGTTAAAGTAGAGTTTAGTAGTGTCGACTGTCGATAGTGCATGTTTTGATTTGAATATCCCTCCCTTCATATCAAAACATGCACTGCTTTATCGACAGTCTGAACTCTGTTTAAACTGAGTTTAAGTGGCGTTATAGAATACCACCCTAAGATTTCGGTTTAAAATCGCGGTGCCTGACATTATTTTAGATGGAATAGGCTTACCCAGCTCCTATACCATCTAGCCAGACAGCTTAATCGGCCTAACCCACAGGAATAATACGTGCGGAGTCAATACGTGTGGAGCCAACTAAGTCGCGGGTTTCTTTACAATACAGGGTGCACTCTAAGTCGATAGCGGAACTTTAAGTAGGCTGTCTACTGATCAATACAAACAACTTGTACTAGGTGGCGACAAAAATGGAGCGAAAAAAATATCAGCTGTTTCATACATTTGGCGCAGCAGTGATTCGACTTTTGTATGGAACAGCTGATATTTTTTTTACTCCATTTTCTTCGTCACCTAGTAGGTACAAGTTGTTTGTATTGATCAGTAGATAGCCTACTTAAAGTTTCGCTATCGACTTAGAGTGCACCCTGTAGTTTCCTTCACAGTTACCGAGACTCCTGATAAATAGCCCCTTGTCATGTTTATAAAGGCCCCTATCATTCCTGTAGATACATCAATAAGTTTATTCCACGCGGGATGAGAATGGGATGGAACCATGTCGAAGTCAATCGAAAACATACTTTGTTTTACTTGGACAAGGTTGCATCGACGCGAGTTTGCTTACCGCGCGCGTCTCAGACCCAAAAGGTCGCATCCTATTCTCTTCCCGCGCGGATTATGGCAAACATTCGTGTGTATAAAAATGTATCGGAGCGTTGCAAGCGACCGATTCATCACGTCAGGGGCGCGTCCATTACGCTATTTCTAAACTGACCCCATCTCGTGGGACCTGACGGGCCTGTCGATGAAAAAACCCTACACACACACACATACGAATCCTACACAGATACATACACAAGGGACAGACCCACAGGGATACACGGGCAAACATAAGTCCGCGTCTAGGATAGGTGTGGACTTGGCGAAAAGTTTAAAACTTGTTTGAGAATGTTTTGACAACTTTATTTTTTTTCAAGTTATTGTTTTTTTTAACTAAGCTTACCAAAGCTCAATTGGTAGAGTGAAGGCACAGTATACTATAGGTGGCGGGTTCAAGTCCTGTCCTGAATTTTATAACCTTATAACCAAGAAATTCAAAGTCAAAAGTTTTTATTCAATACGCAATAAACATATTAATTATTATTTACGAGTTAATAATAAAAATTCAAGAAAAATAGGTATATAAATTAAATTACTTATAACTATCTACGTACAACTTAGTATCTAGCTACTTTTTTGGCTCATTTTTAGCAACAAACGCATCCAAAAAATATGTTTTTTTTTTCATTAGCGTTTCTTGACCATCGCCTTATGCATAGTGAGTGTCTGATGCCCCAATGGTAGCAGATCAATAAGTGTGCTCACTTACATTAATAAACATTGGCAAGTTTTTATGTTAGTTTTCATGTCTCTCTATACAGGGTGCACTCTAAGTCGATAGCGAAACTTTAAGTAGGCTGTCTACTGATCAATACAAACCAGTTTTCCTAGGTGGCTAAAAAAATGGAACGAAAAAAATATCAGCTGTTCCATACAAAAGGTCGACTCAGTACTGCATCAAATGTATGAAACAGCTGATATTTTTTTCGCTCAATTTTTTTCGCCACCTTACACGTGGTTTGTATTGATCAGTAGACAGCCTCCGTAAAGTTCCGCTATCGACTTAGAGTGCACCCTGTAGAATAACACTATTAAGTTTTACTGTTATTGAATTGGGCAAAGAATTAAATAGCTTTTGACAAGTCTCAACACTACATAAAACTTTTGTGCATACATACACCGAGACGTGTCTGCCAAGTGAAAAAAATAAAAAATACACAATTTACGACTAATTGAATGCCTTGCTAGACCAGTTTAGCACCAACACCATACAACATAGGGTCTAAATTCTCTCGGAGGGCGCGTTTATCAGCTGTTTGGGCAAGTCCTTCACAAAGTAGATACTGTAGATGCAGAAGCGTAGCTCAACTATCTAGTTAGATAAATGTTTGAAGACAAATTTTAAAATGCTTTATTGTACACGAAAATAATTAACAAAGGATTTTTTTTTTTTTAGCAGTATACTACAGGATAGAATAGAATAGAGTGGAGTGGAGTAGAGTAGGGTAGAATAAGTAAAAAGTAAAGTAAAACAGTGTTTATTAACTAAGAAACAGGTTACAATGTTACTATTAGTTAGTGTTAAGCAGATTCGGTTTCATAAGTGTTTCTGGTGGTTCCCGCACGAGGCTGTGCCTGTATCGCGGGCCCCAGTAATATTGGTTCATTGGTTCGAATGGAATGGAATGTTTTAGAATGGAATACAACGTGTTACAAAACATCCTAACTCTTTTTACAGGGTGTAACCTACTGGTCAACAGGAAGTCAATTCTGTGAAAAAAAGTTGAAAAAAACAAATTTTATTTTATAACCTCAAAATTGAAAAAAATTCTTAACTTTTTGGTTTTTGGTAGTAGCTCAAATTTAAAAATATGTATGTGGATTTAGGTGCATTTGCATAGCATTTGCATAGCAGGGTAACACCTCTCGCTGTTACCCTGAGATGTGGAAAACTACTAGAGTTATACCGGTACCGAAAGGAGGCTCGGGGTCGGATGTCAGCGGGTTCAGACCCGTGGCAGTCCTCTCGACTTTCGCGAAGGTCTTCGAGTCCTCGTTGCAGAGGTGCATCTACCTGCAGATGCGGGCACAGCTGTCGGACGCTCAGCACGGCTTCAGGCCGGGCCGCAGCACCGCGACCAACCTGATGTGCTTCATGTCACACGTAGCGCCGGCCGTGGACAAGGGGGTCCAGGTCGATGCTGCGTATTTTGACTTCAAGAAGGCGTTCGACACAGTAGACAACGATGTTTTGTTGGAGAAATTCGCTGGCGTCGGTTTCACTCCACAGTTGCTGGAATTCTTCAGCAGCTACCTTAGAAACAGGCGGCAGTATGTAGAATATGCAGGCAAGGTGTCAGACCCATATTATACTTACTCTGGGGTAAGTCAGGGCAGTAATCTTGGCCCCCTGGAATTCATCATCATGATTAACGACTTGCCTAGCGTTGTGAAGGATGCTGTATGTTTGCTTTTCGCGGATGATTTGAAGCTGTTGTTGCCGGTGCGGAGCGAGTCGGACTGCGAGACACTGCAAGGTGATATACATCGCGTTGTGGAGTGGAGTAACGCCAACAAACTTTACTTCAACGTGGGAAAGTGCGCGATCATGACGTACAGCCGAGCGCACGAGCCGCTGCAGCGCCAGTATGATGTAGATGGCTCTGCTATGGCTCGAGTCACGCAGGTACGTGACCTCGGCGTAAACATGAAGACTGATCTATCGTTTGGCGATCACATAGAGGGTATTTGTAAAAATGCCTTCAAGAAGCTAGGTTTTATTATGCGCCAAGCCCGTGGATTTTCCAACTTCCAAGCGATAAAATCTTTATATAATGCCCTAGTTAGGAGTAAATTAGAAACGAGTGCAATCATTTGGAACCCGCATGTTGCTAAATATAGCGACATGCTGGAAAAAATGCAGAATAAATTTACGAGATTTTTATATTTTAAATATTACGGGGTATATCCTTTTTTCCCCCTAATGTACCCGACGCTATTTGTTATAGGTATGGTCGGGTATAATACCCTCGAGCTTAGGAGGAAATTAGCCTTGACGACCTGCTTTTTCAGGCTTATTAGGGGCTGGCTGGATAACCCTACAATTCTGCCTTTGGTCGAGTTTTATGTGCCGGATAACTACAGTAGGGCCCGGAACCACAAACTCTTTGTCGAGCGCACCGCAAACACTAACTTGTTGAGGGAGTCACCTGCCTTCGTTGCTATCCTCCTACTCAACCGGTTTAATACGGAGACAGACATTGATTTGTTTCAATGTTCGCTCGCGCAGTTTACCCAAGGAATGACGCACCTGCTTAGCATCAAATGTAATGACATGTAAGAATATTTTAATTTTGTTATTTCTTAACATGTCTAAATTATTGTTTTGTTTCATTTAATGCTGATTTTTAATATATTTTTTTGATTGTATTTAAAATTTTCTAAGTGTAATTTAATTAATTCTTTTATGACGAATAATATTTATTTCTTAAAAATTTATATTATTTGATAACTTAGTTTAATACGATGAATTATTGATTTATTTAATTATTATTTCAATCTATAATTTCATTCATAATTTATTAATTAATTAATTATTTTTAATTACTTATTTAATATTATTTATAATACAATTGTCGAATTAGAATGAATCTGTAATGACATTGTTGAATATACATAAGATAAAAAAAAAAAAAAAAAAAAAAGCATTGAGTAGTTAAAACATTGTGAAAGTCAATGAAAACAATATTTAAAAAATATTTTTCTCCCGCCACAGCGTTCACATTTTATTAATTTAAAAATCAACGGAACGTCATAGAGCAAAAAAAATATTTAGGTTGTGTGATCCCTATCACCGGGTGCTATTACCCTGTAAAAAGAGTTAGGTACTTTTGTAACACCTTGTATAAAATCTAATGATAAAAACACCACCTTGTGCTCCAAAACGTACATAGCCGACACGTAGGTGCTCTGATGGCAAAGCTAAAATGGAGCTGGGCCGGCCTTGTCAGCCCCATGCGGCATGCCAGGTGGGCGAAACTCACCACCTAGTGGGTACTAAGTGGTGGTCACCGCAGCCGAGGTCGCCCAAAAAGACGATAGCGGGACGAGCTCGACCAATATCTGCCGGAGTGGTTAGAGGTTGCTCAGGACCGAAAGACCAGCGGCCTTAGCCTGTAACGCAATGGCTTGTCGATGGCGTCCCAGCAGGACAAAACCGGGGTTTCCTCGGTTTTTTTTTCTCCTACAACTTGAGAACGAATCCTCTAGAGTAAGAATCGGAATATTCTTTGCTGTACTACAATAACATTAAAAGGATCGATAGCATAAATAAATCGTAATTGAAGCTGTCAACTGGGAGCACATTTTGGCATGGCACCATTGCGTTACAGGCCAAGTACGGTCTGAAAAGGGTGGAGACCTTTGCGCAGCAGTGGGGCGTACTACAAGCGACGTAAAAAAATACTTTAAAACTAGGCTTCTGTTCTTTTTTTTCGTGAGTCCTTCTAAAGGGCAGATCGTCGGCTGTTTTTAGGAGCTTGTAATTTACGCTCTGTGGTTTTCGGGCCTCATTTTAGAATCGTCTCGGAATGGGGTGAAATTGTAGGTTTTTGATTAGTTATTTAGACTAGCTACGAGAGAGTAGTTTGAAACTCACTTTAATCAGATGCTTTATACAGCGTCTAAACAATGTCCCGGGCACTCATATCTAGTGTGTGTCTGGACGCTGTATCATCATCAGACTTTCCTAGATGCAAATTCTAAGTTTTTTTATACAGCGTCCAGCTGCATCTTTTCTCCCACTACATGAGTGTAGTGACCTTTCGGACGCTGCAATACCTGGGACATGTTTTAGGTTCGGTCAAGTTACCCAGTTCCTTCGCAGCCACGATACCCCTTTTTGTTCGATTGGCGCCCTTATGCCGCGCGCGGTAAGAGCTACCATGGGGTATCTTAGACTGTGGCCAACCGTACGTCACGACATCCACCTTTTTTTAAATTTGTTCAAAGTAGCTTCTCCGTGGCCTTCCTCTGCCATTTATGAAGTGCATGGAGAATGCTGCACCGACAAGATGATGAAACTAACACTTATTCATAGTTTTAAGACCAAGCAAGATACCGAGCGGCGGTGACTGCTGTGAGAGGTGGTAAGTAGACATGTGTAGGTAATGCTTGTAATATTACAAAAGACATATTACACAACGGTGTCATGAAATATTACACACTAGCTTTTCGCCCGCGACTTCGTCCGCGAAGACTTATAAGAAGTTGCCTGGGTACATCTTTCACCATTATCAAATTAGCATGAATAGAGTCATGGGTGTGTATTTTTGTAAGCTATCTCTATTCCAAATGTCATCCAAATCCGTCGTGCAGTTTCAGCGTGGAAGTGTATGAGTGTGACCAAATTGGTAAAGATTAAATGAATCCAACAAAAAAAAAACATACTTTGAACCTTTTTGGCCGTTTTAGGTTTATCATTATTATTGTTTTCTTCATGATTAGTAGATTTGCTATAAAACGCAACTGTAAATAAATGTTCATTGAATAGTTGTAGCTTTAATGGTTCCGGCATTGTTATTGATACTAAATCAGGAAAACTCTTAAAATGTTTCCACCCTTTTTGATGCTGAAACATGTGTTTAATTATTATTTCTGATTTAATACACGACTACTTAGTTTCAAGTTAATCTGAATCCAATAAAATGATAATTTCATACAAATTTTGAAGCCCGTTTTGGCCGTTTTAGAGTTAACATTATTACTTTTTTCTTCATGGTTGGTAGTTTTGCTATAAAACGCAACTGTAGTTTTTCAAAGTTGTAACTTAAATGGGTTGGGCCCAGCATTGCTACTACATCAGGGAAAAATATTCAACATTTCCACCCATTTTAACCCTTCATTCGCTGAAATGAGAAAAATGCTGAAACATATGTTTGATTATTTCTGATTTAGCACACGAATACTTAGTTTCAAGTATATCAGACAAAAAAAAAATGTATTTCATACAAACTTTTAACCCCGGTTTGGGCATTTCAAGGGTTAACATTGTTACTTTTTTCGTCATGGTTGGTAGTTTTGATATAAAACGCAACAGTAGTTCAAATTTCAAAGTTGTAACTTAAATGGTTTGGACCCAGCATTGCTACTATATCAGGGAAAAATCTTCAACGTTTCCACCCATTTTAACCCTTCATTCGCTGAAATCAGAAAAATGCTGAAACATGTGTTTAATTATTTCTGATTTAGTATACGAATACTAAGTTTCAAGTAAATCGGACCAAAAAAAAATTTTATTTCATACAAACTTTGAACCCCGGTTTGGGCATTTGAAGGGTTAAAATTATATTTTTTTTTTCATGGTAGGTAGTTTTGCCACAAAACACTACTGCAGTTTCAATTTCATAGTTGTAGCTTTAATGGTTTAGGCCTGGCATTGATACTACATCAGGAAAAATCTTCAAACTTTTCTACCCCTTTTAACCCTTTTATGGACAGAAATTTGAAATACGCTGAAACACGTGTTTAATGGTTTCTTATTAAAAATACAAATACTAAGTTTCAAGTAAATCGGACCAAAAAAAATTTTTATTTCATACAAACTTTGAACCCTGATTTGGGCATTTGAAGGGTTAAAATTATATTTTTTTCTTCATGGTGGGTAGTTTTGCTATAAAACGCAACTGCACATTCAATTTCAAAGTTGTAGCTTTAATGGATTAGGCCTGACATTGATACTACATCAGGAAAAATCTTCAAACATTTCTACCCCTTTTAACCCTTTTGTGGAAAGAAATTTTAAAAACGCTGAAACACGTGTTTGATTGTTTCTTATTTAATATACAAATACTAAGTTTCAAGTATATCGGACCAAAAAAAAAATTTTTTTCTTACAAACTTTGAACCCCGGTTTGGGCATTTGAAGGGTTAAAAGTATATTTTTTTCTTCATGGTAGGTAGTTTTGCTACAAAACACTACTGCAGTTTCAATTTCATAGTTGTAGCTTTAATGGTTTAGGCCTGGCATTGATACTAAATCAGGAAAAATCTTCAAACTTTTCAACCCCTTTTAACCCTTTAGTGGGCAGAATTTTGAAAAACGCTGAAACACGTGTTTATTTGTTTCTTATTTAATATACAAATACTAAGTTTCAAGTAAATCGGACCAAAAAAAATTTTTATTTCATACAAACTTTGAACCCCGGTTTGGGCATTTGAAGGGTTAAAATTATATTTTTTTCTTCATGGTGGGTAGTTTTGCTACAAAACGCTACTGCAGTTTCAATTTCATAGTTGTAGCTTAAATGGTTTGGGCCCGACGTTGACACTACATCACGAAAAATATTCATACATTTCAACCTCGTTTAACCCTTAAACTGCTAAAATTAGAAAAAAGCTCAAACAGGTGTTAAATTATTTTTGATTTAATATACGAATTCTTAGTTGCAAGTAAATCCGGACAAAAAATTTTTTTTTTCATACAAACTTTGGACCCCATTTTTACCGCCTTAAGGGTTAAACTTGAAGTAAATCTGTCTTAACCCGTAGCGTGTCCACAAATTACAACTATTGTCAAATTTTCATTGTTTTGGCATTAGCGGTTTTGTTCCAGCATCGATCGTAACTGGTGAAAAAAATCGAAAAACTTTGGCACCCATTTTAACCCTTAAGAACATAGAAATGAGAAAAAATCTGAAATAGGTGTCAAGTCATTTTAAAAAAAAAGTACAAAAAAGCAAGATTTAAGAACAAAAGACCAAAAAAAAATTTTTTCCCATACACACTTTCAGCCCTATTTTGACCCACTTAAGGGTTAAATAAAAAAAAATCGCTTCTTAAATGAACCCTCCACCATATAACGCAACTTTTGTCCAAATTTCATACTTATAGGTTCAGCCGTTTGGGCTGTAGCGTGATGAGTCAGTCAACCTAAGCCTTTTATATATATAGATTACACGAGAGAATAAAGCATGGCACATAGCATTTCATTACACTAGACATGACATGAAACATGACACATGGCATTTCAGCACACTGTACGTACTGCAATGAAAGTGTGCTGAAATACCATGATGTCATGTTTCATGTCTGCAATGAAGAAATACCATGATGTCATGTTTCATGTCTGCAATGAAGAAATACGATGATTTCATGTTTCATGTCTGCAATAAAGAATTACCATGATGTCATGTTTCATGTCTGCAATGAAGAAATACCATGATGTCATGTGTCATTTTTGGTGCCATGATTTAAGGTAATATCACGCGGTATGAAATGTCATGAAATATAACATGACTTCGAAGTGCACTGTGTCGCGCATGTCTAGTGGTAAGTGATAATCTCCTTGTGCTAGAGAGGCTGATCAATAGTGTATGTCGTCACCCCACTTCCATTCTCACCTACCTAAGTCAAGAAACGCGCATTACTCGTCCATTCTGCAACCAACAGCTACACCTACTTAACTATAGTAACTAAGCACTCACTCTCCTGGGTGTCTACCCTTCAAACTCGACGTACGCAAACCGAGGCCGCCAAAGTGTAAACACCGGACGAGACCACCGATGTTGGGGGAGCCAGTAATCCGTAGAGGGTAGATGTTGTTTATTTACCTACGGCAGCTAACGCTCACGCGATGAGAGCAATGCTTAGGCGTCTATATTAGGGCTTTCATAGATATCATGTTGTGTCAAATATGACGTCCGTCACAGAGTAGCTGAGACTTTTGTACTACTTTGTAATCAGTGCTCTGACGGCGAGTGCGATCTATTTTTGAGAGGTGAACTCTATATTTCGTCATTGAATAAATATCACTTCTGTGGCAAATGACAAAACTATCTATGGTAACCTAATCTGTGTTGTCAATTTTCTAGTTTGACAGCTCCGACTGATAAGAAAGACCCTAATATGACAGCCGTAAACTCGAATTTTGTCTACGCCTTAATTTGTAGAGATAATGAGACAAAACAGCCTACTTCGTATGTCAACAGCAACTTCTGCTTGTAAGAAGTAAGTAATTTTCCATCCTAGAATTTTGCCACTTCGACGGCATTGGGGACACTTTCATGAAACCCTGTAACAACTTTATACGTTATACTTCTTGACATCTTACCTTGGAACTAAATCCAAGCATCTAATTAAGTACCTAATCGTGATCAAATTAAGCTCTTGCCTTCCAATACTTCGAAGTCGTACCGAGATTTGAGTTTGAGACACTTATATAAGAAATATAAGAAATATAAGACACATGTTGGCCGCTTCTATGAAAATGAAATACCTACTTTAAAACCCCAAAACGTGCTCGTCGAGACGTAAACAAGTGAACAAGTCACGTGACATACAAAAGATAGGGAGATGTCACAGACGTATTTCAATGCAGGATCAAAGACCGGTATTCAGATATTGTAAGAAGGGTGAGCGACCACTTTTGTTTGTAATCCCACTTGTGTTACGTTACGAAGATTTGTATGCGGAACGAAGCATTTTTGCTGACTTCGATTTTATTTGAGCTGAAGTTGTGGAGGTTTTGTCACGAGATGGCGCTAACAGTTTTGCTTTTGACGCAGAAAGTACGATGCCATAAGTTTTTTCACGATGACTCGATGACCAAGAGTCAGTTGTAGTTCTGGATAAGTATAAATAAACAAGTATAAACAAATATTTTTTACTAAGTAAAGATTTTTTTTAAAAACGCATTATTTAAAGAAAATCTCTGAGTAAAGGAACAAAATCCTAGGCTACTAGGTCGAATGACAGTAGTGGCTTTACTTAGTCACTTTTGTTCTCAGTCGATCTAAAGAGGTATAGATTTCAGTACTTTGGAGCGGCATGCAGTAGAGTAGTAGTTTAAACATGCCTTTAGTAAGACTTTACTTGAAATGGAAAAAAATACCTACAAAAAGTGTTAAAAGACATAATTATCTTTATGTGAAGTTCCTCCTCCTTGCAGCGGTATCCTCATTACTGAAAGTCTAATGTAAGTGAAAATGCCACTGAACCCTGTAAGAATCATCTCATTGCCTAGATGAAAAGGCTACATAACGAAACAACATTAATAATATCTTCAAGAAACGGCCACTGAATACGAGGGAGGCAATATAGATAAAGACAGCAATATCTTTCTAAAATTGATATACCCTAGGTACACCTGCTAGATCTCTATTATTCTATTGACTATTAGGTATATTGTTTCTTTAGTAAGCTACATTGTTTCGCTTTCTAGAAATGTCTATAGCTCTTGAGTAATCTAAATTAGCTATCTAAGAACTGCGGCTAAATAAATGCAACTAAGCTTTATTTATTTTGAATTAAACTATTTAAACTGATTTCGCTTTGAAAACCGCTCAGCCATCATCAATCTCAAAAGGATTTAGTTTATGGTTTGAACAATTCCAAACCAAGAGGATTGCCTTTAGAAAAAAAGGTGTTCTTAGAAATATCCTTGAGTTTCTACGAACTACCTGTTGCCTTAGAATAAGGTTTTTTTGGGATAAGAAGTTGTAAAAACTAAGGAATGGTTTTGTGAAACCATAAACCCAAACACAGCTCTATATTTAAAGGCATACGTGTTATATTTCTCTGTACAGGCTTAGGTAGAAAACCGTCAGGCAAAAGGGAGCCAAACATATGATTTTGGGTCGACCTAAAGGCTCCCATAAATCAATAAAACTGCATCGTAAAGATAAAACTTCTTTACACTATAATTAAGATGACTTTTTTGGTTGGGCTTTGAGAAATTTAAGCTTTATTTAAATCACTACATGAGATACCTTCACGCCCATATCTCTGAAGAAGTAAGCAAATATTAAAACTGTCGCTAGGTTTGGTTTTGTGTAATGACCTGATTCCAAGGCCTAAACTTGAAGACTCTACTTACACACTTTCAATGTAATTATAATGTATGGATAGAAGTTGGTTACTCTTTTGCGCTGCAACGGCTGGACAGATTTAGATGAATTTTAGAATAAAGATGAAAAAGTTGCCTATAAGAATAAGAATTAGAATATTTTTTCCTGTTATCGATGTCGGCGCGAAGTGGCTGGAAAAATATACTACACCATATTTTATCTAAGCCTGCGTGGAAGAAAGATTGTAAAATTAAAAAGTAATGTCACATGGCCCAGTCTTCTCTCAGGTCACAAAGGTCTTCTCTCACAGAGTGGTGGGTGACTGTCTTTTTGTCTGTCGTATTGTCGATTTTTGCGTTAAAGTCTTATACGCCAGACGGTCAGACGGTAGCGCGGTTGGTAATCATAATATTTTCGGGTGTCTGCGAGAGTGGTGGTGGTCTAGTGGGTAGAACAGTGGACTCTGAAGCAAGAGGTCCCCGGTTCGATACCCAGCGCGGGCATGTATTGTATCTATGACTTTGATTTATTTCAAAGTTACGTAGGTATTTGTGAATTTGTAGTAGCAATACCACTCGCTAACGGTGAAGGAAAAACATCGTGAGGAAACCCGCGGCTTAGTTGGCTCCACACGTATTGTACTTGTCTTTCCTGTGGGCTAGGCCGACTAAGCTGTCAGGATGGTATAGGTGCTGGGCAAGACTACTCCATCTAAAAAAAAAAACAATGTCCCAGGCACTGCAGCGCCGAGTGGTCTCTTCACCCATCTAGTGTTAGTGAAGGTGCCGGTGAAGGACGCTGTATAAATCATCTCATTACGTAGATGCAAAAGGCTTAGTTCGAGTGTCTGCTAGAATCAGGATCTTCTCCCGCCAAGGCAAGCTAAGGCAAGCGATGCAGTTAGCCGAATGAATTCATTAGCCCGATTCTCATTCGGCACACGGAAATATCGTCTAGTTTACAAGTTAAATCGACGGAGAAAACGTACCCGTAATTAATTAGAGCGGCAGCGCTTCCAGAACGCTTCGGGACAAATTTGCTGGTGTCCCTGTCTTACATACCTACCGTGGGGTGGGAGTTGTGAGATCTGAAATTAGGGAGAATTCTTACCTACCACAATAAAGAAACAGTAATGTAGCTTGTACAAGTTGTCTGGCACAAGATCGCTAGAGGTGGCGAGACTATGAAGAGGCCTTTACTCAGCAGTCGGTGTTAACAGGCTAATGATGATACAAGTATATACACGTCTTCTTTCTTCTTGAAGTGCCGTCTCCTATTGGAGGTTGGCAATCATCTTGGCTATTTCATCCTTTGAGGCTACCAAACGGAACAAGGAGCTCGTGGATTGTTGGTACCAATGCCGTACGTTCTCAAGCCATGATATCTTGGGTCTTCCAGGTCTCCTCCTGCCTGGTATCTTTCCTTCCCTGGATACACGTCCCACCACAGTATACGATGCCATACACTCAGCCGCAGAAAGGAGCAACTAACGACGCGTCGATTGCCCTAGATGACTGGATACAACCCTCGGTAATGAAGATACCGATGGAGACAGGAAGACACGTGTGTGTCAGCCTCCTCCGGAAGTTTTAAAAAATGGAGGAGAGAGGGAAGTCGAGCAACTGCTGGCAGAGGGTGCCTGCGCTACATACTGCCAGATATGTATTTTCGTGATCAGCTGAGTCTAAACAACCAGCCTAGAAGCTCGCAGCCTTGTTCGATAAAATAAGTCGATTGCTCTCCAGCTGTTATGTTAGACTCTTGTCAGTGCAGCACTCTCACACTCTACTGCGCTCTACCCTCTGCACTCCGTTCATAGACCCCAACCTTTATTCTTCTATTGGTACCATCTCCTATCGGGCATCATTATGGCCACTTTGGACTTTATAATCAACCAAACCTTTCAATCTTGCCCATCATAATTACTTGAAGAAGTTGAAACTCGACCAGCAAGTCCAATAACTCCCTTATAGCATCGCGATTGTTCTCAGCGAAACAATTAACAAGCTGGGACAGTCCCTAAGCTGCGCAAACAAACGTCCCGCGACCGGACAAGTTGCAACAAATAACAGTAATTCAGCCGCTGCTCTACGCTAATTCAGTATTAATGCTTCGCTTGAACCGGTTTGCAAGGCGTCCAAGGCATGAGCTTCAGCGATCGCTTGCAGAAGTTTTTTTTAATGTAGCCTCTTGCGTGTCCTACTTCTGAGCAATAGCCTCTTCCCTTCGCCATTTTTAGGGTTCCGTACCCAAAGGGTAAATGACCCTATTACTAAGACTCCGCTGTCCATCCGTGCGTCTGTCACCAGGCTGCATCTCATGTACCAGTTAGGCAGTTGAAATTTTCACACATGAAAAAACAGCATAAAATAAATATTAAAGGGTGCTCCCATACAACGTGATTTGTTTACCGTTTTTATAGATATATACGTAGGTACGGAACCCTTCGTGCGTGAGACCGACTCGCAGTTGGCCGGTTTTTCTCTATCACTACCTCCTGCCACTCCGGAAGGGTTCGAGATCGCCCGCCATCTCCGCCTTGGCCTGCCACGGCGGCGGCATCGTTGGTGCCCAGTATGAGGGAGCCAATCAGTGCAATGTTCACCCATCTGTCTGGACTGGACCCACGTCCACGTAACTTTATACTTTATTGCACTCAAAAACATAAGATCTTAGATAATAATATAAAGATACCACGGAACCAGCCAGCCCAGTTCCACAAATCTAGTGCTCTGCGATTTTTGCTTTTAAACACCTGTGATTTCCATTTTTGAGCTCGCGTGGGGTTTCGGACTCGGCTAGACAGCTTAAAGCCCAAAAAATGACTGCGCAAGGCTATAAAATCGGAAAGTGGAACTTTCAAACGTTTTGTTGGCCGTTCATTAACACGTTTCAATTGTCACCAAACGCTGCATTGGTTTGCGAACTTTTTGTGCTCTCAAACCTCAGATTGACTAAACCCAAAACTCGCATGACTTGCACCGCACGACCCAGTAGCCGTCCACCCAAGTAGCAGATAGCTGTAACTTAGCCTTAACTTGAGTTCAGCTTGAGCATACAATTGTTTGGGCAAAAACTGAGGGCGGTTTTCATTAGTGGTCGCTTGCTGAGTTAAGGTTCGTGATGAGGTCAGGGGTGTGCCTCTTGGGAATGGACCTTTAGGGTTTTTCCAATAATCTCTACGGACAATCTACATCAGTGGGGATTTTTGGGCTTTTGCCATGACAAACATGTTTCAGTCACTGCCACATCAAAGTGGTAATTTCACTCATCTAGTGTGAGTGAAGGTGCCACTGAACGTTGTTATACATCTCATTGCGTAGATGCAAAGGCTTAAGTTTTCAATAATCGGTTCGCTAGACAGATTTTAGATCTACGTTTTACTTTGCAATTTATACAGCACCAACCTCTAGGTTTAGCTCGCCGAGTTGGCACAGCGCAGGCTGCTATATTATTCAATGAATACAAACAAGTTTTCTCGTGTCTTAATCTGTCCTTCCCGGAAGCACATCTTTGAATTATGAGTCCGTTTTTCCTATTCATAAAGGCGCACGGCGAACTCTAGTTCCGAGTTTACACATCCAAAGTCTACATTCAGCAGATGGTTGCTCGATCTGGCGTTAGACTTGTACGACCCTGGGTATCACCCTTCAGCAGCGCAGATTGCCTTTTGAGCTGTGCAAATTTCAAAACCTCGCAAGCGACATTGTGTGAAAAAAAAGAGCTTTTTATTTGCATCATTTTAGGTTATTGTCCACGAAATTAATCAATCAATATAAATTCTTGTTGGCTCCGCGACCCGAAGTGGATCTTGGCCTCCACAACCAAAAGATGTTCCTGTCCTGCTAACTCTAACTCCCTCCAATTCTTCACCTGGTGTTCGTGCAAGTCCCTCTCTATCGCGTCTTTCCAGCGATCGTAATTCAAGCCTATCGAGGCACCGTTGCGTTACTGACTCAGGCCCCAGGGCAAAACCTATAAGGCCATTGAGTCCAAAACCCAGATTTCAATGGGAAGTGTATTCGGCGGAAAGTTTCCGAAGTGCGGCAAGTTTCTCGCGGTACGCGCGCGGAATAACCGACGCTAGCCGTTTTGAGTACCTCCCAGGGTTGCCAGATGTGATTTTTCAAATATCCCCAAATTGGTTTTAAAAAAATCCCAAAATGATACCTTTTGCAATAAAAACCCCCTACTTTTTAATTAAATTAAATAAAACCATGGTGTTTTTTCGATACCATGTTTATTTACATTTGTAGAAATCCATTTTCGCTTATGAACGGCGCAGAGCATTTTGAGCATTTTGCAACAAAAAAAAAAGTATAATACTCTATTGGCGGTCAGTGAATCAAACTTTTTTTTACATTATTTCTCTAAATGGCCCTTTTTCAACTGACAGTTAGGCAAAAGCTAAATCCAAAGCCCTTGGTAGATTGCGCTCATAGGCTTGGCCATACAAGAATCGGGATGTAGCTGTCAAATTTTGCTTACACAGATTAATAATATCTTCAGAAATAATGAAATTTGATAGCCGTGAAAACGGCTCATTGATACTTCTTCTCCCCAAAATTTTCCCCATAAATTACAGTTCCCCAAAAGCAAAATTTTTCCCCAAAATGGAGTGAAAAACCCCCAATCTGGTAACCCTGGTACCTCCTCAAACCGGGCCGGTTATACGCTTTGGGAAGTCAACTTTGTTTTTAGTGCTGCCACTTATAATAGTCGTCTTAGTTGAGGGAGAACTTGACAACTTCGGTTTCATATGGGTAATGTAATGGAGCTGGCCTCTCCATATCTCCAGCAATGTCTAGACGATCTAGATCTGCGACGAAAACGTCTGTAATGAAGATTTCACGCTTTCAAAACTGAACCGGTTTTGAAAATAATATCACAAGAAGCTATTGCCATAGTTTTCTATTCGATAACTAGCTGTGGCATAATAGCCAACCATAAGGCATAATGCCATACAAAAAAGCAAGTAACAGCCTAAAAAAAAAATACTCTAGCACATTGGCGAGGAGGGAAGATGACCGGTGGACAAGGGCAGTGAGAGAGTGGAGGCTGAGAACTGGACGGCGATCAGTGGGAAGACCAGCAGCCCGATGGTCGGAAGACATTGTCGGAGGCGGAGGGTCCATGGATGCGAATGGCTAGGGACAGGACATACCGTGAGAGGTGGCCCGAAAAAGCCTCTAACAACACAGAAGGCAAAGGTGGGCTGATGATTATGTAGCTCATTACTATAACTACAGGGTGCACTCTAAGTCGATAGCGGAACTTTAAGTAGGCTATCTACTGATCAATACAAACAACTTGTACTAGGTGGCGAAAAAAATGGAGTGAAATAAATATCAGCTGTTCCATACAAAAGGTCGACTCAGTACTGCGCCAAATGTATGAAACAGCTGATATTTTTTTCGCTCCATTTTTGTCGCCACCTAGTACAAGTTGTTTGTATTGATCAGTAGACAGCCTACATAAAGTTCCTCTATCGACTTAGAGTGCACCCTGTAGTAATGTACAGGCAAGCGGGGTTTATGTCGGTATCAGATTTTCTTTGAAAAAGCTCTAAAAATTCGTTTATCTTAACTCAATCTTGACCTTTGTGTTACCACTTATTAATGTCATATACCTACTAGAACAATAGTAATTCATTAACACAAACATTCCAGTTCACTCCGCAAAGCAAACGCCAAGTGAAACAACTTCCATAACTGAGATTAGAGCTAATGACCGAGTCAGCGGGTTGAATGAAGATATTGGTTCGCGGACAAAAGGCCGCCTTTGTCCTAATCCTCTGTGTAAGCCACTATTGTCAAGCTTATGTGTTAACACTACAAAGGCAACACTGACATTTCTGTACACTCGCGTGCACAAGTGTTCTTAGACAAGGTTCCGAAGAATTCCATGTTTTACACTTTTTTTTGCAAATACTTAGGCTTTTGCATCTCTGTAATGAGATGAATTATACAGTGTCCAGTGGCACTTTCACTCACACTGGATGCTGCAGTGTCTGGGACTTTGTTTTTGAGAGAAAACCCAACTTTGACGCAACTTTGTAGCTGTCACTTTAGTGATGTCAGTTGAATACTGTTAGTTCCAGAATAGTAACCCATTATCTGACTCTCTGACTATCGAATGGTCAGTTTCCTCAGACATCCTCAAATATTTTGAAGAATAGACTGGATGTATGAAGTGGTGCCAGGTTTTTTGCGTGCCAGTTGACGCCTACTAAGCCGCGGGTTACCTCACGACGTTTTTCCTTCACCGTTAGCGAGTGGTTTTTGCTCTTTCAAATTCGTAAATGTACGCATGTGGGCTAGACCGACTTATAAACATCAGGATGGTATAAGTGCTGGGGAAGCCTACTCCATCTTAAACAATGTCCCAGGCACTGCAGCGCCTAGTGGTCTCTTCGCCCATCTAGTATGAGTGAAGATGCCACTGGACGCGGTTTCGTTGACATCTAATCTGGTTTCGCTGACATCGAGTGTACAGTGTACAGACGCGGACAATAGTGCGGATCGCGCGAAGCCCTTACAGCACGGGCTTGCAATTTCAGGGTGAACATTGCGCCTGGCCAGCGATAGACCGATACTGGGGGCGCAGAATAATAACAGCAAAAGTACTAAAGATACATTTTGGATTGCAACGGCACTCTAGCTTGTACCACGGAGCATCTTAACAAAGTCGTGTTAGTTACACCATTTATGACTCGAGAACGGGTGGACCGATTTTTATGATTTTTGATTTGTTGGTTTTCTCTCCGCCCCGAATAGCAGAATAACCATTAAACAACGGAAAAACTCACGAGAAAAAAAAATTGTCTGCGCGGACGAAGTCGCGGGCAAAAGCTAGTAGGTAATATAATACAACTTGAACACTACACACTCTCAAAAGCAGGTGCAATTTTTACAATAGGTACACACGACAGCATGTCAAAGTGTATACTTTTGTTGTGAACTCGCCCGTAACGCAACCTAGTAGAGTGCAAGCGTGTAAGCGTCGACGTGCTGTCGTGTGTACAATAATTTTAAAAACTTTTTCTCTACGCTTTTACAACCTCGTGAAAATATGGAAAAAAATGTCTCCTCGCGCAATCATCGAACCGAAATAGTAACATATTTTTTTATCTCCGCACATTTTAAGCGTGGTGAAATCACAGAGGGTCTACTTTGACTCTATGCTCTAAGTCTATGTACTTTTTTTTCTGCACTACATTATAATTTAGTGGTAGACAATGGACTCCAGAAAGTCAGAGACCCAGGGTCGATTCCCGGTGTGGGTAGAACTTTAATTAATATAGTTGGACATCCCGAGTATCACTGGATTGACGTAAACAAATTTCAGGTGGAAGATTCGAAGGAAGTGAAGCTCAAGACTGATACAAATGGAGTCTTAAATACTCTGCCTTTATTCATGCTACTATAACGTCAATAAAAATAAACCTAAAAATTCACAAACCCAAACACACAAA
Organism: Zelleria hepariella; assembly: GCA_949319315.1. Classification (NCBI taxonomy): domain Eukaryota; kingdom Metazoa; phylum Arthropoda; class Insecta; order Lepidoptera; family Yponomeutidae; genus Zelleria; species Zelleria hepariella. The sequence goes on along the minus strand of OX439382.1, from coordinate 29,920,701 downwards.
GCAAAAATAACACAAATTAACAAAATTTACAAAAAGCTTCGTCAAACATAAAAAAACTAAAAACACACAAATACAAGGTGTTACAAAAGTACCTAACTCTTTCTACAGGGTAATAGCACCCGGTGATAGGGATCACAACCTAATTTTTTTTTTGCTCTATGAAGTTCCATTAATTTTTAAATTAATAAAATGTGAACGATGTGGCGGGAGAAAAGTATTTTTTAAATATTGTTTTCATTGACTTTCACAATGTTTTAAAACTCAAAGCTATGTAAATGCACCTACACACACAAACATATTTTTAAATTTGAGCTAATACCAAAAACAAAAAAGTTATGAAAAAATTTCAATTTTGAGGTTATAAAATAAAAATTGTTTTTTTCAACTTTTTTTCACAGATTTGACATCCTGTTGACAAGTAGGTTACACCCTGTAAAAAGAGTTAGGATGTTTTGTAACACGTTGTATAAAAAGTCAAAAATTTGTTTAAGAGACCATCCCGGGACACATCCGACGCAAAGGTACCCATAACGCTGGCGACGTTTGCCACGTTGATTGAGTCTTTTGGTTGCGGAGGTCAAAATCGACTTCGGGTCGCTGAGCCATCGAGGTGGACTTTCTGTAGGTAAAAGTTTGAAGTGCGCGGCGTGCCCTCATAAAAACTAATATAAATTTTCACATAAAATCGGCGTAAAACCGAGCGTTATATTAAAAATCAACGGCGCGGGATGTTTTTTAAATTTGTTTTTATTGGGTCGGCTCATATGAAGATGTGCTGTTGAAAAAATAAACCTGCACTTCCTCTACGCGTAAAAAATGTAAAATGTAAAGGCGCGTCTATACTATAGTAATATTATGCTTATCTACTAGACATGTGTAGGTAATGCTTGTAATATTACAAAAGACATATAACACAACGGTGTCATGAAATATTACACATTACACGAGAGAATAAAGCATGGCACATAGCATTTCATTACACTAGATGACATGAAACATGACACATGGCATTTCAGCACACTGAACGTACTGCAATAAAAGTGTGCTGAAATACCATGATGTCATGTTTCATGTCTGCAATGAAGAAATACCATGATGACATGTTTCATATCTGCAATGAAGAAATACCATGATGTCATGTGTCATGTTTGGTGCCATGATATAAGGTAATATCACGCGGTATGAAATGTCATGAAATATATCATGACTTCGAAGTGCACTGTTTCGCGCATGTCTATTATCTACTGTGTGCCCATGTTATCCACACTAAAATAAACTCAAGCATTTCTATCAGAGTGCTTATTCTGCAAAAAAAAAAACAGCATGGTTGCTAGTCCTCAAAACCGGTTTAATTGCTAAAAATTGCTCTTATCGAAATAAAAAAACTCTATTTTTGACAAATAAAACGTATTATTGTTTGTTTATTTATATTTTCCCGAAAATAAACCAGTTTTGAGGACTAGCAACTGTGCGGTTATTTTTTTACAGAATATGCACACTGCTTAGAATGAACTAATTTATTAAATAAGAATTGCTTAAATTTTGTAAAATCAATATCGTAATAGATTACGCATTATCGCTTGAAGTCGCCAAACATACCTTTTTGGCGTGAAACGATGCTGAATATTCAAAAGATTTTGTAAAATGTCAAACTATGTAAGTACCTATTCGCTTTCTAGTGAAAAAAAAAATACAGTTGTAACGTGCAATCGGACGCAAACGCTCAGGTGTAGGCGCGACCTTATAGTAAGCAGAATATAAAACTAAATCGGCCTTTGATTTCCTGAACGCAATTATTTGTGTGTTTCGGATCGTTCGTCCATTGAGCTTTCGTTTATGAGTTGCTGTGTGGTCTTTGTTATATCTCCCTTTGAGCTTTAGACACTTTGGACGGATAGTACTAACAGCTGATTTTAAGGTGCTAACCCTTTGTACTTTAGTAATGGTCACTGGGAACCGTAGATTGGCGTATTTTTGTGTCTTATACAGGGTGTTAAAAGACCGCCAACAAAGCGACCACGTACTGTCCTTATCATAACGAAGCTTTTTGCCCACGGAACTATGCCTGGGATAGTGAGGTTCAAAGTCGGACTTTTCTATTAGGTTTTTTTTTTTGCAGAAATGTGTTCAGTATTATTGAGTACTTAACATTTATTTTTGTTTGTATAATTAATTAATTATGCTCTGTTGATAAGCAAAATCAAATAAAATAAATACAAGACGGTTTTTTCGCCAATACCAATTTAGAATTTATTAACCTTCAATGTGAATAAAAATAACAAAAAAAATAAATACCATCTTTCCAAATTGTTTTTACCAATATGGTTTTTTTTCGTGTTTTTTTATGATGCTACACTAAAGAATTTTCTATCAATCTCTATCTTTCAATACCCGCGTCAGATATCAAATAACAAGTCCGCAAGGTATTTCTTTAACTCCATGAAATAATAAAAATCTAGATCTTGTTATAATTGGCTCCTCCTAATTGGAAACGAAGCACTGGCCTGTCTCCTACAGACTTTCCTTGAAGTTTTCTTACAAGCGAAAGTAGAATTATATCTTGTGATTGTCCAACTCGAACCGTTTTGCTATTTTAATTAATTTAATACTCTCCTTAGGACTCTAGGCAAAATATTTCACAAATGAAACGTAGAAAAATTACAACAACAGGAAAATGAAAGTTTATTATATCATACCTAGGTTTTTCATTAATGTAAGTATTTGTGTGTATATTAACATGTATTTTTACGTTATCAATTATTTATGTGTTGTTTGTTCATGTACGTCTACTTTATTGGCCGTCTCCCGCCGTCATTCAAAACAATAACTCTCAATTTATTTGGCTGGCTGGAAGAAATTTCTATTGAAATAAGTCCGCCCTTGTATTTAATTTCTCACCATTGTTATTTAAGTTTTTATTTTGTGCAATAAAGTGTAATAACTAAAAATGGGTACAATTCAAGGGACAGGCAAAGAGTCCTTATAGAAAGAACAAGAGTGGATGGACTAAGTAGATACAGTGACAAAAAAGGCAAGCCAAGCTCAAGTCAAAAACGGAGACATGCGTATTTTTTTTACTTCTGAAGAAGTTAGACTGCTTCGGATATCTCAGGACACTTCTGCCCACTCTTGGGTTTTCCCCTCGCGCCATATAGGTAGGTACACAGCACGTCAGACTGTACGTCGATTGTAAAGTCGCCCGTAACGTAACCGAGTAGAGTGCTAGCGTGTAAGGGTCGACGTGCTGTCGTGTGTACCTAAAGTTTAGCTATTAAACAGGCACATTTCCAAGCTGCAAAACTAGGCAAAACTCGTCCCACTAGCTGGGCAATGGTCTTCTCTCGGAGACAGAGTTCGGGCATAATCACCGCGCATGCCCTTTGCGAATTGATAATTTTCGCGTTGAGCGTATCATGCATCAAACGCTCAGGTTTACTCATGATGTTTTCCTTTAGGTACCACTATAAATTCACAAAATCCACGCAACACTGTAACGCTACATTATTTTAAATAAACAAACCCCTCGAAAACAGATTCGGAACAGAGAACGGATTAATATTTACACATATCACTCGCAGACGTCCCCGCCCTTCCTACCTAAACTCGGTCCTATTTCTTTCGTGTTAGAGTTAAATATCCAAGTGTCTCCTCCTTTACATAATATATGTCATGGTGTGTTACCCTAGTTATCTGCCTTATTCAAATATTGTCCCGAAGTGTGGCGGTGCGCGTATGTAAACAATTACAGATAGTACAGTCGCCCATAACGTTTTAATTTATCAAAAAAAGCGGACAACTGGCATTAGAGGTGTGCTTCTAAAATAGCGGACAACTGGCACTAGAATGTGTACTAAAGGACCACTAGTGTTTTTCTGAAGTGTGAAGTGGCACTAGTGCCAGATTTTTTGTGTGCCAGTTGTCGTCCAAGCCCACATTTCATGGCATTTTAACGTTTAATAGCAATTTAATGGGCCTGTAGAATATTACAATACCGAAATGAATTAAAAAAATAACAATGCAAACAAATGGGTTTATTTACTATGGTTATGTACTTTTTAACACATCAAAAGGGGAACCGGTAACCTTTTTAGCAAATTAAAACGTTATGGGCGACTGTACTAGTACACAGGCAGCACTAACAGTAACACCCATGGGATGTTGTACCCACATGTATCAACAGTGATTTAAGCTCGAGGGAGCGCCCGGGGTCTGCCAGTCTTCTTTGAGTGGCATCCCCGATGCTCAGAGTGGTTTGGTTGTATTGTAACGTGCAACGATTACCTGTATGTAGCTTTTGGGTATAGGACCCTATTACTAAGACTCCGCTGTCCGTCCGCCTGTCTGTCTGTCTGTCTGTCTGTCCGTCTATCAGGCCGTATCTCATGAACCGTGATAGTTAGACAGTTGAAATTTTCACAGATACTAAAGAACAGAATAAAATCGGTTGTGTCGGCGGTCTTTTACCACCCAGTATACTCGATACTGAACACTATTCAGCAAAAACATTTTTTGAAGTCTTACTTTGAACCTCATTATCTCGGAAACCGTTGATTCCCCAGGCATAGTTCCTTGGATAAAAATGTTCGTTATGATGAGGACAATACGTGGTAACGCTTTGTTGGCAGTCTTTTAACATCCTGCACACAAATAGAACTTTTGAGAGTGAACATTGCACATACATAGGGGTAAATTCCTAGAAGAGCAATCGAACGGAGATCATACCTCCTACATCAAACCACATGCTACTAAGGGTGGCATTAATAGTCGTCTCAGATCACCTTCTTGAGCTCGATCTCAAGTAGGTGAACTCAGAAAAGTCAAATGCTAATGTCAAGCCTTGCTAATGTCAAATTTGAGTAGCTGTCAGCATATTAATAGACACTATCTTAATTGAGATTGACATTGACATTTATCCAAGGCTTGACATTGGCATTTGACTTTTCTGAGATCACCTACTTGAGTTCGATCTTGAGTCGACGAGTATTAATGCCACCCTTATAAGTATAACCGTGGATTTTCATATACAACGATAATAATTTCCACGAACGTGCATTTTGCGCGAGATTGAAATCAAACCCGGGAAATTTCCACGTGAGATCTTGATGTCTGCACTTCGAATTTCCTCGAGGAGTGGCTTCAGAAATATCTTCGGAGAAAATCAACCTACCTACCTAGCAGGATTTACATGGGTTTAGGCACAATGGGAAAAGATTTTGGCGATTCCTAACATTTACAGTATGTACTAAAGCCTCAGTTGGGCCTCAATTAAATAGTCTTTTGATCCCTACAGGTCAAGAATCTAGATGTAAAGAAGTTTTAAAAAAACATTTTTTTGCTAACTGCAGTTTGTTTCCAAAATCTGTGAATGCAGTTCAGAATAACTTATCTCAAAAAGTTATGGTCGGTCTCCTAAAAACGTTTTCCTGCAAGTACAGTCGGTTACAGTCTCAGATACCCCTTTTTGTTCGATTGGCGCCCTTATTCCGCGCGCGGTAAGAGCTGCCATGGGGTATCTGAGTTTGTGGCCGACGGTACCTAACCATAACGGTTAAGGTAGGTACTATAACTGCCCTTACTGCCTCATCAAGATTCAAGATATTTATTTACTTTTATTTTATTTGCGTCTCAAAAATCCACCGTGTATACCAGAATAAATATGCTATAATTTGTTAAGACACTGGCTATTTCCCTCGAATTCATCCACGTTGACGGAAAAATACAGATAACTTTTATGCAAGTCTGCGCGGATGAAGTCGCGGCAAAAAGCTAGTCCCAAAGAAGCCAAAGCCATTCTAAGGGTGGCATTAATAGTCGTCAGCTCAAGCTTGAGCTCAAGTAGGTGATGTGAGGAAACAAAAATGGTAATGTCAAGCCATGGCTAATGTCAAGCTTGAGTACCTAGCTTGACATTAACATTAGCCAAGGTATCAAGTCGGTGATTTTGTTTTCTGAGTTCACCTACTTGAGCTCGAGCTTGAGATGACGACTATTAATGCCACCCTAACAAACATAGATGTACCAGGATATTAATTAGAGTTAATACGGGCGTGTGTGTAAATATTTTCTTTAGAACATCTCTGTTTTGTCCACACTGGGTTGGAATCGAGTACAGGTTTTGGTTCATTTAATTTAAATTACTATACTGTTATTGTAGTAATTACGTAAATATGTCTGACTCATATTGGAGTTTGGAATCATGTTTTATTGCTTCTTATGCCATAAATCGCAATAAATGTTCTTATGCACCTAGACCCAGAAGTTGTTTATAAAATAAAGAACAAAGACTGCTACACAAAACCGATGTTTTGAAACGTTACAAACAATCAAAGTTCACAAATCGAATTATCTGTGAAAATAAAATAAAAACGCGCAAAACCTTTTTCATAATAACAAACAATATGGAATACACAATGGAACATCATTACTCGTATTATTGCTGAAGTAAGAAAAACAATGGCTAATGAGATTTTGTTTTGTCTTGATAGATAAATACGGTACTAAGTTACGACTTATTTATCTTTTATTTAAATAATAACACCAAAGGAAAAGGAAAAGAAGAGACAGACTTAAAGTCTAAACAATGCAAAGCAGAATAACATTAAAAACCGGCCAAGTGCGAGTCGGACTCCATACCATTATCTATAAAAACGGCAAAAAAGTCATTCTTGTTGTATGGGAGATTCCTATAAATATTAAATTTATTTTAAGTATTTAGTTTTAAAGTGAATAATATAACTCAATATTCTGTGAATATTTCAAGCGTCTACCTGTTGCCGTTATCAATATCGAGCAAAAACTAGCAAAACAATGACGTTTTTCATTCTTTTTTTTTGTATTTTAGTTGTCGTTATAGCGGCAACCGAAATACATCATCTGTGAAAATTCCAACTGTCTAACTATTAAGGTTCATGAAATACGGCCTGGTGACAGATGTCGGACAGACAGACGGACAGACAGACAGACAGTTGCTAAGGGTGGTATTAATAGTCGTCTGAGATCACCTACTTGAGATCGATCTCAAGTAGGTGAAATCAGAAAAGTCAAATGCTAATGTCAAGCCTTGGCTAATGTCAAACTTGAGTAGTCAGTATATTAATAGACACAATCTTGAGATTGACATTGATATTAGCCAAGGCTTGACATTCGCATTTGACTTGTCTGAGATCACTTACTTGAGTTCGATCTTGAGTCGACGACTATCATAATGCTACCCTTAAAGAACTTGTAACAATAGAAAAGTAATGAAAAGTGGATATTTTTTTCTCCTTACGCGCCCATATTATTATGACGGTAGCGAAATGGCCGATGGATAGAGGTAGCTGGTTCAATTCCCTGTGTTATAAAGTCCAGTCAGAAATAACATTTTCAAAGGGGTTCCTTTGATAGGCACCCCTAAATTACACACTCGACTCTCCAACCATTAATTTACTATTTGAATCACATCATTCCCATTGCAAATAATCTAACCCACAAGCTAAAAAAATAAACAACTTTTGAACAATTAAATTACTTCGTAACTGAAGTACTACGTTTCGAATTCGAAACTGCCCCAAGCTACGCGACGCGCGGGTTGTTCCTCATTCGATCATATTTTTTTATTTTTGAGATCTGACAAACTGAAGAAGAATTCCTCAAAGTTGGATCAAACTCCGCTCATCTTAAGACGCCCGCACATCTGCTTATAGTCCTCGGACTAGTTGCAAATCAAAAAGGAACAAAAAACATTTTTGGGATGTTATACAGTTCCCGGCGTACAACTTGAAAAATTACCTTCACTGCGCGGTAGACGATTTTTAGGTCTCTTGGTCTCTTCTCGCGGTAGACAAGGGGCGCGACGGAATTGCTATTGCTTCGGACGGCCCCGATTGGTTAAGTTTTGTTCGACATGCGCGAACTCATCCCCACTACGCAGACTTTTGCTCAAGTTATGCGCCGGAAACTGTATAACAAAAGAAAACAGTGGTTGCGCCTGGCACATGATTGTGTTGTGTGTGACAGGCGTAAGCATGAAGAGGCCTTTTACTCAGCAGTGGGTGTTAATTAGGCTGATGATGATTTACCTGCTTAGTGGTTTGTATGCTTAGATGTTATAAACCTTGTCGAAAGTATACCTATTCCTACTCACCTATTCGCTAAATAATCCCTGAGTGTGGTTTCCAAAAATTAAAATAAAATGTCAAAAGATTACATTTTACTGTGAGCTCACTTCCGTAGTTAGGAACGTTATTGAAAATGTTGTTTACTTTTTAATTTGTCTCCTTTGGGCCAAAGATAGTTCGAATAACAAAATTACATTCAATAAACCAGCTCACCTCGACCACAAGCCCTGAAAATTTCTCGAAACGTTGTCAAAAATGTCGAAAGCAAATAAAACGATCAGTTAGCAACGGAGTGGATTTTTATACGATTGTTTTTATAGGATGTTTTTGATCTTTTTGTTTTATCTTTTTTAAATTAGTATTGATTTTATAACATTAAATGTAAAAACCTATGTTAATTAATTACGCAATGGACTCCTGTAATGTAATTAATTTGTATGTACAATAATAAATAAATAAATGATAGAAAACGGAAAAAGTGGTAGAAACTTCGTGGTGCAATAAGGAACAACCCCCAACACGCAGCTGTAAAGAAACGAAAGTAGAAATAATGTTTATTTTAAGGGTTTTCGAACGAGTGTTTTGTTATCAATGCATGTAATGACGTTCTGAAATAGTCAATGTAAAGCCCGTTTTAGGGTGAGCAGTAGTGCATGAGGAAATGGGGATTTTGAGGGATGCGACCGTCAGTGACACGCTAGGATACCCTTTTGTTGCTACTGTGCGGTGGTGGCCTAGTGCTAAGAACATTGGACTCGGAAGCGAGAGACCCAGGTTCGATTCCCGGTGCTGGCATGTACCTATGACTTTGTTTATTTTCAAAGTTACGTACATTTGTGAATTTGAAGTAGCAAAACCACTCGTTAACGGTGAAGGAAAAACATCGCGAGTAGAGGTGTGTAGTTCGCGAATGAATGCTTCGATTGAATGCATTCGTTATATGAAACCATTCATTCATTCATTCACTACCAATCTTTACATATCACATTCACTCTAGTCCACGTAGTTCATTCTTCAAGAAACATTCTTAAATCTACCACACTAAGAACCAAAATTCTGTAAATCTTTATACAAGGTGTTACAAAAGATCCTAACTCTTTTCACAGGGTGTTATCGTTACCGTATCAGGTGCCGGCTTAGAATAATCTTTATGCCGTGGGCCCTCTGATTAGCGAGATAATACTTGTACTTGTATCCTTCAGAATTTGGTGGTAATTGTTCGTTTAAAACCCTCCAAAAACCATTTACAGAAGGTATTCTCAAGAAAAGTGTTAAATAATCAGAAAAAAACTTGCCTACAGGTCGGATTAGAGCTTCTGCAATGCAATACCCATTTCGTTTCTGACTACTCACCCACACAATGACAAGAGCTTTACATAGACACGGCACACATTGGGTCTCCCTCACACTCACTGGTTTTTCATATTGTCATCTCTTTCTCCCGTCCGTCACTTCGTTTTCGCTAGCCGTCGCTAGATGTCACTAGCCGAATGTAAACAAAAACAATCTAACAGCATTTACAAAACGAACCAACTGAACAACTAGTCCAGACTTCTCGTACCTGGATGAAAAGTATGAAAAGAACGTCATTTTAGGTGGCTAGGTACATAATTTGACTCACTTACATTAAACTTGTTGACCTTGAGTTATTTGACCCGCGGAAGTTTTTTCGTGACAGACCGGCGACTTCTTAATTTATGCCGTGGCGTCGTTTATCACCAAAGCACACAAACGGTATAATTAATCACTAGACAGATCTATCATACAATGCCAGTGATAACATACCATTAGTGACTTTGAGAAGAAGCACCGAAGCACACAAACATTATTTTGTTAGTCAATTCACAGTATTCGGGACACGACGGTACGTTGGTACGCCACACACAGCGCAGTTTCACTCTTTCTGACACATTTGTATCAATCAACACTGTTTTCTGCAAGTTATCAGCTGTTATCAATCAATCACGAATTCACAACATTCACACAGAAAAAAAACAACCTAGCCGGCCTGCCGGCGGCGGCGGCGGGCGCGAACGGACTACTGACCAGGGTGACCAGATTTTAGCTAACTCGATTCGCCTAATTTCGTCTTCCGAGTAGCCTAAATCGCCAATTTTTTTTTCTCGTCTACTTAGCTTAATTCGCCTAAGTTTTTGAGCTTAGAAGCCCAAATTTAGTCCAAAATAAAGAAAAAACTAAAAAAATTACACCGTACAGCCAAAAAAAATATTAAAAAAATCTAATAATTTGCATTCGTTTTTTTTTATTCTAAAGCCCCTTATACTAAAGTAATAACTTCCTGCAAAAGTTCTCCGTCACCATCAGTGTAGAATCCTCCTTTCCACGTGCATATTACGTTTCGTTATAAGCATTTTAAGGAATAATCAAGGAATGGTTCAATAAATTTGCGATAATAGCCTAAATCGCCTAAATAAATGCGAAATTACTCTAAGATAGCCTAAATCGCCCGATCCCATTTTTTAGGTATCATTAAAAGGTTACTGGTCACCGATCGGATTTTATGGTCTGTTTGACCCTCTGAGGTATCCTAAATGGCGACAATTCGCCTAATCTGGTCACCCTGCTACTCTGACTGACTGGAATGAGTGAGCGAGCGAACAAGATCTGAGCGAGAGCGAGACGGCAACAACACACATTGTAGGGTAGAGGAAGCAGTACTCGGCCTTTTGGTGAAAAGTGCAACTAAAGTCCAGTAGTTTTCACCCAACTACGCGAAGCAAAGAGGAGGGTTATGATTTTAGCAGCATATTGTTATGTATGTATGTGAGTGTGTATGTGGGTATGTTTGTGTGTTCATCTGTTTCCTCCCAGAGCCTAAAACTACTCAAATGAGGGGTCGTTGGATTTGTCTTAATCACCCAGGTGACATACGTACGAGGGGGGATCAAAAAGTAGTGAGAACGCAACAATGATGAACAATGCGCAAAAATGATTCTGAATAGAAAATGAACTAGTAGTTCACCCCGAACGCGATGTACTTTACAATCCTATATCTCGTAATCCCTTGACCGGTTTGGCTCATGCTCGAACATTTTTTTAGTTCAATTTTTATGAATCATGACTTTCCGATCAACGATACTCGAGTTATCGTCGAACAAACAAACAAACATTTATACATACATACGTACAAACGCCGGATTATTCGAGTAGACTCAGCTTTGTTTTTTTTTTTTCAAATAAACGCAAATGTACAGTTATTATTCATACCAAGAAATAATTAAAAAGAAAAAGATAAGCAAAAGGTTTAAACTACAGTACATCGATTTAAATACCCTAGATGCAACATCGCCTACAAATTCGAACAGAAAAAGTGTCCCAAATGTGTGCCTCTCTGCTGCACGCACACACACACACACATTTGTATCGGATGACATAATGCACAGACAAAATACAACCTTATCTCACCTACGATAACGTTTCATATCTAATGAAGTCCCAGCGCTATCATGCGTCTGGTCTGCGTGAGAGTGTCCGCAGTCGAACAGAAGCGTGTCGAGAAAGTCGTGGAGACTCCTTCAGTTTTTTTTTTTGCTGAGAAAATCACGAGGTTTCAAATTTAAATTACGACGACACGATAATTAGATACTTAAAAGATAATTTTGCGATAATTATTTAGGGTGGCTTTCTTGCTTCGATCTTAGTTCGGTGCGTTCGGCTGTACGTACATATAATGTACGCTCCAGGATAAACTAGTATGGCCTAGCCCGAGCTGATATTGATGAATGATTAGGTATTAATGTTACCATATCTCGAAAACTAAGAGGTTTAGCGCAAAAATAACGAAATTTTCGAACCCCTTAAGAACCCCGAAACCAGGCCTTTTACCTTTATAGGTGTTCTAAAAACCGACATAAAGGGTGTTAACATACAGTGTATTCCTAAAAATGGGACAGACAGTCGAAAAAGATTTAAAACAAAGGTTAGGTCAGTAGGTTCGGTGAGCGACACACTGACATACCTCTTTTTGTTTTCGAGTGGTCCTTCAAACCGGACAAAACTTGTGAAACAAAAATTACGAGCAAGCAAGCGGCGCACGGCGGGGTAGTTATCCGTGAAAAAATCTCGGCACAGACCAATAGACAGTCTGTGGACAGACTTTGACATTTTTTCTGGCTAAACTCCATTTTCTATGGTGAGAAGAATAGCGCCATCTAGAGACGTCTTCATAAACAACAAAAAAAAACCGAAAAAAGCCTATTGTAGTTTAAAATCGAGTGATAGATCACGGTTCAAGAAATAAAGCGATATTTATATCGTTGTAGCCGACCAGTTTCGGTTCTCATTCGGAGTCCTTAACATGGAGCAGAGACCTCGCGAAACGTAAAAAACAAAATGTGCATTGTGCAATGCTTACGAAAATTTAAGGTGTAAAAATGACAATAAGCTACTCCATTCCTGTTTTGTTCCACTTTGTAAATCTTTCGTCGCCTTTTAACTTACACAGTCGTATAAGTGAGAAAGAAACAACTTCGTAGGGCCAACTTCAAACATTTATTTGCTGAAAAAAATACTTAAAAAATATGTTTTTAGTCATTTTGGAGGTGAATTTATCTACAAATGCATCACATTATAAAACTTTTAATTATTAATTACCGAAAATACGAAATTCCATCCTTTTTCAATGCACTTGTGGTATTATTTTTGCACTTTTTTACGGAGCACTTCGGCAACTCAGTTATCGGTTTCCTCGATAACTGACTGCGCGTGACTGTGCGAGTGCAACTGTGCTAATAATGAATTTTAGCACAGTTTGAGGCGGGACACTTTTTGAGCGTTGATAGGGAATCTAAACTCTAATTTTTTATTCGAGTCCACGGAATGACAGTTGCTACAAAGGCTTTATCTGACAATTGCATACTAGCAACTGTCATTCCGTGGACTCGAATTAAAAATTAGAGTTTAGGGTATTTAAATCGATGCTACAGTACTACCTAACCTATCTACTTTTTGAACGTAGATAGCCGAGCGCCGACTTTAGGTGCTTCTACCCTACTACCCCACTCGATTATTGTGTTGCCAGCTTGGAGGATTTTCCCCAATTCTCAAAAGCGGGTTTCTACGGGCGGGCAGGTTTAAGGGTTTTTTTCTTAGAAGTTGATAAAATAGCACGTTTTATTTCCCTTGCTTTTGTTTTGGCATTTTTTACATTAAATAAATGCCATTTGGTCCACCCGTAGCATAAGAAATAACAATTATTAGGATTTTATAATTATCTTTTTTTTCTGTAGCGGTTGGCAACACTTATCGTTGTCAGTCAGTCATACATTCATGAATGGTCAGTTTGGTTATTTATTGGCTTTATTGCCTTTGAAGGCTTGTTTTGTTTGTGTTGCGTTATCGGAGCTTAGATAGAAAAGTAATGAAACTAGACTTTACCACCTAGCTCGGGGCGGAGACTCTCTTTCAATGTTGAGTGAAAGTGTGAAGTGAAACTGTTCTGCCGTGCGTGTGGACTTGTGGAGTGTTTAGTGATTGATAGGTATTCATTGGCATTGGCAGCAAGTGTTTATTTAGTGTTTGTGCTTCATCTCAGAGCCGCTAAGGGCATGTTATTACTGGCAATGTTTAGTATCTGCCTAGTCATAGATATGCCTTTTGCGTGCTTTGAAGATCATCAACGGGTCCTGTTAGAACAAAGCAAGCTTATGTCGTACGTAACTGTTTACGATTACGATCCGAGCGCCGACTCATGATGTGTGTGAGCAAAGATTTAAATCGTGTGAGTATCTTTATGATGATTATTTTCTACTTACTTAATCTTTCTAAAGACCCAGAACCTCTTCATCGCCCACGTTACACACCGAAAGTGCCCTGAGTTTTGTTAAATCTGGTTAAAATCAACGTAAAATACAGCATAATTTTTAAAAGTTTCTCACCGATATTGTAGGTATTTTAGGTAACTATGGCCCGTTTTCTGAGTTGAGAATTTTACTAAGCACATACTTACGTATCGCTCTGTCACGTTCTTTTGTGAGAAATCTGCAGAGACAGGACGATACTTACCCATTTGCTTAGCAAAATTCTCAACTCAGAAACCGGGCCATACAAAGTGATGAGAGTGAGCGGTAGGTATCAAATCAAGGCATGTTTCGGGCAGTTTATCTGGCAGCAAGTTTAGTATAATCGACCATTATCTTGCTTTGCTACTTGTGCTGCCGTTGGGTGGGGCAAAACGTGAATAATAGCAGATGCAGGATGTTTAGCATTATTATCTCTTCAGTTTTGTTCGGCCGGCTCCACTTGCGACTGCGGTGGGCCGGCGTTGGCGGCGGCGGCGGTAAGTTGCAACTTTGCAAGTTGCCGGCCAGCGGCGACGCTCGGCTCGGGCGCGCTCGGGTGGAGTCGGGCGCGCTCGGCTCAATCGCTTTATTCCACTGTGCGTGATTGTGTGCGTGCGAAACGTTGACACTAGTTTTCGTTTACTTGTGTGAGGGCATCCGTACTGTAGTGTGCGTGCTATGGTTTTGTGCAGTGCAACAGTAGGAACGAATATTATTTTTCGTTTTTAATTAAAAAATTTAATAGTCGCTAGCCGCCTATTTTTTATTAAAACGTTATCTACCCCCCCTCACTATACTACCCTGTGAAAAGAGTTAGGATCTTTTGTAACACGTTGTATATCACATTCATTCTAGTCCACGTAGTTCATTCTTCAAGAAACATTCTTAAATCTACCACACTAAGGACCAAAATTCTGTAACTGATGTGTCTCGCCTTTGTCACCTTTGTCATTCGCGGACTACCGTGAGTCAAAAGATACGTGGACGAACTACTGAGCTATGAACTATGAATGAGCTGTGAACTATGAATGAACTGTGAATGAACTATGAATGAATGAACTATGAATGAATGAGCTGTGAACTATGAATGAACTGTGAACTATGAATGAACTGTGAACTAAAAGAGTGAACTAGTTCAGTGAAGGAAATGAACTATATCATTCTTTTCTTTTCACTGAAGCGTTTCGCGCACCTCTAATCGCGAGGAAACCCGCAGCTTAGTTGGCTCCACACGTATTGACCCGTATTTCCTGTAAGCTGCCAGGGGGTCTACCGGCTAAGACGAAGCCGATTACCATTGGTGAAAATCGAACTTCTATTTTCGCCAATGGTAATCGGCTTCGTCTTAGCCGGTAGACCCCCAGGATGGTATAAGTGCTGGGCAAGTCTACTCCATCTAAAATAATGTCCCAGGCACTGCAGCGCCGTGTGGTCTCTTCACCAGTGAGTGCGCTATACTTTACATTATCGCGAGTTCACAATTCGGGAAAACTAGCAGTTATTTGAGTAGTCTAGAAAATATATAAAACATTTCATTCCGAAGCGTTTCATCAAAAACCCCGGACAAAATAAACCAACATTCATACTCGGCAAACACAAAACTCGCACACGCAACTGAAACAGCAAAAGTCCCATTTGAAACACGACATCATATCCACCCTGGACGGACGACTGCACAAACGCAGTTCTGTGTTTAACCACACGGTTTTACACTGAACTCCACAACCAGTGGCCATGAGCTCCCTTGCCACCTTTGAAGCAGTACGTTTCACCAAGCGGCGAGGGCCCAGCGTCGCCTGGCCAGTCGGTATTCCACCACACTTTGACGATTTATAACGCACTTTGATTTACTTTTAATGGTGCAGGCCTAAATTTACACGCACAATAAATCAATAGGGAAACGTAGTCAACCCACTGGTCCGTAAGACTTATTTTTATGAAGTGACGGGCCATGGTTTGGGTTTGGAAGACAATGACTTGTCGGAATATAATGTTGTCACGCGCATTAACTTTGTGATGGGGTTGGTGCAAAGGTAATGGCTTCAGACGTCGTCGTGAATCAAAAATATTGCGGCGCATCCGGAATGTTGATATTCACTCAGCCCTTCTTAGCTGGTTCCCCACATATTATTGATAAAAATACGCAGGTAGTGAAGGAATCGTGAGAAAACTCTTGGTATGTTTCACTCTGCACATCTACTCGGATAACATGTCCCACAGACATGTCCCGCATCTAAGTGGTCACTTCGACTATCTCCTGTTTGAGAAGGTGATACTAAGGTGGCAGCCACGTGGAGGGATGAAAAGACATGGCAGCGAACAGTGGAAGGCGAGCTGCGAGCCGTTGGGCTGAGCTGGAGCGAAGCCAGAAGTGTTGCTGAGGACAGGAAGGCGTGGCGTGATCTCGTAAAGGCCCTCTGTACCTCTGGGGTACCATAGGTCAGCAACAACACATTTGAACTTTCATTGCGTTATTACCTTGCCATCATATCATCCTCCTGGGTGCAGGGTATTAGGGTATGCGAGGTGGGTCATAGTTTTAAGAGGCAGTATTTAAATCTGTAATCTGAAATAGCGCTGAAATGGTTTCGAACACACGGAAAAGAGGGTGACTTAAAACTACTTGGCGTTGATCAGTGCAACAGGAAGCAAAAAGCCTTACTTGAAATGTAGGCGCAAAATCAGCCAGAATGGCCAGAAAACAAAAACTATTTTAAGATACCTATGGCCCGGTTTCTGAGTTGAGAATTTTGAAGCAAATGGGTAAGTATCGTGTCTCTGCAGATTTCTCACAAAAGAGCGTGACAGAGCGATACGTAAGTATGTGCTTAGTAAAATTCTCAACTCAGAAACCGGGCCTATATCCCTGATCAGGGATGGTAAGAACTGATGTTGATGATAAAATCATCTATAACATAGTATGGAAAAGCTCGCTTTTTCAATATTTCAGAAACCAACCAGTAACCAAACAATTTCGGCAGTCAAAGGCTTCCAAAACTCTGAGCTCAGTCCAAATCAGTGTTGTTTAAACAATCCGGGATTACACTATATTTTTCAATATCCGGCGGCTCCGCTTGTTTGGATATGGATTCATTTTGCTTTTGAAGTGATTTATCGAGATTGGTCGTTTCATTTGGGACTTTTAGTTCTGACGCAGTTTTTTTTTAGGTTGGTTCAGAAATAATCGCTTTAGTCTTTACATGTTTTTGATGACTTATTTCACTAGCAAGTTGTTTAGTCAACAGAACATTCGACATGCGACCCGCTGAAGTAAGTGCCAGGGGGCTAATTCTCGGTAATCTCGCATTCGACACATCTCGAAGGAAAAATCTCAATTTGCGGCAAATGTCACATCTCCTATTCTCACGAAGTCATCCTAATGCACGAGATTTCTGCGAGATGTTTGCCATTTTCGCTCCACATGACTCGAGTGGTCAGGAGCAGTCGAGATCGAAATGGCATGAGATTTTTCCTTTGAGATGTGTCGAAAGTAAGATCACTTTATTGAAGTACAAATACAAATCACTTTATTGATGCCAAGTTAAAAATAGAGCGTAATATTAAAGTAACGTTTAATACTTAAACAATAAGAAATGTAGAGTTTGCTTTGGCATCAAAGGGAGCACAGGAGGCGAATTCTCGGCAATCTCGAAAGTGACTTGTTACTAAGGTTTTCTTAGTAGAATAGTAGAATAGAAATAGTAGAATTTGCCCCCAGGCTCAGCATGTAGGCACATGCAAAGCGCTGTTGTTCAGCAAGCCCCTATTTTAATCTTGTAGATACTTGTTGTTTGCCTGTTGAGGTAACAATATTATTCTTAACTAAATTAGAGAGACTTATTTAAACTTTAAACTTATACTAATACTAAAAGAAGCAAATCTATGTAGGATGCGCACCGCTACTTCTTTCGCTTCGTGACATTTGCCACAAAATGAGATTTTTCTTTCGAGATGACTGTGTCGAATGCGAGATTCCCGAGAATAAGGGATTTTCTACAGCTAAAAAAAATAAACAATAGTTCTAAAAGCTGTGACAGATGGAGTTGATACGACATGCACAAAGTAAATTAGTGCTTACTACAGCGAAAATACTTCTTCACTTCATTGCTCTTTGACTTCGTCTTTCATCGTCGTAGCCGTCATTCCATTTTACAGTACATGTAAAAGTGCACGACTTTGTTAATGTTCTTGTATGAGTGAATGGTAAATCCACTTCATTTTGCTCCACAACTAATACCTAAATGTGTTTGGACGTATGTACGAAGGCCAACGAGCGCGAACTGGCATAAAAAAAGAACATGTCACGTCAGCGACATCTAGTTACAAATTTGGAACTACAACTTATGAGCTGTCAGAAAATCCCTTATTAGCCCCCAGAGTCCTGCACAGCTGACCGGCCGCGGTTTCACAACGGCGTGGGCGTCACCACTCTTACAATACAATGCTAGCATGTGCCTCTACACGTGCGGCTTAGTCACATTTTGTACCCGCAGGTCTAGCATGACCACTTGAGAACCTAGACTCAAATCGCAAGCAGTGCCAGACCCGTCCAAAGCTCACTTACTGCCGGTTTCTGAATTGAGAAATTCACTAAGCAAATACTCCGTGCAATTTTAGTGGTTTTAAAGCCGAAGGTATTTAGTTGCACTCGTGATTCTGAGCCCAATTCCAAAATTTTACTTCAAAACGAGCGAAAAAAAAAAACACTTCGCAATACAAACGGCTATCGCCAATCAACACCATTTGTATGGAGAAGGGAATTTTTTTTTCGCGCGTTTTCGAATGAAATTTTGTAATTTGACTCAGAATCACCTGTGCTTTAAAACCACTAAAATTGCACGGAGTATAACCCTAGTCATTAAAGAAAACATTTAGGATGGACTTCAAAATACTCGCCCTCTCGCTCTAATTAATACAGTCAAAGCGAGACAACGCTAGGTTTTTAACTCCGTCCAAAATGTTTACATAAATGACAGAACGACACTTAAGTATTTGCTTATTACAATTCTCAATTCAGAAACCGGGCCTTAGGGCCGTAACCTTAATCATAGGTCCCTATAGGGAACTGCCGACTTGAGCACTAAAATATTTTTTTTAATCAAAAATTATGTGTATAAAAAGACCCATTAAATCAGCAACCTCTCGACCGATTTAGCTCATGTTCGAACTTGTTTTTTTTTTCGTCTCATTACCCGCCTATCAAATTTCATGACGATCCGATCAAAGATACTTTCGCCAAAAGTGACCACTAAAGCGATAAAATATTTTATTCGTAGGTTCTCGGATCAGCCCCCTTAGCAAGCTACCATTTTGCCTACTCTCAATTGTCACCTTAGCCACTGTTAAATGACACCTCAGTATGTTAAGTGGCTAAGGTGACAGTTGAGAGTAGGCAAAATGGTAGCGTGTTAAGGGGGCTGGAATCTTAACCTTAGGTCCTAAAAATAGTTAAGCCTCGCGTTGATAACCTAATGATGAGTTTTTAGCAAAAAACGCAACCAAAAAGAAGAAATTTTTTTTTTTAACATTGGCGGCGCTAGTTGTGCCTAGGTTTGGGCTCGTCGAACAAACATTCATACATGCATACAAACGCCGGACTGTTCGCTTCGCTCACTCGTTTAAAACATCTTCTTAAAATGCCTCTACATCATTGGAGTAAACACAGATTTACAGTACATACCTACATACAAAAGGCGGTTTTTAGCGACATCTTTCAGACAACTAAAGGCGAGGCCCCATTGGTACACACGACAGCACGTCGACCTTTACACGCTAACACTCTACTTAGTTGCGTTACGGGCGACTTTACAACAAAAGTGTACAGTCTGACGTGCTGTCGTGTGTACGACACGTTTGTATGACGCAGATGCGACGGCGTGTATACCCTCTTGCGTCGTCGCAACGCAGATGTGGCATACAATGCGCCGATCCGATGCGACGACGCAACGCAACGAAGCGCAATGCACCAATGGGGTCTCGCCCTAAAAATGACACTGAAAGAGTAGTATGCAGCGAGCGATTTTAAGTTTCTTGAAAGGATATATTGATTAGATGATTAGTAGTAAGCAGGGACTTGATATCAGCTGTTGCTAGGCCTTTAATAAAGCCACCTGTCAAAGATAATAATTCAACCATCGACGATATTCCATTGACAGGATGCATGACAATGACAACCGATACTTTTCCAAATGACACCCATTTCCTTGAAACACTGAATCGATGTGTCAGTCTTCTTGGCTTGACCATTTGAGGTCTTTGACCGCTCCTTTGGCTTTGTCAATCTTGGCTAAAGATTTTAAAATAAATGAACAGTTACGTACATTTGTGAATTTATAGTAGCAATACCTCTCACCAGCGAGGCGCGGAAGGTCGGTCTGGACTGGAACGACCTCGAACCAACTGCGCAAGATCGTCCCAAGTGGAGAAAACTTCTTCGAGCCCTATGTTCCTCCTGAGGGATAACAAAAATCGGGAGGAAATCTGAGCGTATGAGGCATAATACCGTCAACGCGAAAATCGCTTACCCACATTGAGCACGTGTGGTGATTAAGCTCGCACTCTCTTTTTCTGAGAGAAGGCCTTTGCCCAGCTAGTTTGACATGCACAATGGGCATTGATCAGTGAGGCATCGATTGTCGTAAATTGAAAACCTTTTCGTGGAATAGGGATACTGATTACTATTAGGGGTTTAAAAAAGTAAAATTAAAACGGATTATTAATATTTATCGCCAAAAAGGTTTACTTCATTTTTCTTTCGATGACGTCATCATAGCCTCTAATGCGGTAGTTCCATTGCCTACAAATATAAGTCTACAAATAAAAAAAATATACATTCGTCAACAACAACCAACAAGTGTCAAATAACTGAGAAAATAACCTTCTTGTTGACTTGACACTGACGTTTGTCAAACGTCAACATATTTTTATTTTTAAAAAGCATAATGAATGCAATGAACTTAGTACATAATGCCATTGGTGACGTCATACACAAAACTTTTAGAAATTTTAAATAATTAATAAAAAAATATTTAAATAAAAAATTAAGAAAATATTCAAATTAGTTTCTTATATTTGTCTATATTTTCGATTTATAGAATAAAAAATAGAATGTGACGATGCCCATTGTACAGGCTACATAAAAAAAGAGCAGTTATTTTTGTGTCACTAAAGCGTCAAAGTTATTTCAAGTGTCCAGTGGACAGAATGAGTAACAAATGGAAAAGTCAGAAACCATATCCCGTGGTCGCCAAAAGGGGTTTGGTTTGTTTCATTCTGGTAATGTTTTTTTCCAAAAATTTGAGGTCGCTGACATGCTAGCATATCTCGCTCTTAACTCAAGTGACATAAGTGCGTCAATCAAAAACTAAGGTCTTTGCATTCATCGTACAGCCTCCAGTGGCACCTTCACTCACACATGATGGGTCCACTCGGCGCTGCAGTGCCTGGGACATTATTTTAGATGGCTTAATAGGCTTGCCCAGCACCTATACCATCTTGACATATTAGTCGGGATAGTCCACAGGAAAGACAAGTCAATACGTGTGTAGCCAACTAAGCCGCGGGTTTCCTCACGATGTTTTCCCTCACGGTCAGCGAGTGGTTTTGCTACTTTAAATTCACAAATGTACGTTACTTTTAAAAGAAACAAAGTCATAGGTACACGCCTGAGCCGGAAATTGAATCTGGGTCTCTCGCTTCCGAGTCCAATGTTCGACCACTAGGCCACCACAGCAGCTCATCTTCAGTGGTCTTGGCAGGACGAACCACACAGAATCGATAGCGGTGTCGCCTCAACCTTATCGAATGAGCAACTTAACATGAAACTTTTATCTCAACAATGACTCAGTTTGCGTGCCCGGCTTGCGTACAAATGGTCAGTTAGGTTACGACATGGCTTCCGACCTAAAAACCCTTCCGACCACACCAAAACCCACCTTAAAACCAGCCCACTGAGAGCTGAAATGGCTCAGTTAAGTTTGTGATATAAAATTAAGTGACTAATTTTACCTTTGCAGTCAAGGAAGGTCTTATCACGAAGGGATTAAGTTGGGATTTCAATGTTTTTGTAAGGTTATATAGGTTGGCTGCGTTATATCTCAGTTGGGAACATTACTACGGCTATCGTCACGTTCAGGCAAACCATTTATCAGTTTCTGGTTAAATGTAGGTAAAGGTTTTAATGAGTGGCACATTGTTCAATGCTTTATTTCATCGCTTTTTTAATAATAACTGCGATCATTTAGTTTAGACTTCGCGAGCTATGAAGGTAACGTCCTAGTCCGTACTGCGCCTCTACCCTTGACGTATTTTTCCAATAGGGCCGCAATATGGCGCAATTTACAAAACTTAATATTTTACAAATTAAGACGCATTTTGTGTTTTTATTGAATAAAACAGCCTTACCTTTGCATAAACATTATAAAGTATTTAAAATCAAAGCATTACTATGCGAATTCAAAGAGAAATTATTTTTTTTTACTTTTTCAATTTGATTGCAATAGCGTCAAGGGTAACCCCCCTGTTCTTGTCTTACGGCTCACTATTAATGCCATAATAGTCGTCAGCTCAAGCTCGAGCTAAAATAGGCGATCTCAGAAATTAAAATCACCGACTTGAGACCTTGGCTAATGTCAATGTCAAGCTCAAGCTAGTGTCTATTAATACACTGGCTTGAACTCGAGCTTGAGCTGACGACTATCAATAATTCCAACTTTATTTGGCGTTGACATCAAAATATTTTAAAGGGTGACTGATGCACTTTCAAACTTCAAAGATAAACTTTAAAAAAAAAAAAATGGTCGTAAGTGTTTTGAATTGTATTTATTTCCGACATACATAGCATACATCCGTGCAAGGGTTTTAATATTATGTGCCTAATGATCAGTAAAAAGACCTAAAGTTTGGCAAAAATATTAACAGTTGCCCTGTTTTAAACAGTGTTGTTGTATTATTTGAAAGAAAGTTACTCGTATTGAAGAATAGAGCACTACGAGTATATTTCTTCCGGAATAAGAATGCGTAGTAAATATTTTCGCAACAAGCTTTACAAAGTTCCTTCGTTTTAAACCGACATCACAAAAGAGGGAGGTACTCAATTCGGCAAGTACGTGTGTTTTGTTTTATTTTTTTATGTTTGTTACCACCCCAGAACATTTTTCTAGGTGGTTTTGGTTTGATAGGGTATGCTGCCCGTGTTGCCCCATATATAATTTGTCACGATCTGATGAAGAACTTCGGAGATGGAGACCGGAACTCCTCAATGGACAGCAGCTGACAACTCGGAATCAGCGCAGTAGCTTTATAACAGTGTAACTTTTCACCAAATAATACTGTACTATCTTTTTTATATCGCTTTAACGGTTTCACTTACTTTTATTTTGTCGGAATAGCCGACATGTTTCGACTTGCAGAAAATGTGCAGTGCTTACGAAAGTTTAGTTTTAAATCTTTTTGTTTTTTCATCTTTTTTGTTATTCTTGTGATCTTTTTTGAAGTTGATCTTTTTCTTCTTCAACCCTTAGCCATCTCACCCAATGATTAGAGTAGGTCACTTCCAATACACTCCATTATTTTCGGTTCAGGGCTTTCCAAATTTCTCCGCCTATTCTAAGTTCCCCTAATATAAAAGTTTGCAAAAAGAAAACATTTTTGTGAAAAATCTATAGGTACTTCGTCAGCATCGTATACGACAGAGGCGAGACGTGCAAAAAGCAGCCAACATAACCGGCTAGGAGCCGGTAATAACCAGCTCGAAGCGGTTTAATCCGCTTCGCGCCGGTCCTCACACGTCGGTGCCTGTTTTTTGTACTTTTTCAGGATAGGTAGGTACTCTCGCAAAATGAAAAGTACAGGAGGACCATCTGGGCTGAATTTCATTTCAAGAATGACCTTTTAAAAAAAGGATTTGTAAGTGGCGCAAAACAGAATTGATCGTCTGTAGACGTGGCACAGTGGAACATCCGATTTCTAAATTGAGAATTTCACTAATCAAAAACTTGAGTATCGTTCTGTCTCTGCAGATAGATGTCACAGAAAAAAACGTGACAGAATGATACTTAAGTATGAACTCAGTGAATTTCTCAATTTAGAAGCCGGCCGCCCTAAGTGTGTTAGTATGGGGTTAGGTACATGGGTAGAGAGTTTACTGCATAGTAGCGAAAGAGAACTAAGTAGCTATGTCACTAACTACAGGGTGCACTCTAAGTCGATAGCGGAACTTTAAGGAGGCTGTCTACTGATCAATACAAACCACTTGTACTAGGCGGCGAAAAAAATTGATCGAAAAAAATACCAGCTGTTTCATACATTTGGCGCAGTACTGAGTCGACCTTTTGTATGGAACAGCTGATATTTTTTTCGCTCCATTTTTTTTGCCACCTAGTAAAACTGGTTTGTATTGATCAGTAGACAGCCTACTTAAAGTTCCGCTATCGACTTAGAGTGCACCCTGTAGTTATACCATTTCAGGTAGCATAGCTACAGATTAGAAAAGTACTCGGAACTGAAGTCTGGAATTTCTTACTTCCATCGACAAAATTCATCCGCCATACATAGGTTACGTATTTATCATGTCATTGTATTTCGATGATTACCTCATCATCTCATCATTTTATTTTGATTTTGTTACTATGCATTTCATTCATTTCAGTTACTTTCATCATCATCATCATCATTGGCAGCCTCTGTTGGTCCATTTCTGGACATAGGCCTCTCCCAAAAATTTCCAGTGTTGGCGGTTTGCTGCCTTTCTCATCCAGTCGTATCCCGCCTGTTCGCGGATATCGTACTTTAATTTGTGGCAATAAATAAAATGTAAATGCTTTGTTAGGTATACGACGTATTGGTGCCTAAACCAAATATATTTTTATATTTATATAAAAATATTATTAACCAAATATATAAGGGACCTTCTCTATTTTTTTGTTCTGTGACAGGTTTTTTTTTCAGAATACTACATGCTACATCATTAGCTGGTGACCTCAGCTTCCGTACATTTAGTTCTGGTTGAGGAACGCCAGAAGTCTCTTCAACCAATGCTGCTTGAGGTGTTTTTTTTTCCTGCCACCTCAGCGGATAGATCGTGAATAAATTATGCCCTGCCTGGGTTTTGTGAACTTTGTGGCTAAATGTGTGTTGTGTTGTTTTTCTGTTTAACGTAAGAAAATATTGGCTTGGACTAATGTTTTGTTACGAAGCGAAGGTGCAGTCAGCAACACGCTAAGACACAATGTCATTTTTTTATGGTTCCGTACCTCAAAACAAAAAACGGAACCATTATAGGCTCACTCGTGTATCTGTCTGTCTGTCTGCCCGTCTGTCACACCCAATTTGCTCCGAAACTATATACTGAACCGATTGAGTTGAAATTTGGTACACGCGACAGCACGTTGACCCTTACTAGCACTCTACTCAGTTACGTTAAGGGCGACTTTACAACAAAAGTGTACACTCTGACATGCTGTCGTGGGTACACGTAGATGTAAGTATGTGACACAAATAAGGACGTGTAACGTAAATCAACATGGGGTGTAAATCAGAGAATAAAATACTGGGTGCTATTACCCTGTAAAAAGAGTAAGGATCTTTTGTAACACCTTGTAGGTACTACCTTTTCTTTTCCACCCGAAACTTATTATTACACTTTATTGTACAAAATATGAGCCGAACATATGAGCCGTATGCACCCGGATAGGTGGGCAAGAATCGCCACGGAATGGGTGCCAGCAGATGGACATCGAAGTCGAGGTAGGCCGCGAAGACGCTGGCGGGACGATCTCGATAAATACCTGCCGGAGTGGTCTGAGGTGGCCCAGGACAAAAAAGTCTGGACTGAAGCGGGGGAGGCCTTTGCCCAGCAGTGGGACACTAACATCAAGGCTACGTAAAAAAAAAAAAAAAAAAAAATTGTACAAAATAAAAACTTAAATAACAATGGTGAGAAATTACATACAAGGGCGGACTTATTTCAATAGAAATTTCTTCCAGCCAGCCAATCCGCTTACCTCACATTCAAACCAGAGCCAACCCCCCCACCCCCCCGAGCGATTCTTTCATCCATCACAAAGTAACCCAATAAAATGATAATAATACGCATAAACCCGCGGAGCCCTCGAAAGGGTATTATACGGTATTTTCATGCCGGGGCCCGCTTTCATTTCGTTCTAATTGGTCGGTAACCAGGATACAGATCCGGATAACAATTTCCATATAGAGTCCAGCGATGGAAGGGAACGCGCAGAAGGCTGGATGCTGAACGTAGTTTGCAGCGTTTAAGGCCCAATAGTAGGCGCAACTAGCGCCGCCAATGAAACAAAAACTTATCTTCTTTTTGGATGCGTTTTCTGCTAAAAACTCCTAGTAAATTCTCAACGCGAGGCTAACTATTTTTAGGACCTAAGGTTTAGATTCCACGACGATTTAGACACGGCTGCACGCACGCATTGCGGGGGCCCAGTGTAACTCAATGGTGCCAAAATGGGCTCCCAGTTGACGGCTTCAATTACGATTTATTAATGCTCTCGGTCCTTTTAACGTTTTTTTTAGTACAGTAAAGAATATTCTGATTATAATAAATTCTAGAGGATTAGTTAGCTGACCCCAATTTTGCCCTTCTACTGGGTAGCCATTTACACGCTATTGCATTACAGATTTAAGCCACTGTTCCGAATTAGTGACCTCGATTTTAAGCCGCATTTTCACAGTCAAATTACATAAGTTTCTGATTGGTTGGCCATTTTGTTTTATTTCCATCCAAGGCAATTTGACGAGTAGAGCTCCGTCCTAATTGACGTTTTTGCGCCCATAGACAACATATCAGAAGAACCGACCAATCAGAAGCCCCGGCTCTCTTGGACGGTGCTCGTCATAGAGTAAAATTTTCTCTTAGTTTTATTGTAATTTTACTGTGAAAACGCGGCTTAAGTCTCTCTGAGTCTCTATCACCTTCGTGGCCATTTTGTGTGTAATTGTTCTAGGCTCCCAAATCGTGGCTGAAGAAAAGTTCTTTCGCGTATGATATAAAAGGGTGGCATCGCTCGGTCAGGCTTGTGGAAAGCGGCTTACGAATAAATGGGTTCAAATGAATGGGTTCAAATGCGTATATGAAAAGAGAGTTTTTAATGACGGCTCCTGAATATTGTGGTGCCATTTTCAAACGAAATAATACATTAAAAAACAAGTACACATTAAAAATAAACGCTAGGAAATGTGTAGTAGCCATACTCGCTGAAAGTGACGGAAAACATCGTGAGGAAACCTTAATATTCAACGAAGGTACCGTAGCGGGAAGTGCAAAATTTTCCCAGATTTTTCAATTTTATAGTTAAACTGAGCTATTTTGGTTCAGCGCGTTCTTTTTATTATTTTAAACAACAATAATCCCTGACCCTGACTGAATGACCCTTTGGGTGGCCTAAAAACTCTGACACCAGGGGTGGCCACTAACTCATACGATTACCTACCCTAACAACAATAATTAAGCTGATTATGAGATTTGCTCGAATTTCAAGTATTTTGGGCAGTACCACTGGTTTTTCGAGCAAAATCCAATCGAAATATTATTATTGTTAATCCAATATTGTTAATCTGTTATTAGAATAATGAAAAGAGTACCTATATATTTTTAACTGTCGTGAAACAAAAATAGCTAACAAAATTATCTCTGTTTAGGTACAAAATCTGAAGAAAAAAAACTGGGATTTCCCACTACTTTTATTGAAATCTCAAACTGCTCTATATGTCTCTGGTCGATAGAGAGTTAAAAAGTTTTGTCACTGCTTCGTGTCACTAAGGCTGTTAGCATTTTGTAAGACTCAAGCCACTAAGTTTAATCTAAAGTAGGTACGTAGGTACGTACAGCACATTCATTTCAAAACAATACCTAGTTCTTTTTACAAAAAACAAAGTCTCTTGAGCTACGAGTATATCTGCCTGTGCATCTACGTAATTAAATTTCATGTAGTATCCAGTAAAATCTCCTTCACTCACACTACAGGGTGCACTCTAAGTGGATAGCGGAACTTTAAGTAGGCTGTCTACTGATCACTACAAACAACTTGTACAGTCGGCCACAGTCTCAGATACCCCTTTTTGTTCGATTGGCGCCCTTATGCCTCGCGCGATAAGAGCTGCCATGGGGTATCTGAGATTGTGGCCGACCTTACCAGGTGTCGAAAAAAATAGAGCGAAAAAAATATCAGATGTTCCATACAAAAGGTCGACTCAGTACTGCACCAAATGTATGAAACAGCTGATATTTTTTTCGCTCCATTTTTTTCGCCACCTAGTACAAGTTGTTTGTAGTGATCAGTAGACAGCCTACTAAAAGTTACGCTATCGACACTTAGAGTGCACCCTGTAGATGAGAGAAGTGAGCAAGCGGACATGGTTTCGATGGCAGGCTTAAAAATGAAGTAATCAATAATAAGTAAATGGACATCAGTATATTTACTGTACATTATATGTCCATTAAGTTGGCAATAAAAGCTGCACATTTCATTTACGATTACGAATGGCACAGTAAATGATAATTTATTAAAATATGCACTCAACGAATTTCACGTCTCAATAGCCGGGGGCACTCAAAAATTACCACAATTAAATTCAATGCCGAATTGAAAATAACAGAAGTATCACAAAAATAAAGTACTTACCCAGGATCTTGGCTACTGATGTTCCGTTCCCGGGAACATTGCCAATCGCTGGAAACATTGCCGGAAACATTGCCGGCAATGTACCAACTGGGAATTTTACGGGAACTTTGGTCTAAACTTTGGATATTTCATTGTTTACTGACTTGAAAATGGTTATGGATTATTAATACACCGAATAATAAGTTACTAAACACATAATTCATACATACGGATTAAAGATTTTTAATAGAATACCGATTTTATGCAGTCTCCATGTGGCAACACTGCAAGGACAAGACACTTATGCAAATATGTATTTCACTTGACTAACCAACACGATACTTTAAGAATGAGCACGAATTAACCAACAAATATCACTGGGAATTTATGGAAACATTGGGAAACTTTCTGAAACTTTCCGGGAACATTTGATTGCCAGTGGAAACATTGCCGGAAGTGGGAATGTTTCCGAGCGTACATCAATAATCTTGGCAATACATTGACACCCATCGCAAATTCGCAACGTGGCGCGTGCATCGGAGCATTCTTGTGTTGTATTGAACGTGTATTATTGAACGCTTCAAATGCTGTAAACGCTTCTAGACACAGCTGAATACGCGTTCAGTAGTCCAGCGGAGCGTGGTGTGGAACTAGCGAGTGAGTCAGGTCTGATGGACTCTCTTGTCTCTCTCTCTTTCTCGGACTCCTCTCTCCTTTCAGCTAGGTTATGAAAGAAAGCATCGTGAGAAAATCTGAGGATCTGAGGTCACCAATCCACGTGGCCGAACACTCTGAAAGAAGGGTTTTGCCTGACCACAGGTGTACTCGAATTCGCTAGCGGAACTTTAAGTAGGCTGTCTACACTGATCACTACAAACAACTTGTATAGTGTATCCAAAAATAAAAGTCTTATTGTGTAAACAAATATGGCGGAATGGGTAACCATAGACTAGGTACTATAGTGCTGTGATGAGTGAAGAGACCAGTCGGCGCTGCAGTGCCTGGGACATTGTTTTAGACAGAGCACATTAGCAAACAATGTTTGATACCTTTTGGCGACTTATGGAAATGTCATTTGTAAGTTTGAGGTTACAGAGAATTCGGTTTTCTGTAATAAAATATTTGTTTTACGATGAAATGGACGTATTATTACAAAAATTATAGTATTGCAAGTGATTACCCAGATGCTACAATAATGATCTAGTAGCTATTGTGTGTGATTACTGATTACACAGGGAATGCGTATTTTTCTTCCGGTAAGTGGTTTGTTTATACAATAAGACTTTTATTTTTGGATACAGTTTATGTATTATGTGGCAAAAAAAATGGAGCGAAAAAAATATCAGCTGTTCCATTCATTTGGTGCAGTACTGAGTCTACCTTAGTATGGATCAGCTTATATTTATTTCGCTCCATTTTTTTGCCACCTAGTACAAGTTGTTTGTATTGATCAGCAGACATGCTACTTAAAGTTCCGCTTTCCGATATATTCTCTTCTTCTTCAGCATTTATCTGTCCATTTCTAGACGTAGGCCTCTTTATGTTTCGTCCATTTAAGTCGGTCCTACTTTTTTCAATCTGGTTGGAGAGGGATAAGAGCAGTACATTACAATTTCCCTTTGTGCTAGAGGTTTTACAAACCAAGGGAAGACCAAATAATCTGTACCCTTACAGTTTGTGCAAAATATGTAATGAATGCTCGACGGCTCCACTGAAACGTTATTATTCGCTAATTGGGGATTAAATGAGTGTTTTCGACAAAGGGAGTGCGGTTCGGGTATTCCACTACTTGCCTGACATGGACAGTCTAGGTTATATTTCACTTCATTCTGACGTAATTATCTTACCTACATTAAGTATCGAATTTTAGTATTTGTTCCACACTAAAATTCGATACCTAATGTAGGTACAGTTGGCCAAACGCTAGGATACCCATTTTTGTTCGATTGGCGCCCTTATGCCGCGCGCAGTAAAAGCTAGCATGGGATATCTGTGACCGTAGCCGACCGTACCAAATGTGTGGTGCAGATGATATATTTTTCGGGATATCCCATAGAAAAAAAAATTGTATTCTTCAGTGTCACATGATCTTTCTTTAACATCCCGTATACTGTACTTTTAAACTGTAAAAATACTGTATGAATTCACCCGGGCAACCTCTGACCGAGATAAAATGCGTGGCATCGCAAGACGGGCAACATCAGCCACTGATAGTACACACGACAGCACGTCGACCCTTACACGCTAGCATTCTACTCGGTTACGTTACGGGTGACTTTACAACAAAAGTGTACACTCTGACGTGCTGTCGTGTGTAATATATGTGGATCACGACCGCTCTGACAAGAGCGTAACGACGACGAAGAAGAAGAGATACTGTACTTTTAGTAAACGACTAATCTACTTCTAAACTTTCTTCTGCTCGCTCAATCCACACACAAAAACACACGATCTAAAGCGGATCGCTTTCGGCAATCAGGGGAACCAACAGACAAGAAGACAGGCAAGACTGCAGTAGCCAATTCAAATAAGCATAGCATGTGGTAGCCAGTGCATATAATCACAAAATGTGCGCAAACAGAGTGGACGCACCGCGGCGTAAAATACGATGCCCCTAGAGTCATCAAATCAAGCGATGGGTGTAGGCTTTAGTGGAGCAGAGAGCGTTTTTTTTTTTTAATTGTACAAGGGTTAATTGTACAGTTTACACAATAGATTGAACTACTTACTAAGATAAGGTTCGAAAGCAATTAAAAAGTTTAATTTATTTAGTATTTATTTGGTATTTTTCCCTCCGGTCCTTTAAGGACCGAATCTCAAAACGCCATGATATCATTGTGCCTAAATTTCAATGACTTTCATATAGACTGCACATTTTTGTATACATGGTGTCCCAAAAAATAATGTCAAGCGGTAGTCCAGAGATAAAGAACCCCTAGGGGTACCCGAATCACTCCCATGTATGTTCAGCGATTTTTTGACGTTTAGAAGTTATGAGGCTTTTAAGGTTTTAAGACACCCTGTATATTTTGGTGAAGCCGACTAGATTCAGTTCTCATTCTGAGACCTTAAGGCACTGGGCATAGTGAATCGCCCGCGCGCAAAGAAAAATGCACAAAATCGATTCCTCTATCAAATACACTAAACAAATTGAAAATGTTCACATATCGAACCCTAGAATTAGGTGAGACTATCTAAAACAGCCAGTTTCGTGTTGACATTCACAGACGTTTTGAAGATATTTTGCTTGAAAAAAAATAGGCGGCGCACTTTTTTTCAAGCAAAATATCTTGCAATCTGTTATGGATGTCAAAACAAAACTGGCTGTTTTTTTATCCTGTTAATAAATATAAATTACTTACTAATAACAATTTTTGGCTGTTACCATCAATTGGCGGCGCCGTCCCCTCCCGGACGCTCCACGCTCCGCTACCCTCCCCGCCTTAGCACCAAGCCCCGACCCCACACCAGCAGTGATAGACAAGTGATAGGGCAGCGCAGGTAGACAAGTTAATCAGCCCTGCGCCAACAGTATCTGGGAAAAAATCTAAATTGGCGCGCGCGCCGGTGGAATCGCTATTTTGTTTCACTAATGTGCATTAACTCGCTAACCGGAGCACTTGGGGTCGTAAACCTGTGTGACCCGCCGAGTTTGACCCATGCCCTCACGACGGAAGAGACAAGCAGAGGTAATACTAATTAAATTTGACCCAAACGGCACTGTGTCTTAAGATCCTAAAACTAAGTTCTTTGAATCTACATAATGAGATGATTTATACAGCGTCCAGTGGCACCTTCACTCACACTAGAAGAATAAAGAGACCACTCTGACCCCAAAGCTTCAGCAGGCTTGGAAAGAGGTGTCATATACCTAGAGCTTGGTACAACCTCAGATCGATAAGTAAATCAAATTTACCCGCTTACCAAATTTCATGATTATCCGACCAAATTTACTCAAGTTATTGTCGACCAAACATTCATACATACAAACATAGAAACACACTTACATACGAGCGCTGGATTGTCAAATTAGACTCGGAGAACTTCTCTCGCTTCGCTCGCTGGTTCAATGAAAATCCAGGCGCTGAAAATTTAATTCTCTTCCGTGCTTACCCCTTCAGATCTTTAGGTTGCCAATGGAAAAAAAAACATTATTATCTTCTATTTGGATGCGTTTTTTTTATAAAAACGAATCATCAAAATTAAATGATAATCCCTAGGCTTAATAATTTTTAGGACCTAAGTCCAAGATTCCAGATCCTAGCATCTACGCCGCCGCCAAAAGTGGCCACTTTTGGCGGCGGCGGGTTTTATTCGTACGTGTTCTACGTTGGAATCTAAACATTAGGTCCTAAAAATAGTTAAGTCTAGGGATTATGATTTAATTTTGACTATTCGTTTTTAGAAAAAAACGCATCCAAATAGAAGATATGATTTTTTTTCCATTGGCGGCGCTAGTTGTGCCTAGGTTTGGGCCTTAAGGGTGGACGACGACGGGTGGTGGACGATTAGCAACGTGGCGGGAAATTCAAAATTTTCACAGTTTTTTACATTTTGTAGCTAAATTGAGCTATTTTTGTTCAGAGATTTTTCGTTCGCGGCAATAAAACAGTATTATTTTCATTATTGTAAACAACAGAACAACAATAATTCAGCCGATTATGTGTTCTGGTCCACGAAGCAGTGGCACTGCCCAAAAAACTTGTCGTAGACCAGAACACATAATTGGCTGAATTATTGTTGTTCTGTTGTTTACAATAATGAATAGAATACTATGTTATTGCCGCGAACGAAAAATCGGTGAACAAAAATAGCTCAATTTAGCTACAAAATGTAAAAAACTGTGAAAATTTTGATTTTCCCGCCACGCTGCTATCTTCCAGCCTTAAAGAAAATTTTCATGGATAAAAACCTAGTGTATTTACGAGCCCATGGCCATGTCCGTTAGTTTAATCAAATGTCGGAATTCTTCTTCGCTTTTGTATTAAAATGCGCCTCTTGGCGGTTATTTGTATAACAAACAAGCAAGAATGTGGGCTCGGGCGCCATTGCAGTAAAAGTTAAAAACAATTAACTACGTAAATGAAGGTATGATGAAACGTTTTGGTGTAGTTTCACAGGCCATTAAAAGTTGGGTATGTTTTAGGAAAAAAAATCTCAAATTTTCTAAAATCTTTTGGGAAAGCTAGGAATTTAAGACTTTAGTTTTATGAATCACGTGAAATATTTTTCAAACAAACATAATATCGTAATATTTTACTATGATTACTTTGAAATTACTTTTTTGCTCTGAAAATTGTGATATCACTTCACTTTGAATCTAACACTCATGCAGAGAAATCAAAGTGTTGAGAAATGTAGAGAAATCAAAGTAATTTGATACGCATGAAAATATACTGCCGATTTCTGAATTGAGAAATTCGCTATTCTGTCTCTGCAGATTTCTCACAATACAAAATAACGTGACACAACGATACATATAAGTATTTACTTAGTAAAATTCTCAATTCAGAAACCGGGCCATAGGGGATTTGTTACTATTTTTCTAGGTCTTATTATAGTAATAATACCTACCACATTTTAATAACTGTCTGGCGCCTACGTGATAAAGAGCAAAGCCTATTACATTTCGGTAAGGGTCTAGCTAGCTTTTTGCCTAAAATGCTCAATAATATTTCAATGCCTGACGAAACTAGATAGCTTTCCAAAAGAAAAATAATCTAGCCCACCCACAAAAAGCACAAAAACTTTTCTCATTTTCTCTCAAAATAACGCATCAATCTACTAGTCGACTTGGACCTTCATTATCTAAAGGTGTATTTAGACCAAATGAGCGTGAATAAACACTTAAAAAAAGAAAGCATAGTAAGCAAAAAAATGTATCGGTCGCAGACAGTCGCAGCTAAATCAAGAAAATTAAAAAGTTTGTCAGAGAAGTCAGTTTCCAAAATTTTTGGTAGACCGATAGAAGAAAAAAATTGTTGCGCTCATAGTTAGTAAGTACTGTATCTAAGAAAATATTTTTTTTTCTGTCTACAATGTATAACCGGTCTATAGCAATGACTATCAAACATACATATAAACAATTTGTGACGTTTAGTTGCAAACTTCGCTTTTATTTACTTGAAAGCCAAACCTTCGCTACCTCAAAAATATAGCGGGGTTTGCGACTAAATGACTCATTGATTTGCTCTCTCTTACGTTTTTAGTCTAAAATCCCCCACAAAGTGCTCCATCTATGTAAATACCAATCATAACCTTTAACCCTACTCTGGAGGTCGACGTGGTCCAGCGTACCGCGGTTAGCAATTAAAGCCAATATTTAATCTAACGGTTATAGGTCGCTGCAGTGAAGGGTTAAACAAATTAAACAAACCCATTCTCCCTGTGGTTAAAGTTTGGCTACTTAGAGTGTGATCTTAAATCTATTACGTCTATAATGTGAGTGAAAAAGCACCTTCACTAACAATAGACTCGTGAATTGACCACTCGCACACTATTTTATAAACGGAATACGGATCATCTGTTCGGCGGAACTACTGGGAACAAAGAGACTCACTAGTTCCACTGTAAGACTAGTGGGAATAAAAATTCCCACTAGTTCCACGGAAGAACTGTTCAGTAGAACAACTGGGAACAAAGGCATTAGTGGGATGGGACGGCAAGTTTACCTATGGTATGCGAAAAAAAAAAACATGTCCAGAAAAAAATACCTATGTAAACTTTAAATAAAAAAAAAAACAAACTACAATTTTTTAATGCCATTTTAACTGAATATTTTTTAAATTTTGAATTTCAAATGTATAAAGCTGTACAAATTGTGATGTTTTAAACTATTTAATCTTTATCTGTTTTTTAGTTTTTAATCTATGGAAGTTTTAATATTCCGATATAAATGCTTTGAATTTTTAATTGAATTGAATTAACATTTCAGCAGTATCGTGTTTGAGTAGTCGAACTTTAAAATCGTGATTGTTTGACGTGGATTGCGTAGCTGTGATCGGAACGGTTGTAGGAGTAGGACTCAATTTTGGATTATACCAAATTATTAATACCGACAGAGAAGGCAGTCAAGACACCGTATTTCAAACTATATGGGCCGAAAATCAAAGGGTTATTTATTTTATAGGTCATTCATCACTCAAAAGTACCAAATCTAAACCGATTAATTAAGTTAATTCGATACAATATTTAAAAAAAGTATCACTTCACAATAAATATTTAATTTTTTCAATGTTTCATATATCACAAACTATTGTTTTAACAATAAAAACTAAATACAAAGTTTAATTGGATATGAATTCAAACATATTTTGCTCGGTTTGTCTTGATTAGTTTTTGGTGTATTTTTTTATGGCTTTTTGTTGCTTCTTGTGTACAATATTTTCTTTGCCTTATTTCGTGCTCTCTGTATTTAAACGTGTGGTTGTGTGTGTGTGTGTGTCGTTTATACAAATAAATGTTTTTCAAATGCAAATATAAAATGCATTATTTTTTATAAGTTCATAAGACAAACTTACATGTCATCATTTTACAGATAACAAATAATGCAGTTTGAAAATGTGGCACTTTTTATTTATTGTTTTTAGCTAAGTTGATGTTGTTACTGTGTATTATGTAGTGGAGTAATCAACACGTAACTGTACTACAGAAAAAACATTATTTTCTCTGTTATTCCACAAATAAATAGTGCCACCAAAACCTTAAACCCTAAATTCAACCTTAACCTTAAATTAAAAACTTCCTGACCTCTCCATCAATATACAAGTGACCTCTCCATCAGTATTTTCAGCGTGCACGTTAGATACAAGTGGATATATTTTCAGCGTGATCGGATATTCATTGAGCCAGCGAAGGTGTTAGAATATTTATGGTCATTACACTTACAATTTCATGAAAACAGAGCATTATGGCCGCCATAATGTGTCGTAAACATGCGGCCTGTTTAACGTGACGGTACAGGCACACTAGCGCTGCCAAAAAAATACGTTTTTGTTATTTTGTTATGCAAGAATGCAAAATTATTGTTTAAAATAAGAGATAAAAAAAAACAATAATATTGTTCGAAAAAAAAACTTAACAATTCAAACCATTAATATCTAATTGATAAAACAGAAGCGAGGCATTTGTTTTATTGACTAGTATTAAAAATAAATGTACACTACATTACTATTGAAGAGACTAAGAAGAAACCGTGATTCTGAATGTTCTCTGTTCCGTGACTTTAACTTTTTTAAATATGCTTAAGCCCCATTTACATTCACAGTTTTGTAGTTCTTAGAAACTTGAAGGTACGTTTTTTTTTATTAGAGGCACTTGTGTGCCTATACCTTTACATTAACGTACAAAAACTACCCTCGTTGTGTGTAACTCACCTTACGAGGTAGTGGCTTGGGTCTGTGTTTTTCTTTCATTTTGTTGCACTCAGCTGTAAAGTGTACATTGGAAACATTGTAAGGTTATCTTAGCTACAACTTTACTGTTGAATACTTAGCGAAATTTTAGTACCAGAGGTGTTTTAGATCGCTGACTAAATATCGTGAGGAAATTCGTGGCTTTGTAGTTTGCTGCTAAAATTTAAATCGATATGTTTTTGGTGGGATTTTACTTTATGTAAAAGTATTTACCAGTTTTACTTCGTACTCCACCATTTTTGTTTCGTACTCTACCAGTTTTATTTCGTACTCCACCATTTTTATTTCGTACTCTACCAGTTTTATTTTGTACTCTACCAGTTTTATTTCATATTCTACTCTAACTGTACTCTAACTCTTACTCTACCAAAAACTAAGGCTATTTGCCTCTTCGCAATAAGATGATTTACAATTCTACACCCATACCGTGGCACCTTCACTCATTCATTGTTATACGTATGTAGTAGCAAAGTAAATACTACCCACGTACAGTTGGCTCACACACCGCCCGGAGTTCAGCGTTCTGCGTTCAGAGTTCTGCGTTCCGCGTTCTTTCTAATGTATGGGGTTGCTTGGAACCGTTCACGCTGAAGCGGTCACAACGTGGAGTTCTCTTAAAACCAATCTGAGAATTTTGAACTCGCAACGCGGAACTCCGGGGCAGTGTATCCGGCGCCTAAGACATCGCCTAAGGCTCACTGGACGTACACAATACAGCTCGTCAGAGTGTACACTTTTATTGTAAAGTCGCCCGTAACGTAACCGAGTAGAGTGCTAGCCTGTAAGCGTCGACTTGCTGTCGTGTGTACAGCCAAATCGTTTCCACGCGTTAACGCACGAAAAATTGACACATTCCGCGTTATGGTCAATCGGGAAAGGGACAAACCGAGCGCTGGGACAAAAATATGTAAATTGTCCCTCCAGTAGGTCTCGAAAGCCATTCCGGTTAATTGCTGGCCCAATGCCGCGAAACAGGCATGTGGATGTACAGAAATATGGCTTTTGGCGTGACCGTATATTAGTACAGAGAATAGATAGTTGACAAAATCTACCGTCTCGCGTACGCTCTATCCCTCGAACACTGAGTGAAAGAGACAACTTGAAGAAAATCTACGAAATCGAGGTTTCGTATTCCCCATTTTCCTCTCTCCAACAAGTCCTATTCGAAATTTTTTTATTCACTGATCCATCCACCTGATATCACAAGAAACTGCGGGACGTCCTCACAGCTTTTTTACCGAGGTGATGGCGGATCGACCTCGCTTCTTTTTTCGAGGTGATGGCGGGTCGTCCTCGCAGCCTTTTTTCCAAGGTGATGGCGGGTCGACCTCGCTGCCTTTTTTTCGAGGTGATGGCGGGTTGACCTAGCGGCCTTTTTTCCGAGGTGATGGCGG
Source organism: Zelleria hepariella (assembly GCA_949319315.1). Classification (NCBI taxonomy): domain Eukaryota; kingdom Metazoa; phylum Arthropoda; class Insecta; order Lepidoptera; family Yponomeutidae; genus Zelleria; species Zelleria hepariella. The sequence goes on along the minus strand of OX439382.1, from coordinate 29,882,363 downwards.
GTCGACCTTGCGGCCTTTTTTCCGAGGTTATGGCGGGTCGACTTCGCTGCTTTTTTCCCAGGTGATGGCGGGTTCACCTCGCAGCCTTTTTTCCGATTTGCTGGCGGGTCGACCTCGCAGCTTTGTTGGTGAGGCTTTTGCCCTGCAGTGGGACTTGCCAGTCTGTATAAAAAAAACACATTTTATTGATGAAACCTTCTGTGCTCCTCATTCAAGCTCGTGTCCGCGTTTTATATAAGGGAATCACGCGACGACCTAATGAGACTAATATTTTTTGACAAATAATTGTATGGTTGAGATATTTTGTGTGGCCCGGCGGTCGTTTCGGATATTAGATTGGGAGTTATGTAGGTTGTCGCCCAAAGTGGACGTTAGGCAATGCTTTTAGTATGTTGTATAAATTTGGGTATGTTGGTAATGCCCTGAACGACCAATTGAAGAGGTGTTTTGGTGATGTCTGGTATCAAAAGGACCCTTTGTTTAACCCATGCTTTTTAGGGGTTAGTGAAAAAAATTTTTTTGGCCGATCGCTGTTGATTTTTTATTTACTTTTAAAGTGTTGCGTCCTTTTTTTGTTGTACAAGGCTGGGAGCTTCTATGCTGTTTATTTAGACTCCGCTGATCACTAAATCACTGTTTTATTTATTTCCATCAGCCTATTAATAGATTAGGCACAGTTCTTCAGGTTCAGAATTATCTTCAGGTGAAAACTGGATATTCCACTGGGGGCAAATGCTAATAAAAATAATAATAATACAATACAATGTGTTGTTTTGTAAAGTGTCGCCCGACTCAGGGGTTATTATTTACATCATACTGAAGCAAAAAAAAATCTGGAAAATACCCAAAAAACATTAAATTGTGGCTTTCTTTACTATTATAATTACGCTCGCATCATCGGGTGCCACATCGCGCGCCCGTTTTGAGAAGGCCGGGGTGTCTGCACGTCGCGGTTATTATAGAACAGATAATAATTAAACAGGGTAAATAGTGAACTAAAATAAAAATATTTTTTTTTGTTTCAAGCATTACTAAAATTATCTTCCCTGAGGTGGGTGTCACCAACCAAAATAACACCCTGTATACCTCTTATTTAACTGCCCTTTCTTCTCTCGCCCAATAAACCTCGTCTAATATATTAGGAATCCAAAACCGAAGCTCCATAACTCGAAAGTTATATTATTATAATTGAGCTGCAATGGTTCCACTATTCGTTTTAGATTCTGCGACACGGGCCCGATACGACATCGTATCAATTCGCATTAGGAATTCACAGATAAGAGAAATGAACGCCCGATTTCTGCAAGAGAAATTAAATGTGACGGACAATAGGTTAGTTTCATCATCATCATTGTTGGGGATAAGGCGACTCACTTGACACTCCTTTGGCTCTCTCGTGGTAGGTAGCGCGGGGTGCAATATCAGCTGTATCGTCCAACTGCAAAGTCCATAGGGGTGGGTCTGATCACACCCTCCAGTGGGTGAAAGGGGAAGGTTCAGTCTAGTGGTAAAACGTACACACACAACACGAAAGGCACGGGACACACGAAACACAGTGGTCGACCGGCGCACACGCGGATAGGTAAAGATCGCACACGTCTAACCGCGGCTATGTCTCTTAGGCGATTGTTTGGGTCACCCGCAAGGGCAACTCGTGACGCGGCACGCGAGTTGTGCCGCCGAAAATGAAAAGATCGTCGCTTTCCCATTAGAAAATAATACTACTCGAAAACACGAAAAACATACATTCAAACCTGCGTTGTCTTGTAGGAAAAATAAAGAAAATCTAATATTATGGGGCGCGACGGAACATGCCGCTCACCTTAAAAGCACGTAGTACTTTTAACAAACTCTTAAGTTATAAACTTATGTAAATTACTTGAAAACAATGAAACTAACACTACACTAAATCAAAAGGAAGAACTACGATTAAATTCGTAACGAATGTAAACGCTCTACTCTATAGGAAGGGGACACACCTTGACGACTGGGCGTTTAAAAAGCGTGTTCCCTATTTTCAATGTCACGACACGTGTGACGTTATCTGTACCCGGATGTAGAGCATGGACACGCGCAAGCTTCCACTGCAGCGGTGGAAGTTGTTCGTCACAAACCACAACAACGGTGCCTTCACGAAGCGGGGAACCACGATCATGAAGCCATTTGCTTCCTTGTTGGAGCTCGTGAAGATATTCCCTACTCCACCTTCTCCAGAAGTGCTGGACGGACTGTTGTATCCAGCGCCAACGTGTGAGTCGGTTAGGGTTATCGTCTACTAAAGTCACATCAGGTAGAGCCATTAGAGGCTCGCCAATAAGAAAATGAGCCGGCGTCAGAGGTAAGGGGTCTGAGCTAGCCGCGCTCAACACACAGAGGGGTCTTGAATTTAAAACCGCCTCTATTTGACACAATAGGGTATGCATTTCATCGTACGTCTGAGTACGAGTGCCGATCACCCTGTATAAGTGGTGTTTAAAACTCTTAACACCTGCTTCGAAAAGTCCACCGAAATGGCTGGCATACGGTGGCTGAAAATGCCAAGTTATACCCTGCTGAAGGGTTTCTTGGTGTAGTGCACTTTGCACTGCATCACTACGCAGAAAAGCAAACAATTCTTTCAAATAATTGCTGCAACCAACGAAGTTTTTCCCACAGTCAGAATATATGTCAGTACATAAACCTCGCCGTGACGTGAAGCGTCTCAGAGCTGCAAGAAAAGCTTCTGTAGAAAGTTCGGAAACGAGTTCAAGATGTATGGCTTTGACGCTCATACATACGAATACCGATACGTAACATTTTATAATTTTTGCATTGCGGACCTTATTAGCACGGACATAAAACGGGCCTGCAAAGTCGACCGAAGTTTTCAAAAACGGACGTGCTGGGCGCAGTCGAGTTGCAGGAATTTGCCCCATGCGGGGCTGAAGGCGCGAGGGGCGCGCGCGAAAACATCTAACGCAACGATGTATACGTTGGCGCACAATGTCTCGACAAGAAATAATCCAAAATCGTTGCATCAATAAATATTGAAGGCACTGCGGCCCGGCGTGTAAATGCGCAATATGGCCGTCATCGATAATGAGGTTAGTTAAAGGGTGATGTTTTGGGAGAATTAATTGATGTCTCGAGTCGTAAGGTAGAAGAGATTTATGAATCCTTCCGCCAACACGAAGAAGATTGTCACTATCCAGGAATGGCGTAAGACGTCGAAGAGATTCACTCGAGGACAATTTATCCTTACGGATTTTTTCTATGTCATTTGTAAAAACCGTCCTTTGCACTAAGCCAATTAGTCGATTTAACGTCGAATTATATTCTGGCACTGTAATATGCACAGGAAAGTTAGTTTTACTTTTTTTGCATTTGTTATAAAAGCGAAAGATTAGTGCCGTAATGCGAACAAGCTTTCCTAGTGAAGAATATCGCGAAAATATTTCATCATCCTGTGCATCGGTCGCCGTAAACGCGCCCGATAACAGAGACGATGACTCACACGGTTGTTTACGTATTTCTTCCGTAGTAGGCAAAATCTGCTTCTCACTCGGCCAGAACTCTGGTCCTTGTTGGAGCCAGGAAGGGCCATGAAACCACAACTCATGCTGAACCAATGCAGCTGGAAGCATGCCACGGGATGCTGCATCGGCCGGGTTGTCAGCTGACGGGACGTGGCGCCAACAACTCGATGGTACGCGTTTTTGAATCGCACCAACACGATTTGATACGAATGTTTTCCATTCGTGCGCCGCTGAGCGTAGCCAGGCTAGCACGATGGATGCATCCGACCAGGCGTAGACTTGGTCGGGGCTGATGCGGTCGCCGTAGGTATTTAATACTTTGTCGATTAATTTTGACAATAGCAAAGCCGCCATCAGTTCAAGCCGAGGAATAGTTAGACGTACACGAAGTGGTGCTACGCGAGTCTTTGCAATGACTAGGTACGTATGGACTCGTCCATCGCTAGTCGAAAGGCGAATGTACACAGAAGCCGCGAAAGCTTTCTCGGATGCGTCACAAAACCCGTGGATCTGTATTAGATCCGATTCATGAAAAATGTGACGCGGAAAAGCGACTTGTGATAGAAGTGGCCCAAGTAACATTTTAGGTTGTAGAAAGGTTTTGAACAGGTTCTAGAACCTTTGTATGGAAATCTGCTCGTAAGTCTTATAACTCTCAATAAAGTTATATTAACCTTGTAATTACCTTCTGAGTGCCAAAAGGGCCCCGGTTTTAGAACCTTTCTGAGAGCTACAGCACAACCTATAGCTCAAATCCAGAACCTTTCGAACTACTTGCATATAACCTAAATATAACCTTCACAACCTTAATTTAACGTTATTATAACCTTGCAAGACAACTTATAAGTTCTAAATTAGTCTTGGATGTAACTCTATGACAACTTAGAACCTTTTTGATGGATATGAATAAATACCTTTCCAGGACTTACAAGTTTTAAATAGCTTCTGTTTAAGATTTTTTACACAGATTCAAATACTTATTTACAATGGCGTCATTCCTTTTTCGTTTGGCCATCTTTCAAAATGGCTAGATAAGCAAAGTGTTTATAAAAATAATAAGTAGCTTGGTAAAGTCAGGAAATAATCAAAATAAAGTGCGATTGGCACTTCATCGTGAAACTTTACGATAATAGTGCTGTATACAAGACGGGCCTTTCATAAGTTAAACATTTCGAAGATTTTTTAATAATATAAAATAAAAAAAATTGGTGATCGGTGGTAAGTCACATCATAAATCAAACTACTATTCATATGAAAAATATATATTATAAATCGTGTAGCGCATGGTATTTGATTACGCTTTATTTAATGAAAATATTGGTTTTGTTTCGTTTTTTTTTTTCATTTTTTAATATTAAATATGGCTGACGTTAGGAAATTACTTGAAAGTATTATATTTTTCCTTTTCAGAACTGTAACAGCTAAGAGCTCTTAAGGTTTTCCAAAATAAGAGCTGAAGGTAATCTCGCGGAGCTACCTCAAACGACAAGGCTGTTTTCAACGCTTCAAGGTTATTACCAGGAGTTGTCCAAGACTTACCAGTTGCGAAAACCACCACTGAGCTAAATTTGTTGCTTTTAAGTTTTGGTTGTAGGGGGACATGCGTTTGACCTTCGTTCAACAAACAGCTACAGGCTGCTCTAAGGGTGGTCATGAACTGAGATCAAAATTGAACTCTGTTTAAACTTAGTATAAAGTGAGATCAATTTTGAACATACTTTAAACTGAGTTCAAAATTAATCTCTGTTTATATTTAGTTTAGTGAGATCAATTTTGAAGTTACTTTAACCAACTGGTATTACTGAGTTCAAAATTGATATTATTATTATTCGAATCGAATCAAATCGAATGGAATCGAATCGAATCGAATCGAAACGAAACGAAACGAAACAAAACGAGTCGAATCGAATCGAATCGAATCGAAACGAATCGAATCGAATCGGCTATTGCTAGATTCATGGTACACACGACAGCACGTCAGTTGTTGTAAAATCACCCGTAACGTAACCGAGTAAAGTGCTAGCGTGTAAGGGTCGACGTGCTGTCGTGTGTACTGATTCAAGTATCAAAACTTTAACTGCCTATATCTCCTAAACGGCTAATGCTAGACCCATGTTTATGGTACTCAAAAAAAGGGTTCAACGAGCTCTACCTGATGAAAGAAACAAAAATAATATAAAGATGTATCAAAACTTTAACTGCCCATATCTCCTAAACGGCTAACGCTAGACCCATGTTCATGGTACTCTAAAAAAGGGGCTCGACGAGGTCTACCTGATGAAAGAAACAAAAATAACTAGTAGTTCGCCCCGAACTGTGAACTCGCGACCCCATATAAACTTAACAACCCCATATCTCGGCAACCCCTCGACCGATTTGGCTCATGTTCGAACTTAAAAATTCTTTTAATTTCATTTACCCGCCTACCAAATTTCATAATGATCCGACCGAATTTACTCAAGTTATCGTCGAACGAACATACATACAAACATACAAACATGCAAACGCCGGATTGTTCCAGTAGACTCGGAGAACTTCGCTCGCTTCGCTCGCTCGTTCAATAAAAAAATAAGTATCAAAACTTTAACTGCCCATATTTGAACGACCGAGCGAAGTTCTCCGAGTCTACTGGAACAATCCGGCGTTTGTATGTATGTATGAATGTTCGTTCGACGATAAATTGAGTAAATGTTAGTCGGATCGTCATGAAATTTGGTAGGCGAGTAAATGAGGCAAATCGGTCGAGGGGCTACTGAGATAGAGGCTCGCGAGTCAAAGTTCGGGGCGAACCACTAGTATCTCCTAAACGGCCAATGCGAGAACCAATTTTTTTTTTAATTAATTTTGATTTAAATTGATTTGATTCGATTCGAATCGCATCGAATCAAATCAAATCAATATCAATATCAAATCAAATCAAATCCAATTCAATCGAATCTAATTGAATCGAATGAAATTAAACTAGTGGTTCGCCCCGAACTACAAACTCGTGACCCCATATCTCAGCAACCCTCGACCGATTTGGCTCATGTTCGAACTTAAACATTTTCTTTACCTCATTTACCCAGTGGCTACCAAATTTCATGACGATCCGACAAAATTTACTCAAGTTATCGTCGAACAAACATTAATACATACAAACATGGATACAAACGCCGGATTGTTCAAGTAGACTCGGAGAACTTAGCTCGCTTCGCTCGCCCATTCAATTAAATTACAAATTTGGGTCTAGCATTGGCCGTTTAGGAGATAATATGGGCAGTTAAAGATTTGATACTTCTTTTTTTGAACGAGCGAGCGAAGCGAGCGAAGTTCTCCGAGTCTACTGGAACCATCCGGCGTTTGTATGTATGTATGTATGTATGTATGTTTGTATGTATGTTTGTATGTTTGTATGGATGAATGTTCGTTCGACGATAACTTGAGTACATTTAGTCGGATCGTGATGAAATTTAGTAGGCAGGTAAATGAGGAAAGGAGAATTTTTAAGTTCTAACATGAGCCATATCGGTCAAGGGGTTGCTGAGATATAGGGTCGCGAGTTCATAGTTTGGGGCGAACCACTAGTAATTTTGGTATGGCTTCTTGAGAAGTTATGAAATTTGGTAGGCAGGTAAACGAAATTAAAAGAATTTTTAACAATTTCGAAGATGAGCCAAATCGGTCGAGCGGTTGCCGAGATATGGGGTTGTATAGTTTATATGAAAAGCGCGCGCGCGCCTGCGCGAATGGCGTAAGCAAAGTTACACATCCGTAACTGGGGTCGCGAGTTCATAGTTCGGAGCGAACCACTAGTATTATTTTTGAACGAGCGAGCGAAGCGAGCGAAGTTCTCCGAGTCTACTGGAACAATCCGGCGTTAGTATGTATGTATGTATGTATGTATGTATGTACGTATGTATGTATGTATGTATGAATGTTCGTTCGACGATAACTTGAGTAAATTTAGTCGGATCGTCAGGTGGGCAGGTAAATAAGGTAAAGAGAATTTTTAAGTTCAAACATGAGCCAAATGTTGCTTTCATCAGGTAGAGCTCGTCGAACCCTTTTTTAGATTACCATAAAAATGGGTCTAGCATTAGCCGTTTAGGAGATATGGGTACTTAAAGTTTTGATACTTCTTTTTTTTTGTTTCTTTTATCAGGTAGAGCTCGTCATGCCCTTTTTTCAGAGTACCATAAACATGGGTCTAGCATTAGCCGTTTAGGAGTTATGGGCAGTTAAAGTTTTGATACTTATTTTTTATAAATTTTTAATATCTTTTTATTATTTTTATTGCTTCCATCAGATAAAGCTCGTCAAGTACTTTTTTTAGGGTACCATAAACATGGGTCTAGCATTAGCCGTTTCGGAGATATGGGCAGTTAAAATTTTGTTACTTGAATCAGTATGAATCTAGCAATAGCTGATTCGATTCGATTCTATTCGTTTCGATTCGATTCGATTCGATTCGATTACATTCGATTCGATTCGATTCGATTAGATTCCATTGGATTCGATTCGATTCAAATAATAATAATATCAATTTAGAACTCAGTTTAAAGTAAGTTCAAAATTGATCTCACTAAACTAAGTTTAAACATAGATCAATTTTGAACTCAGTTTAAAGTAAGTTCAAAATTGAGCTCACTTTAAACTAAGTTTAAACTGAGTTCAATTTGGATCTCAGTTTAAGTATCGTTCATGAATACCACCCTAAGGCCCGGTTTCTGAATTGAGAATTTCACTAACCAAATGCTTAAGTATCGTTCTGTCACATTCTCTTGTGTGACATCTGTTTTATTATTTTTATTATTTACTAGTTGTAAACTTCTGTTCTCTGTAAACTTCGTATCAGTTCGATTTCGCTATTTATTTTTTTTGTAATTTTCAGCTGATCCTTTAAATCGATGAAGCCATTTTTTTTTTTCATTTAGTGACACTAATGGAAAGCTGGGTATTCAAGATAATAAGTACACATTAAATTAATATGTTTTTTTTTATGAAATAGATGTTTTGGTGAAGGTTTTTTTGGATAGTATTAAAACATTTATCACACAAAAAAAAAAAAATACCAATTTTTACAGAATGTATGTGTAATAATACTAATAATGGAGGATACGACAACAAATAATAATGAAAAATAAGGGAGGACCATATACCACAAACGTGTTTTTATACTTTTAGAATGCCACCCTTAGGCCCGGTTTCTGAATTGAGAATTTCACTAACCAAATGCCTAAGTATCATTCTGTCACATTCTCTTGTGTGACATCTGCAGTGACAGAATGGCTTCATCGATTTAAAGGATCAGCTGAAAATTAAAAAAAAAAAAATAGCGAAATCGAACTGATACGAAGTTTACAGAGAACAGAAGTTTACAACTAGTAAATAATAAAAATAATAAAACTTACCGTTGTATTAATCATTCATAACATTTTTACGCACTTTACGCTTAAAATTTCCACTCCTTTTTTTGTATCACCCGGTGTCGGTTCATTTTTCAAGACGCGTAATGCTTACAATGTATACCTATTCTTTGAAGTCGCGGAGACAACTGTCGGGTTTTGAGGATGCCTCTCAAGCTTTAAAATATTCCTGTAGGACTTGAATCATGCCTTCAGCTCAAAACAACAGCTTATTGGTTTTGTTTTTCACCAGACAGTCCTAATTTGTTTGCCTAGACAACTCTGATCTAACCTCAAAGTTGTAGGTAGGTTTTAGAAACTACTTATAAGCAATTTCAACTTTTCAAAACCTTATGGTAATATCAAGGTTAAAAATTTAACCTTTAGATCACACATAAGTTAAATGACAGCCTTTCCAGAACCTTATCAGTAGCTAACGACAACTATAAGATCCTGAGGCTGTAAGCTCTTGAAACACAAGTCATAATAACGTTAACGTTAACTCTTGTCAGCAACTTCAAGGTTTTAACAATAAACTATTAGTTTTAGGACTTAGTAATCATTCTCAAATACTAAATTTAACCAACTAGCAAATCATTAACCTTTGTACAACCCTTCTAAAACCTAGAGGCAATTTTTACAACCTAGGCCCAAATGAAATGTTACTTGGGGGCAATTGACTTGTGAAACAAGTCCACGAATTTACGATATCTATAGGTGGGGCCTCGTCCCAGTCCACGTTTGCAATCCACAAAAGTTGGATCAAATGTTTGGCATACAAAGTTACCGGCGAAAGAAACCCGAGTGGGTCGTAGATTCTCGCTATCTCGGAGAGTATAGCTCTCTTTGTACACTGCTCGGAGGCCACCTGTACCTTGAAATGAAAGGAATCAGATCTCGGGTTCCACTGAAGCCCGAGGACCTTAACTTTCGTGTCCCTCTCCAGCTCCGCGAAGGGGACGTCCTCCTGCCGCTCACCATGAAAGTCTGGCGGCAGCACCGCAGCAAGTAATGCTGGCGAATTACTGTGCCATTTACGCAACTCAAACCCAGCGGCCGCGCACATGCCTATGAGTTGTTTTTGCAGAGTAAGAGCCTCAGCCACTGAATCTGCGCCGGAGACAACGTCGTCAACAAATACGTCATTTAGTAAGACGGGAGCCGCGAGTGGGAAACCCGCAGCTTCGTCGGAAGCTAGCTGTCGCATCGTACGCAGTGCAAGATAAGGTGAGGCATTCACACCGAAAGTCACTGTGCACAGTCGATAATCACGGACTGGTTTTTCAGGCGAGTCGCGCCAGAGTATGCGCTGAAAATCTCTATCTTCAGCGCGAACGAGAATGTTACGATACATTTGTTTTATATCGGCAGTAAACGCGACGGAGTGAATACGAAACTTTAGAAGCACGTCAACTATGTCCAAGTGAAGCTTGGGACCGGTGAATAAAACATCATTAAGTGATAACCCGTTTGTTGTTCTACTACCAGCATCGAAAACCACACGTGTACGAGAAGTTTCGCTTGACTCCTTTACGACACAGTGGTGTGGAATGTAATAGGCAGACCCCGGCACAGCATCCTCACCATCGACGAGCTCCATGTGGTGTAAATCCACGTACTCTTGGAGGCAAGCATGATAGTCGGCTTTGAGCTTAGGGTTGCGTTCTAGTCGCTGCTCTAATTTATGAAATCGAGCGAGCGACGCTTGCCGCGACTCGCCCAAGGGCGAGGCGTCGGGCTTGAATGGCAGGGCTAGCACGTAGCGCCCGTCCTCATTGCGAGTATGCGTCTTTTCATAAAAGGATTCGCATAGCTCTTCATCGGGAGTGTAACTCCGCTTATCAGAAAATGACTCAGGAAATGACTCCAGCTCCCAGAATCGTTGAAGATTGTCGTTGTCAAACGAGCTAAAACAAACCTGGAGTGGGGTCGGAACGGAAGATGCAAAATCAATTTTGCCTAACAGTAAGTATCCAAATACACTATTCATCGCAATAGGCGAGCCCGGCGGCCCAGTGATTATGTTATTTAATAAAATCTGCGACAGAACGTCGGCTCCGAGTAACATTTCCACGGGCTGCGGACTGTAAAATTCCGGATCAGCTAATGTCAAATTATACAAGTGTGACCACTGCGTATGGGGCAGCGGTACACTTGGCATTTGTGAAACCAACTTGGGTAAAATTAGGGCCTCCACGGAAATCAAAGGGGCAGGTTTGCCCTTTGGAAGAATGAGACACGAAACTGAACCCTTAGGTTTGATTGGCTCGGTATCACCTATACCAAACACCGGAATATTCGCATGTTGTCGCTGAATGCCTAGGCGCTGTACGCAAGCGTCTGTAATGAAAGATGCTTGGCTCCCCGTATCAACAATGCAACGCACGGTCGATACTTCTGTACCTACACTAATATCGATTAGCGCCGTAGATAAAAGAACGGTCGTATGGGCGCTCGGCGCATTCGAAGCACAATTATTTATTAGCGATTCTTGATTCCGTGCCGGCGGGCCCGAAGGAGCCGCGTCGACGACGAAGGTTTGCTTTGTTGAAACGTCATAGCACTCCTCCGTAGGAGGGAGTGAGACAACATGAGCGGACGGCTCGATCGCTGATTGCGATGGGAAATGAATCAAGGAATGATGTTTTTTATGACACGAGCGACAGTCAAAACTGGATTTGCAGTTTTTGACGTCATGTCCGACGCTAAGGCAATTGTAACAAACATTTTTGCCTTGGACGAACGAAAATCTTTGTTGAGGAGACAAATTCAAAAATTGTGAACATTTCGGTAACGAATGTTGACCACTACAAAGGGGGCATGTGTGACCTTTGACCTTATTCACTTGGTCATTAGGTCGATTTTGGAATGAAGCCGAAATCGTTGGCTCCACCTTGGCTGCGAAAGATCTACGGGCGCTAGGCATTGGAATACCTGGGCCGGCGCTCGCTACAGCGGCGCGGCCGGTGAATGGTAAACTACCCACATTTTGAGTAGATTTGTTAGCGGACTGTCTACTATTGCTAGCCACCGTGGCTATTTCGTCAGCGGAAATTTCCCGTTCAAGATAAGCAATCAATGTGTTGACATTGGGAATTTCGGAGGGTTTTGCTAAAGAACGCTCAAAACCTTTTCGCGTACTAACCGGGATTTTACGAAGTAAAATGTTCAGTAGCAAAAAACTCCACTCAGTAATTGGAAATCTCATGACTTCTAGCGCCTTGATATTTTCCTGATAGACATTTAGCAAATTACGCAAACTGTGACTTGTTTTGTCGGAATAAGGTTCAATATCGAGAATCCGTTCGAGGTGTTTAGATGCGATAATTCTTTTGTTTTCATAGCGGGCTACCAAGATGTCAAGGGCTACCGAATAGTTTTCGTCAGACACAGGTATGGATTTGATGAGGTCGAAGGGCTCATTTTTCACGGTTAAAAGTAGGTACCTAAGCTTTTCAGCGTCTGTATAGGCACCGTTGCTGTGAACCTGCGCACGAAACAAATCATGAAATGACGGCCAATCCGTAGGATCGCCGCCGTAAGACGGTAATGGCAATGTTGGCAAGTTTCTAGAACGGAATTCAAAGGCGGAAATCGAGGGAATCACGCTTGGTCTACTCTGTCGTCTTTGGATTTCATCCCTTTCCTTCAATGATTTGTTTTGTACAACAACAGCGTAATATAACTCGTCAAAATCGTTACGAAATTTAATCTGTTCCTCTTTATTGAACTTTTTTAATTTGATCAAAGTTTTTTCAATTTTGGTTTGAGCTTTAGTGAACTTTCTTTGAAGAAGAGTTAAATCAGTAGTTCGCGAGCGAAACTGGTATTCATCAGTCGCTGCGAACTGAAGAGTACGTTTTAGCTCATCTAGAATGAGCTCCCTTTCGAAAATATCTTGTTCACACGGCGATTCTTCCTCCCCCATTTTGCGGAACAAAGATGGCGGTTGAACGCGTGTGGAAAATGAAAAGTTTTGTACGAAATACAGAAACTATACACTACAAGACAACACTAGCTGGAAGATGCGATCCGGCTCGAAGGACCAAATTTATGTTGGGGATAAGGCGACTCACTTGACACTCCTTTGGCTCTCTCGTGGTAGGTAGCGCGGGGTGCAATATCAGCTGTATCGTCCAACTGCAAGGTCCATAGGGGTGGGTCTGATCACACCCTCCAGTGGGTGAAAGGGGAAGGTTCAGTCTAGTGGTAAAACGTACACACACAACACGAAAGGCACGGGACACACGAAACACAGTGGTCGACCGGCGCACACGCGGATAGGTAAAGATCGCACACGTCTAACCGCGGCTATGTCTCTTAGGCGATTGTTTGGGTCACCCGCAAGGGCAACTCGTGACGCGGCACGCGAGTTGTGCCGCCGAAAATGAAAAGATCGTCGCTTTCCCATTAGAAAATAATACTACTCGAAAACACGAAAAACATACATTCAAACCTGCGTTGTCTTGTAGGAAAAATAAAGAAAATCTAATATTATGGGGCGCGACGGAACAATCATCATAATCGGTGGTAATGATAATCAAGCGGTGGTATGTTAGACTCGGAAGCGAGAGACCCAGGTTTGATTAACATGTACACACAACAGCACGTCGACCCTTACACGCTAGCACTCTACTCGGTTACGTTACGGACGAATTTACACACAAGTGTACAGTCTGACGTGCTGTGTACTATGACTTAAATTTATTTCAATGTTACGTACATTTTTGAATTTTTAGTAGCAATACCAGTCGCTAACGGTGAAGGAAAAACATCGCGAGGAAACATGTAAGTGTATGCGGCATTATACCCTCAAATGCTAATGTCAAGCCTTGGCTAATGTCAAACTTGAGTAGCAGTCAGCATATTGATAGACACTATCTTGAGAATGACATTGACATTAGCCAAGGCTTGACCTTAGCATTTGACTTTTCTGAGATCACCTACTTGAGTTCGATCTTGAGTGGACGACTATTATTAATACCACCCTTACATTAAAAACAATACAAACCTTTGTTCAAAAGTCGTGAGTCCTAAATCGCCCACCGCACGCTTGGAAGGGCGCATAAATTCGCACGGTGTAGGGCAATAATGGTTGTCGTAATGCCAGCAATAAAATCTAATGTGAGTGCGCTCTCAAGGTGCGAAGCTGGCCACTACACGGCGATAAGGAGTGTTTCGGACCCAGTTAAAGGCTGATCAAAGCGAGCTTAATTTGGTTTCAGATCATCTGGTGGCTGAACTATCGGTCATCATACACTTGGATTTTTTTTCATGTTTTTTCGCTGACTGTACATGCAACAGCACTTTGACCTAGCACTCTACTCTGTTGCGCTAAGGGTGACTTTACAACAAAAATGTACACTCTGACGTGCTGTCGTGTGTACGGATTTTCTTTACCAAAAAGAGAACCAAGCGATAGTTATAATTGCAACTTCAAAATTTTTTTTACCAAAAAGAGATCAAGTCGCAATAGTTCATTGTTTACCAAAAAGAAAACCAAGTGATTGTTTACAAAAACAAAAAAACCAAGTCGAAATAGTTAATTGTTTACCAAAAGGAGCACCAAGTGGCGATAGTTAATTGTTTTCATTCGGCCCCTTTCCCGTAATTATTACGGGGGGCGGGTGGAAAACAAAACGTCCCAAGTCAATTTCCTTAAATTATCCATTACCCAACAGTGACTGAGATTTACCTCGAAATTAATGGCGAAAACTTTTTAATGACACTTCCTGTGGGTACCTCCTCACGTTTAGACGTCGCGAAAACTTCGAACTTGGCGAATCCTCTCCGTGTGCTGAATGTAAATGATTTAATTTTCGACTCTCTGTTTTGGTGTGTACGTGTGGTATAGAGTAAACACACTGATGACACTGACACCTACATATTATAGTTCAATATGGAGTACCAAATGTCGTCGTCCGTCGGCAAATGAAGGTTGACGATATTGGTGATCAAGTCTCGGGTCTAAAGTGGAAATGGGCAGGACACCTGGCAAGAAGGGAAGACGGCTGGTGGACAAAGGCAGTGAGAAAGTGGAGGCCAAGAACTGCCAACTAGACTTTGCCTAACCGACCAAGCCAACTAGGCACCTGGCACCAGCCGCATACAAACCAGGTGACTAGTTGACTTGGTCGGTTAGTATGGACATTCAAATCAAAACATAAACTGGTTTATCGACATTGCTACTAAACCATGTCTAACTCTAAGGGGCGTTCTGTAATATCACCCTTAGGGTGGCATTAATAGTCATCATCTCAAGTTCGAACTCAAGGTAGGTGATCTCAGAAATGTCAAGCCTTGGCTTATGTCAGTGTCAATCTTAAGATAGTGCTATGCAGACAGCTACTCAAGTTTGACATTAGCCAAGGCTTGACATTAGCATTTGACTTTTCTGAGTTCACCAACTTGAGATCGAGCTCAAGTAGGTGATCTCAGACGACTATTAATACCACCCTAGAGTGGAGAGAAGTCTTCAGTGTTCGTCGTCGCCAGCATAGTTGCGTGTCTCCATCCAATATCTGTCGGGCTGTCGCCACCCGCGCTGCGCCGTAAATTTGGACCCTTTGATTACGGATCTAGCAATGATCGCGCCATCCTTGGGCCATCGGTTGCTGAATGGTGTGAACTCTGCACTGCACTGTCACTGAAAATTTGCGATATCCACACATTTGTTCGAATTGTAGCAATTTTTTAACTTACTTCAAAAAAAGAAAAAGTATTTACTTAGATAGATAGAGTATTCTTTATTGTACAGAGAATTTTCTTATGGGTTAGATAGATACTTATGAACCAAAACACAATTAAATATACATTTTTGGTAATGGGGAAACGCTCGGCGGTGCCCCCATTGCCATACGGGCGTGAGCGACGCTGTTTTTCAGCGTGCCCAAGTTTAGATTACATTAGGTATATGCTTAGATGGGGCTTCTTGGAGGAGCTGGGATGGCAAGGATGAGAAATCCCACCTGACGCAAAATAGGCGCAAGTAGAGACGTCGAGTTGCGGAAAACAGCCCGTTTTACAAACCAAACCTCGTTTTTAAAATTCAAACCCCATTATCTTGATGTACCTAATTAAAAAGATAAATAATAAAAAATATGATATAAGGTATAATTGTGTATAATAGTGTCTGCTAGGTTTTCTGCTTGCTGACTGCAAGATACATAATAAGGGTGCCGGCCCTTTTGCCTACGCGGGGCAAGGCATTCGGCTACATACAACATTATCTTGACACCCTAATAAGCTGGGTGACACGGAAACTGAAAATTTGTTTAAAAATAAAATAATAGTACCTATCTGGCGTTGCTGCTATACTTGTTATACCTAGTAAAAAATAGGAACTTATTTGTGGTAACAGAATGCTGCGTTAAAAGGAGGGTACCCGTCCACTAGCACCGCTATTGAAAAAAATCATTCTTATTTTATGGATGCGTTTTTTGATAAAAATGGGCCGTCAAATGAGAATCCGTAGGCTCAACTATTTTTAGGATCTAAAGCCTAGATCCTAGATCCTAGAACCTACGAATAATACAAAAAAACAAAAAAATACGGCCACGTTTGACTTGTGCAAATTTTATTTGTTTGTTTGATACACTTTATTGCACAAAAAGAAAAATATACAAGTAACATATTCACAGGTTTTAGGATCTGGGATCTAGTTACCTTAGGTCCTAAAAATAGTAAAGCCTAAGCATTCTCATTTGACGGCTTTTTGCCGGTTTCTGATTTGAGAAATTCGTTAAGCAAGCACTTAAAAATCGTTCTGCCTCTGCGCATTTCTCACAAAAGAACGTGACAGAACGATAGTAAAGAATTTGCTTAGTAAAATTCTCAATTCAGAAACCGGGCCTTAGATAGTTAAGCCTGAGATAGGGAATCTTATTTGACGGGTCGTTTTTTAGGCAAAAAACGCATCCTAAAAAAAAATTGTTTTTTTTTATTGGCGGCGCTAGTGTGCCTCTTACCTTAAGCCTAAGCGCAAGTAAGTATCGGATACAATTATAAAACCGTTGTGGGGCTTCCACGTTCCAGCCGCCTTATACCGGGTGTTAGAAGACCGCCAATAGACCCGAAAGCTACGCATACTAGACACCAAAATATAGTACTTTTTCGATAAATTATTTCTGGTGGTAAATGATTTTGGTTTTTTAGGTTATAATTTTGAAAAAAATATTTTATCATGCAATGGACGTGTAACGCACAGAAGGCTTAAGTTTATTTTACCTATGCTTGAAGTGCCGATGTTTAGAATCCAATTCAATTCAATTCAATTCATTTATTTCAATAAAAATTATGTACTACATATTCATAACTACTTAATATAACTTAGGTAAAGACGTACACAGTGCCTGCACTAGAATACAGCTGTAAATCCATTGGGGGTTGCAATTTTAACGCCGTTTTTTTGTAAGAAATATTCATAATTGGACCTAGTTCTGCAGAAAACAGCCACCTCGCATTTTTTCCAAAAATTAGTTATGAATGCAGCCATACTATTTTTGACATGGCGAATTTTTTGCAAAGACAGCCATGTCGATATCTCACTTAATGGCGGAGATACAAGTTGCAAAATCACGCCAAAGACAGCCATTCGCACTAACAAATTATGTAAAAAACAGCCATCATGGTGTAAAATGCAGCCAATTTCGACATTATGCGAAAAACCTATTTTGCAGAACTCTTACATGGCTGTTTTTTACAAAATTCTTAATGATCGGAGGCTGGAAGCTCGAATTACGTAAAAAGCAGCCAGCTTAGGATGGCTGTTTCTTACGAAATTAATTATGTGTTTACAATAATATTTGGCTGTTTTCGGGAAAAAAAATCGTATACAATAATTTAAGATGAAGAACTCCAAAACTATAGGTTGCAACCTTTACTACATGACCGAAAAAAAAGGCAAAAAAATTGGTAGGTGCCATATCTTTCAGAGGTTGTTTGTATTGATGAAAAAGCCTGCTTAAAGTTCCGCTGTCAAATGCAGGCACCCTATATTGTTAGGTTTATTGCAGCGCAGATTAGTCTGGCTGGGTCCATGGGAACCATTTGGGGAGCGCGCTACCTTGATAGTGCCTTGTGATGGTTACATCCTGCTAACTGCGTTTCGGTTTCAGCATGTGCAGGTGTGAAGGCAGATCAGGTACTTGAATATGAGTAGGTCCACATGAGACCTATGTGAATTTACAGAAGACTACAAAAAAAATGTGTTTGGTGCAGACTTGTGTAAGTTTCAGGAATGCAAATAGGGACGCTATTTCCAAGATTTTTGGATAAAATTATTTGCATACTGGTGAAAAGTTCCAGAAGCCATTTTCTAGCGGCTGGATCACCTGATTTTCAGATGTTGTTACGCCAGCGAGTCTTGTTTAGCCTTCTTCTCCCGAAAACGGTTCTTGGAAGGGTTAACCTCAGATTTTAGACATATTCCAATTTAAGGTTCATATTCCATTGCGTGGGTGCTTTTCCATCACCAAAAGCGGGCTGACTTTCTGTGTTATTTTGATGATATTTAAAAACTACAAAAAAGTATGATGTAGCCTGTACTACAGGTACGTGTTCCATAGCAGGGCAAAGTCATTGTCTCAGAGAGAGCCCACCGCGGATGGGCGATTTTTGCGTCGAGAGTTTCATGTTTTAATAAAATACCTTCTTGTTTAAAATATTAATAGATTTTTAAAATTGATTTCAGATTATACTAAAAAAACCTCGTGTAAGATTTGAAAATATCTTAAATCTCTATAAATATCTATTTATTTTGAACAAAACAAATCTATCCATGTGGCACCCTTAGGGTGCGGAACCCTAAAAACAAAAATACACGTGTAAAAAACAGTGTGAATCTGTAAATTTTAAAACACTTTGTTCTTTTTGGCCCTTTAAAGGTCGGTTCTAGTTTGGCACCCTTCGGGTACGGAACCCTAAAAATTAAAAGTATATGTACAAAAAACAGTAAGAATTTGTTCATTTTATTACAATTTTTTGTTTTTTCTAGCCCATTAAAGGTAGGACAGAGTAAAAAGGTCCCGTTTGGCACCCTTAGGGTTCAGAACCCTAAAATAAAAAATACATGCAAGTAGGAATCTGTAAATTTTAAAACAATTTTAGTTCTTTTTAGCACTTTAAAGGTCGGACAGAGTAATCGGTTCCAGTTTGGTACCCTTCGGGTACGGAACCCTAAAAATTAAAAGTACATGTACAAAAAACAGTATGAATTTGTGCATAAGTTTAGTTTTTTTTCTAGCCCTTTAAAGGTAGGACAGAGTAATAGGGTCCTGTTTGGCACCCTTAGGGTACGAAACCCTCAAATAAACAGTACATGCATAAAAAACAGTAATCTTCTGTACATTTTCTAACTTTTTTTTTGTTTTTTGTTAGTTTTCATACTATCCTTGGCTGTTTTTATTAACATTATCTTCCCGATTTTATTTTTGTCATAGTTCAGAAAACAGCCAACTCATGTGGCTGGTTTTGACTTTATTAGTGATTTCTACAGAAAAGGTATTTTTGTATAAAACAGCCACATCTAAAAACGTAATTATTAGTATTAAATAATATTTTCTTAGGTTTGCACGAGCACTATACATAATTTAAACACAGATTTTAACGGATGTAAAAAGATTTTAATGTAAAAAGTTAATAAAACGAGTGTTAAATCCGTTAAAATCTGTGTTTAAATTATTAGTATTAAACGCAAAGATTCGCAGGACAGAGTGAAATAAAAAAATAAAGTAAAAAATTACCTATAAGTATAAACTATTAAATAACTAAAAAGTTCATAAATAACCGAAGTACAACCTTCGATAGAAAAATGCTCATTTCTCGGTTTGTACTTTTTGGGAGATGGCTGCTTTCTGCAGAACTCCAATTTTGAATGCATTTCTGCAAAAAAACCGTTTTGAAAAGTTCGACTTTGAACCTCATTATCTCGGAAACCGTTGATTTCCCAGGCATAGTTTCTTGGGCAAAAATGTTTATTTTATAATGAGGACAATCAGTGGTTTCCCGCTTTGTTATCGGTCTTTTAACACCCTGTATCGGCCGGCCGGTAATCCTACCGTATCACGCAGAGGGAATCGAGAGGCCATCTCTCACGGCCATAGCTCACGGCCGCCGTTCCCGGTGTGAAAATGACCGCAATCCAGATTTACGGGCTTATTTGTACGGGGCATTTGTCATGGCAATCAAAACCCTGTCCGCACGGGCACACGATGGGTTCCCGCAAAAGGTCCGCTGAATAGAGCTTTGTGTCCAGCCAACACAGGTCTGCGTTTTTGATTTAAGGGTTCCGTACCCGAAGGATGCCAAATGGGACCCTATTACTCTGCCTATACAGGGTGTTCCGCAATTCAACGTGAGGCCGAAATTGGTAGAAAGGGCAGGTCTTATCATAACGGTACTGGGAAAAATAATAAAAAATCCTGCTCGCCTCGTTCAGAAATTATAAGCATTTCTTTGAAAATTTTGAAAATGGTCAACCTAGACTAGACCAATATGTTGAGGTACTATGGTCGCATATTTTCTAATTTTGCCGTGTTTTTTTGACATAATGCTTTATTAAATAACCATGCTATCAAATTCCGATGATAAATCAAACAATTAACCGCTTCAGTTAACTAAACAAAAATAAATTTAGCTGGTGTCTTAGTTTGAAAAAAAATTTTCGCTAACTTTGTCACATCATCTTTAGAAAAATATATACCTAGGATACAGCAAGTTATCTGAAAAATTTACGCATTTAATCAAGATTTCACAAAGGTACAACACTTTGCCCTTTTTATTCCCCGTTAAGTACCGCTATGACCTTCCCTTTCACCCAGTTCCCGCTTGACGTTGAATTACGGGACACCCTGTATAATGCCTATGCATAAAATAACTCAGTTTAGCTACAACATTGAAAAAAACTGTGAAAATTGTTCATTACCCGCCACGCTACTTGAGTGTCTATGGAAAAAAATTCTTTAGCACTAAGAAGTAAGGCAAACCAACCTGACATGGTCCTTCTACCTATGTCCTATTTCCTTGTTGCTACCGAAAGTTTATTTTAAGCCCTACGGAAAGGGCATTTAAGTGAGATTTTGAAGTGACGACCGTAAAGTATCGGAAGCATCACTTTAATATTGATTTGCAGTTTAATTGTTTTCATGAAATTCTCTCAGGATTTCTCTGCGCAGGGTTAGCACTACGAGATCTATGCTCGAGGTAGAAGGAGATATCGTATGGAAGTGTAGACAATAAGTACTACGCAAAAAGAATTAAATATCCCCGAAACTTCAAATTAGCATACCTCATAAAAGGCTAAACCGATTTTGATAAAACGTATTATCTAAAAGTTATCGCTAGAAAATCTAAAAAACGGTGCCACAAACAGACCCACATAGCGGTCAAACTTCTAAGACCCTCTCTTTTTATGCCGGGGGTTAAAAAATAAAATTAAAATCGGTACCAAAAATTATTTTACAAACAATTTAATTAGGTAGGTCACAGCCTTCTTTAGGTAGGTGCGTACATAAAAAAAAGATAGTTAGGGTTCGTTCTTTGCTACTATACCTTGCAAATTCGATGCAAACCCGTTCCAAACATATCTCTAATAAAATCAAATAAAACGAGGCAAATGAATTCGATATTTTATCCAAACGAGTAGGTACTTCGAACTCCATTCGTTTTATATTCTTTCTTGCATTTACATTGTTTGTTCTCGTTTAATACGAAACAATAAATAAATCAATATAATTAAATACTGCTACGGTAAACAGAGTACCCACGCTGAACGAATGAAATGAAACAAATATCACTGAAATGAATGTAAGTAAATATTTCTTGTCTGAAATGCATTGGTAATCGACGTTACAAATGTATTGTCGGGCAGTATATTTGCTGCTTTCTTTAATGACTCAACATATTGCCTACCAAGGGCGTCGCCAAGGGGGGGCAGGGAGGGGCAGCTGCCCCCCCCTAGAGATTCTAAAAAAGTTGCCAAATATAATACAACCAAAGTCCTAAGTCTTTGAGTTAATTTGCTTGAAGTTCAAGCCTTGAACAATCATTCCCGTACGTCGAAACTCGAATGAATTCACCAATTCCACTCCTAATATTCGTGTGAAAAGTATGAACTGTAGTAGGTAAAGTCAACTTGCCCCCCCCTGCGCCATCGGCTGGCGACGCCCTTGTTGCCTACTGATTGCTTTTAGCCTTTGCATCTACGTAATGAGATGATTTTATACAGCGTCCAGTGGCACCTTCACTCACACTAGATGGGTGAAGAGACCACTCGGCGCTGCAGTGCCTGGGACATTGTTTTACATGGAGTAGGCTTGCCCAGCACCTACAGCTAGTCGGCCTCCATCCATTCAGTCGTTCCCTCAATGCTGAGGATCGTGACCATCATTGAAGGTGTCGGAGAGTAGAGTTCTCCATTGCGCTCTATCACTCGCGATGTGGATCAGTTTGTCCAGTCAGATTTTTCCAGTCGACAGGAAAAATAAGTCAATACGTGTGGAGCCAACTAAGCCGTGGGTTTCCTCACGATGTTTTCCCTCACGGTGAGCGAGTGCTTTTGCTACTTTAAATTCACAAATGTACGTAACTTTAAAGGTAAGTCATAGGTACATGCCTGCGCTGGGAATCGAACCTGGGTCTCTCTTCTCTCACTGCTGGTCCAATGGTCTACAACTTTTACTGTGGCAGAATTCGGATGAGGTTTTGCGATCGTATCTAGTTTCTCAAAGTATCCTTTTTTTAAAGCTTTTATTTAACTTGCATTTTTTTATGTATGTACCTAAGGGTGTAAGTTAGGGTGTATGTAAGTATGTATGTTCGGATCAAATCTTGGACAATTTTTTTAACGCAGTTTTCCTAAACCGATTGAGATGTTTTGCATACACGTTTGGATGACAATGCATAGTTACCGCTGGAGTAGAGAGCTAAAGTGGGAGGGTGGTCATGTTTTCTTGTATACACACAACATTGTACTGCGTGCAACATCGGCCATTTTACATGTAGGCCGCGATCGCTCTGACAAGAGCGTAACGAAGAAGATTTTTAAGCTGAGTAAAACTGTCACCACGTCATACTCTAGAAAAAATGATAATTTTGGGCCAGATGGAAGGCAGAAGGGCGAGAGGCAGAACACCAATGCGCTGGTCCGATGCCCTAAAGAGGGCAGCAGATGGATCCATCCAGCACGCATCCCATCGCGCCCATGACCTTGATGAGTGGAGAACCGTATATGGTCACGATCCTCAGAATTGAGGGACCGATCGAGAAGAAGAAGAAAATTATGAAAGTGAAAGTGAAAGTGAAAAAAACTTTATTGCCGAGAACACATAAAATAAAAATTTAGTACAAAATTCCGAGGTATATAGATTTAGTAGGGTAGGTAATACTTAGAGCTAAGCTTTAGTTGGGCAAATGGACTCATGCTCAGCTGTGTGCCGACCGGTGACAAGTCACCGGACGGGGCTGATTTTCAGCATGCGCCATGGACATAATATTAATAATTTAGGTACTTGATGCAGTTTCAAAATTTTTTAAATTATACAAAAAACAAAACATTTTTTTTTTTTTGAGAAAATAAAATAAAATACAACAACAGAAAGAATTCCAAATTCCGAGAAAAAAAGCAAAAAAAAAAACAGAAACATAATCAAGTTATACATACAGGGTGTTAAAAGACCGCCAACAAAGCGGGAAACCACGCATTGTCCTCATCATACTGAACATTTTTGCCCATAGAACTATACCTGGGAAATCAACGGTTTCCGAGATAATGAGGTTCAAAGTCGGACTTTTCAAACCTTTTTTATTGCAGAAATTTGCTCAGTATCGAGTACTTAACATTTCTTCTCAAAAATCCATATAAAAATTTTGAATATTTCTTGCATAAAACGACGTTAAAATTGCAACCTGCAATGTATTCTAATTATCGGTACTTCGAGCGTAAGTACCACAACGTTAAGTCAACGCTTGTGCAATATGACTTCTCTGCGTTACACTTACATTGCGTGATACAATATTTTCCAAAATTGTAACCTAAAAAACCAAAATCATTTCCCGGCAATAATTTATCGAAAAAGTACTTTGTTTTGGTGTGTAGAATGCGTACCTTTCGGGTCTGTCGGCGGTCTTTTAACACCCTGTATAGATTCGCCTCCGATCAAGGATTAAAAATTCCATAGGTAGTATGTTTGTGTGTGTGTGTGAGGGTGTGTGTGTGTGGGTGTGTTGTGTATGGGTTTATGTAAAGTTTGGGGGAAGACGAAGGCAGACGCCACAGTTATTTGCGTTATTATACTGTAACGAAGACGATTTTTAAGGTGAGTTAAACTATACTCCGTAAAACTACTGTGCTGGTGTTGTATCAAAAAGTGTGCCCTGCGGCAATACATGCAGTTGTTTTACTTTTTTTGTATTTATTGGCCAGGGCTCGTTGAGAGGCATTAATCAATACTTGCGCTTCGTGTAAGCACAAAAATTCAGCCAGTATGAGAGCTCTACTTTGAATCTCGACTCGACAAATCGAAACGGTCATAATTATTATGATACACTAGCTTTTGCCCGCGACTTCATCCGCGTGGACTGCAGAAAAATGATATGTACTTTACTTTTCTCCTAAGTGTAAAAGCGTGATAATATGTAGCCTATGTGTTATTCTGATGTCTAAGCTATCTCTATTCCAAATTTCATCCAAATCCGTTCAGCCGTTTCAGCGTGAAAGAGTAACAAACATCCATTCATCCATCCATACTGTAAGTACAGTTTGTTACTCTTTCACGTTTATAATAGGAGTATGAAGTAGGATAATAGGAGTAGGATTTGTGGCTTATGAATGAGGGCTACCGTTTCAGTGCTCACTAATTGGCGCCACTGTCTAGTAAGTTCATGAAGTATAGCTCTTAAAGTAATTATTTCTTAGAGTTAGTACGTAAAAAAATCACCTACATTAAAATCATATTTAATACAACCTTAAAACTGTATCAATAAAACACATTACATCGAGCAAGCTCCATTTAGTTCGAAAAAAAACTAAAGATAAAAATCTATTTCAAAGCAGTGGTTACTAGCAGGAGAACAACTAGGTATTTGCCATAATTAATCTCAGGTATTGCAAAATATTCACAACATAATTTTAAATAGAAATAAACTCGCGTAGCCCATACAAACAGTGTCATTTTTGACTTCGCGCTACACAGAATTCATTTAATTTTATTTATTTATTGAATACTAATTAAAAATATTTGAGTTTGAGTTTGAGTGTGCATTTCCAGAGTAGACCCCGCTATCGAACGAGTGCACCCGCATGTACGCAAAAATACGCGAAAAAAGCGGCCCGTTTTTCAGCCGTTATCCGCTTTTTTCTGTTAACGGATTCGAACGGGCCCCGTGACTCGGCGTGTGTTCTTTATTGCGCCGATATATTGGAGCTGGGATTTGTAGCTTTTAAGGGTCAACTAAAGTAGCATGACGGGAAAGCCCAAATTTTCACTTTTTTTTCAATTTATAGTTAAACTGAGCTACTTTGAACAGTTTCCATAACTTTTTGGTCAAGCAGTAGTAGTACAATGAATAAAAAAAGAAAAAAAATCTAAAAAGTATAAAATATAATTTCAAATATAGAGGTGGTGGTCTAGTGGGTAGAACTGAAGTGAAAGGTCCTAGGTTCGATTCCCGGTGCGGGCATGTATCTATGAATTTGTTTGATTTCAAAGTTACGTACATTTGTGAAAAAAATGTAGTAGCAATACTACTCGCTGACCGTGAAGGAAAACATCGTGAGGAAACCTGAGCGTATGAGGCTCTCTCATTATACCCTCAAAGCAAAAATCGCCAATCCGCATCGAGCACTCTCTCTCTGAGCTGAGAGAAGGCCTTTGCCCAGCTAGTGGGACATGTACAATTGTACAGGCTACATCCTACTTACTTAAGTATACAGGGTGTTAAAAGACCGCCAACAAAGCGGGAAACCACGTATTGTCCTCATCATAAGGAACATTTCTGCTCAAGGAACTAAGCCTGGGAAATCAACGGTTCCCGAGATAATAAGGTTCAAAGTCGGACTTTTCAAAACTTTTTTTTCGCAGAAATGTATTCAGTATCTAGTTCTTAACATACCTTCTCAAGAAGCCATATCATAATTATGAATATTTCTTACAAAAAACGACGTTAAAATTGCAACCCGCAATGTATTCTAAACATCGGCACTTCAAGCTTAAGTAACATAAACTTATACCTACGCTTGCGCAATATGACTTCTGTGCGTTACACGTCCATTGCGTGATAAAATATTTTTCAAAATTATAACCTCAAAAACCAAAATCATTTCCCAGCAATAATTTATCGAAAAAGTACTTTGTTTCGGTGTCTAGTATGCGTGGCTTTCGGGTCTGTTGGCGGTCTTTTAACACCCTGTATATGTATAAAACATAATATCTAAGAACACTCAGAAAGAAGAAGGTAGAAAACCTGCTTTCAAATAAAAAAAACAAAAAAGTCACAGAGAGACAGACACACACATAGCGGTCAAACCTATAACACTCCTCTTTTTTGGTCGGAGGTTAAAAAAAGCCTCCCACTCTAGAGAGAAAAAGCTAAAGGTGATCGTAAAACAAAATCAGCACTTCATAGGCACTTTGGTGACCGGCCTTTGGGTTCCGCAGGGAATGCGGTTGACAAGTAGGACTTTGATCGCTTTGTGCTTGTAATACTATACGCTAAGAGAGAAGCTATTTGGGATACTAAGTACTGTCGAAGAGAGCTCCTGGGTTTATAATAAATGAGTAGTGGACTGTATTATGATTTAAATTATGTATAATATCAAAGAATAGCAAGAATAGGTGTCGACACGTTAGTTAGTCGAAGCTCGAAGGTGAAGTTAGTTGCGCTGGCTCCGATAGGTGGCCCAAGCTTTGCATCAGGCTCTGACGTAGGGCTCCAACAAGTAACAGCTCCAACAAGTAAATTTTAATGAAAAAACTAACAGACTAACCCTTAAAAATTAATTAAGAAATAACCTCAGAAAAACTTTTAAAAATTAGGTACTTACACTGTGTCGCCGCCAAACCAATAATCAACTTGGTTCTTGAACTTCTCTTATTTCTAAATCTGGATTGCCTGACTTGTTTAGAATCCATGTTGTAGGTTTCACTTTAATTTCAATCTTTCAATGTTCTCAATGTTCTCAACCATACCTTCCAGAATGAATAACGGTCGACGGTATCTGCAAATTAATCCCGGCTGGATACAAGTAAAAAAGGCGGCATCTTCAATAACAGAGTAAGAAGGCGGCTTCTTCAGACCGATGCCGTCTTTTACCTCTGCATTTGCACATGCCCCCTTTTTGCTCTTTATCAATACGAAATTTCTGTAGATGCCGTCATTTTGGATTTCAAAAAACCTAGTTACAGGGTGAAAACGGCTTTATTAAATATACAGAAAGATGGCAAATTTTGTACAGATACCAACGGTACCAAAAACGCAATTTTGAATTTTTGCAGATGCCGCCTTCTTGCTTATGACGGCAATACACTGTACACTTACTTTGGTGCTCCAGAAGATGAGAAAAAACGTTGAGGTAATGGAGACCATCAGGAGACAAAGAGTATTTTGGCCATATATTTCGCAACACCCACCCAATGGACTCCTTCAACTTGTCATCCAAGGGAAGATACCAGGCAGGAGGAGACCTGGAAGACCCAAGATATCATGGCTTGAGAACTTACGCCATTGGTTCCAACAATCCACGACCTCCTTGTTCCGTTTGGCATCTTCAAAAGAAGAAACAGCCAAGACGGCAGTACAAAAAGAAGATACTTTGTGTACATCTCAAACCTATTTCTGCAGCGTGTGAGTGGTCCATTCACCAATCCTATGTCAGTAGAGGTTCCCACTCTAAAACCAAATCTATTTTTGATGACTCAAAAAACTGTCCGGCAGACACGAAGTTTTCCGATGAAATATAAATACTTTCCAATTAAAAACCATTTTTTTCACCAATTTTTCCTCTGGCCGGCTGTAAAGCCAGCCATTAATGCTACGGAACCTAGCCAATAGGGGGCACTTAGGCAAAACTGGCTCCCGACGCGTTTTTGCAGCACACGGCCATTCAATGGCCATAGGTACAGAATGGGAAGACACAGAACGTTAGATTTAGATCCACACAATTCTTCATCATCATCATCATCATCAGCCTGTTAGCACCCACTGCTAAGTAAAGGCCTCTTCATGCTCACGCCACCTCTCACAATCCTGCGATTCTTAACAAAACATTTTTTTTTTGAGAGATGAGTCTGTCTGACCTTTCAATATATATTTTTGTAGGTACACACACACACACACACACACACACACACACACACACACACACACACACACACAATACACACACAGAAGACACACATAGCTGTCAAACTTATAACACTTCTTTTTTGGTCGGGGGTTACAAAATAAACGTCTTTGTAGTGGAAGTGGGCAGGACAGGACACCTGGCGAGACGTACCGATGACAGATGGGCAAAGTCCATTGCGGAATGGCGACCCCGAGAGGGGAATTTGAATTTGAATTTGAATTTGGAAGAGATCGGTTGGCAGACCACCAGCCAGATGGTCCGACGATAAAGCCCAAGTAGCCGGAAAGCAGTGGTTGCGTCTGGCACAGGATCGAGAGAGGTGGCGTGAGCATGAAGAGGCCTTTACTCAGCAGTGGGTGTTAAAAGGCTGATGATGATAACAAATAAACGTAAAATGTAGGGCGAAAATGGGGCAAAATGAGTAGAAAAATTACAATGACAAGACAAGACATTTAAGGGATATGGAGCAGAAAGGCGACGTTCGGCTTTTACTTTTACTATACAGGGTGTTAAAAGACCGCCAACAAAGCGGGAAACCACGTACTGTCCTCATCATAAGGAACATTTTTGCCCAAGGAACTATGCCTGGGAAATCAACGGTTTCCGAGATAATGGGGTTCAAAGTCGGACTTTTCAAAACTTTTTTTTTTCAGAAATGTATTCAGCATCTAGTTCTTAACATAAATCTTCTCAGGAAGCCATATCAAAATTATGAATATTTCTTACGAAAAACGACGTTAAAATTGCAACCCGCAATGTATTCTAAACATTGGCACTTTAAGCTTAAGAAACAAAAACGTATACTTACGCTTGCGCAATATGACTTCTGTGCGTTACACGTCCATTGCGTAATAAAATATTTTTCAAATTTATTACCTAAAAAACCAAAATCATTTCCCAGCAATAATTTATCGAAAAAGTACTTTGTTTTGGTGTCTAGTATGCGTAGCTTTCGGGTCTGTTGGCGGTCTTTTAACACCCTGTAGTTTCAGCGTGTCAGCAGTCTCGGCGTTAAGAGAATCGACAACACTACACTGCGATCCAAAACCAACATTGCCGATGTGGACCTTGCGACGGCAAAATTGAAGTGGACCTGGGCTGGCCACGTTAGCCGAATGCACCCGGATAGGTGGGCTAGACTTGCCACCGAGTGGGTGCCCAAAGGCGGATATCGTAGACGGGGCCGGCCGAGAAGAAGATGGCGAGACGATCTTGACAAATATTTGCCGGAGTGGTCGGAGGTGGCTCAGGACCGAAAAATCTGAGCTGAGAGGGGGGAGGCCTTTGCCCTGCAGTGGGACATAATACAGGCTACATAAAAAAAAATAGTTTCAGCATCGGTTTTTACGCTCTTCCCGGAGAGAAGCTTCTGTGTTTCGCCGTGTGATTTTATCGGGCCTTTGAAAAAGTCCGCACACAACGACCGGGCATTAGGCCACTTCGATGCAAATGTACCTATTTGGGCGCCACTCCTGCTTTTTTTGGAAAGCGATGTGTGAAAATATGTGGCGTGGTTTTGCGATGACTCGCCGGATGGCCCTATAAAACTAACGTGCTTATGAGATTGTAATGGTAGGTGCCTTTGAAAGGAATTGGTGCAGAGCAGAGAGAGTTCTCTGTGAGCCAAAACTATTCGGTTATTCCCATCAATAAAAGTGAGTACAGTAGAACCGTGTTATAAATACAAAATACCAGCCGTTTCTACGTGTGGGTCTCTTTGGGATGACTCTTGGGAATATGGCGGTGGCGTTAGGTCCTAATTTTTAAAGTTCTATCCCACTCCAACTTGAATTAAATATTAATTTGTGACAAAGAAATCTAAGAAACCGGCTCTTAATCGAAAGAGGGAACCTCATCCCCTAACAATACGGGGAAAACCGAATGGAAAAAGCAAATTACACTCCGGGAAAGCGATTAAAAATCATAAAGGACCACTCTTTGAGTAAGCGGACTATAGCGTTTATTTCATCTTGCCGTGAAAAAATATATTTGCTCTGTGTTTAACATTTTTTTCCCGGTCCCGCCGCCCTGGGGTTCTGTAAAGGACGAATAGCTGGCAGGAATAGCTGACAGGGTTGCTGATAATCAAATGGTATTTTCTAATTTAGTGAAAGACGATTTAGTTTAGGCTATCATTCGATTTGGTTTAAGCAAACAGTTAAACTTACGTCAGAAGCTCTACCACAAGTTACGTCCGGCCGACCTATTGAGCCGTTTTCAAAGCACGAATTCAAAGCTGTTTATAGATGGCGCTTACAGGCGTGGCCATAGAAGAACCGGAACGCAACTGTCAAAAACAATCTGTGCTAAGCGAAATTTGACAGTCGTGTTGCTTTGAATTTGTGCTTTGAAAACGGTTCGAGATTACCACAAGTTTAGTTAGGTACGTCCGGCGGATTTACGGCACCGGCAAAATTAAGACCAAATTATTTACCTAGAAGACTATTCTACTACTCTACTACTAATATTAATACACCGTGCGGGCGCCACGTAAACGAGCCCGCAGTGAGCGGATGAACGCCGCTAACAAGAACGCATCGTCCGTCCTTTTTCCATAACGAATAATTTTTGTGTGCAATAAAGAGTTTATCTATCCATCTATCTATCTATCTAAGACTTTCAGACGAGGTCGAAACATGTCGGCTATTCCGACAAACTAAAAGTAAGTGAAACCGTTTTTTTTTTTTTTTTTGTAATTTCTCTCAGAATCACTAGAGCAACAAAATGCCTTCGCCTTGAAAACCACTAAAAGGTGACAGTGTATTAAAATATATCAGCACAAGTCGGTAGCCCTGGAGCTAAGTCCAGGCATTAACAAGTCCGGCTAGGGCAGGCAATCTCCCCATAAACTCCGTACAAAAGCGTTCAGCCGACCACCGCGCCACAGTTTCAGAACTCAACGGCCGGTTTAAAAAAACACAACCGCTGAAATTCGTATACATACGGAGATAAAGGGCTGCGCGTCTATTCGACACAACGTTATTTGGGAAACAGGGCAGCATTTATGGTAACCTTAAAAAAAAAAAGGTTGTATAGTTTAAAAAAAAAAGATCTCTGTGTCTGGATGATTCTTGAAAAAAGCGTTCTTCGTTGATATCCATGGCTTTTATTTTTTCTCGTCGTTGGTGAAAACTAAAAATACAGATGATAAAAGGGCTTAAAAACTAGCCAATATGTCGATGAGGCACACTTGTAGGCCTTATAGGTTAATCAGAAAAAGATCTTCTATTTTGACAGGCCATGGATATCAAAAAATATGCCATGGATATCAAATAGTGTCCAAAATGAATATAAACAGTAATTTCAGTGGTACATAAATGCTTCCTTTAGCTTGATTGTCACTCATGAACTGTCACAGACTTAAACAGGGCCTTAGTGAAGGAAAAGTATATAAATAAAACATCATAATAATCAAACCAAAGTAATCAAAGTTTTATTTTGAGAAAAAACAGTAAAAATTTAGAAGTTTTTAAACTTTTTCAATGGCTCATAGATTTATTTTAAGCAAACACATGCTGTGTTATTAAATAATAAAAGAGATAAATTATGCTCAACAAAGTCTATAACAAATTGTAACATTAATTCTTAAGTTCTCATTAATTTCAGGCCTTAAGTCTTATAAAACGTTATGATAAACAGCTACTATTATTTAAAAGCTATAACATGAATAAACAATTACACATCCATCCCGAATTTCATCCAAAGCCATCTAGCCGTTTAGGCGTGAAGAAGTATCGTAAATACATAATACACATATTAGTAGAATATAACCCAGTAGCACCATCTAAAACAATGTCTCAGGCACTGCAGCGCCAAGTGGCCTCTTCATCCATCTAGTGTGAGTGAAGGTATCACTGGAGGCTATTTAAATCATCTCATAAAAAATAAAATAATATAGCCTTTTATTGCTTCTCAAAGTTACATATAAAAGTATTTGCAAAGGTAAAATAAATCATCTCATACGTAAATGCTTTAGGCCTTTATTTTTTTTTAACCCAGCATAGTAGTACGAGTCAGACTCGCACACTCAGGGTTCCGTACCACCACAATATTTGTGTAACATATTTTAATATTATATTTACCCCTTACTTTAGGTGGTGGTACGGTATCCCCGGTACGCGACTCCGACTAACAAGGAAAAATTTTAGGATTTTGTACACGAAGGGTGCTAAACGGGACTTTATTACTCTGCCTCAGCTAATTCTACCATTATTTTCATGTATTTGGTAGAATCCCTCTTTGTTTTTTTTAAATAACTAGTAGAATGACCATTCTTTGCATATATTTGGAAGAATCCCTCTTTGAAAGAAAGTGGGGAACCCTCGGTTCGTGAGTCCAGCTTGCACCGGTCGGTTTTTATTAATCTTGTGTACATTAATTAAGCCGTATAATTACAATGGATTTGAAAAAATGTAGATAAATAGATAGATAGATCTGTGAAAAAATCAACTGCTTGCTTATTATTCAACCTATTATATTTAAAGTTAACAACAGCCCGTTAAACGTAAGGCAAACAAGCAAACAGACATGCAGATATGTTCTGGATTAGTAATAGGGTCTTATTTGGCACTTTTTCGGTACGTAACCCTAAAATAAGTGAAATTTAAGAACATTTACTTGATATCCATGGCCGGTATGTGATATCCATGGCTTAAATCCATGGATTTTAGGGCCATGGAAATCAATAAAATTAAAAAATGACGTTGTTTCTCTTTAACTATAAAAGCTATCGTATTTATTTTGATGTCAATACCTACTGAGGGACATACCCAATCCTGTACTTTAGATAGTTATTTACAAATAGAATCACTTAACTAGCAAAAATGACCACAAGTTTCAATTACCCTCCCGAACAAAAATAAAAAAAAAGTGAAGAACTTACCTCACAGTGTTGGCGCGAAAGTTAGCGACATACCCGTCCCATCTTAGCACCGTGGTTAAATTGGCGATATTTTACACCAATCACAAGACACTTACCGCGTATTCAAGTATGTATAAAAGCATACTTTTGTCGAGCGGTTTCAACTTCGCTCGCCGCGTGACATTAGTTTAAACGTCTACAGACACAAGAGTTTTCATTCTATTAGAATGCTGGATATACGATTGGATAGAAGCACTCTTTGGGCATTTAGAAAGGTATAAATTAGCATAGTAGTGGGCACATGAGTAAAACCATAAACAAAAACATACCAGGAGCACACGCGTGTGACATGCAAAATACTTGCAAAATCACCCATTTTTGACCTTCAAAGGGATATTTAGGCAATTTCCTCTATGAAATATTGATTTTATTTGATATGCCTCAATAGACCGTTAGTTAAGTAGACGATTAAGTGCTACTTTAGTACTGTGTGATGTATAGTTTAGTAGATACTAGGGTGTGACCAAAAAAATCGACCTCTCAAAGAATGACCCGTCTAAACATTTATAATCCAATTTATTTATGCAGAAAAATTAGAAAAAAATACACAAACATTTAAAGAAGCTTCGTAATTTTTTTTTTTTTTTTTTTTTTTTTCAGTGAACAAAGGTATAATCCGTGCGGGATCAGAATGGGATAATACCTTTTGGAACTGAACCGAAAATGACAGTTCTCGAGTAGCTTCAGTAAATAATTTGTTAGTTTTACGTTCTATCATAGCGTTATGAAATTGAAAATACACAAAAATGTTTAATGGTTGTAGTCTAAAAGGATTAAATGTTATTGCATTAATTGAATAAAACGTGATAAAACTCGAGCAGGCGCACAGAAAACACAAGAAGTTTCGACGCGTGTTTGTCATAGACAACTAGAGTTTGCCGAAATGTTGACGCTACAGCTGACAGGCGGACCGCGAGCGTCTCAGTTCCAAAAGGTATTATCCCATTCTGATTCCGCACGGATTATATTTATGCAAAGTCGGTATTTATTTATGCATTCTTAAGTTCTAGGATCTGGAATCCAAACCTTAGGTCCTAAAAATAGTTAAGCCTCGCGTTGAGAAATTGCAGGAGCGTTTTTTGCTAAAAACGCATCCAAAATAAAGATAATAATGATTTTTTTTCATTGGCGGAGCTAGTTGTGAGACGTATTTCATCTTAAGCTACTGCACTGATTCCTAGTGATCTTCTGCTGTCTGTTGAGGAGTTTCGTTCTCCATCCCCAAAATTCTTCATCAGATTCTCACCATGTCTACTGGACCATACGGAAAGTATTTAAATTTTCAATAAAAAAAAGAATCATCAAAATCTGTGCATCTAGAAAAAAGTTCTGAAGTACCTAACAAACAGAAAGAAATGGTCAAATGTGTAATAAAATCATTTAATGAATAACGAAGTTGGAAAGTGTGAAAAGCGAAGACGAGACGAGATATCTTCCTTACAAATACCATGTTAAAAAAAGAGCAAGGTTTCAAATGCATGGAAACACCAGCCAACCCCGAAAACATAGTCATCTCCATATTTTCACCTTAGAGGATGATACGTCTGAAAGATGGCCTAATTGGTCCGACTTCACCTGGGACGAGTCCCAAAGCCGACCGAAATACAGAGCCGATGAAACAGACACACATACATAAAGAAGCGTTTAAAAATTCACATTTATTCCCACACTGCGGGGTGAGGGAGATATACAGTTGGGTCGGGGAGGAGGGATATCCGAATAGTTCCCATTTCCGTGTGGCCGCGGGCCATTCGACGCGAAATATGTATTTCAAATTTCAATGAACGTGCGCTGTAGGTAGGGAAAAACGGGTGGGTTGTCAATAAAACAGAGGCACAGATCAATACAACGTGAGGAAACCGCGGCTTTATTAATTTATTTAGAAGAAACACCATTGTTAGCAGACTTTTTTCAGATTTTATTTTTTAGATTGTTTTCTGTTTTATACTATTTTTATTTTTTATTTTTAGTTTAAGATTCTAGAACACTGGAAATTGTTAAACACAATTTATCTGAATCCCACGATACAGGTTCGCCTAGTGTGGGATTCGTAGTATTGTTAACCACTGTTTAATTCTATTCACGGATATAAATACCTTTTTTACTATTTACTTTATTTATTTAAAATTTAGGAAAACTTATAACTTAACATGTTAAAAACACAGTAGTGGCGTAACAAAAACATAACAAAAGCCTTTGAATGACTCTTAATGGTGGTTTTGTTAGCTCCGCTGGTATTGACTTATTTCCAATCGACTACCTAGACCGACTAAACTGACGGAATGGTGCTAGGCCTACTCCATCTAAACTCCAATTTAAAAACCGTGTCCACCGAATGACAGTTTCTACAAAGGCTTTAATCTAACACAGAATGACAATTTGCTAGTAGCAAAATAGCAATTTTCATTCTGTGGACTCAGTTTTTTTTAATAATATTCCAGAAGAAAGGACAAAATAAAATAAATAATAATAAGACTTTTTTAGTTGTACCTACATTGGGTTTGAGAAAAAAATCTGAAATTGCGACAAATTCTCAGGATTTTTAAAGGGAATCAAGCTTTTTCTCCGGACTTTGATATTTTTCTTCTGGCTCATTGCAAAATCACTATTCAACGAGAGAATAAAAAAAAACATACAGCTTGACATACATTAAAGTAGGACGTACAACGAGCGGCGCCTATGAAAAAAAAAAATCATAATATCTTCTTTTTGGAAGCTTTTTTTGCTAAAAACTCTCCTGCCAAATCTCAACGCGAGGCTATTTTTAGGACCTAAGGTTTGGATTCCAGAACCTTGAACCTACGAATGCAATTGATTCTCGCCAAAAGTAGCCACTAAGCCTCACGATTTTGCAGGAGAGTTTTTAGCAAAAAAAAGCATCCAAAAAGAAGATATGTTTTTTTTTCATTGGCGGCGCTCGGACTCTACCTTCCGTGCACTGTATTCTATGGCAGGTTGCTAAAAGGGACCTATGGGCGCCGGTTTTGTGTTGCAAATGGGAGCCTTTGAACGGGCACGTTTAGCAAATCTGTAATAGAATATCGTCGTAGGTGGAGATGTGAAGAGCCTTGTAGAGATGCTTACAGTTTACTGCAGGATAAAAAGAGAGAAAAATAGTAATAGACAGGTCAACACTAGGACCTGCCATCTGTAGGTGTTATTTTTAGTGTACACACGACAGCACGTCGACGCTTACACGCTCGCAACTTTCCAACAAAAATGTACAGCCTGACGTGCTGTGTGTACAATAAAGTACGCCCCGAACTGTGAACTCGCGATGTGTAACTTTTTGCCAACACCATTCGCGCAGTGCAATAAAATTTATAACCCCATAAATCTCGGCAACCCTTCGACCGATTTGGCTCGTGTTTAAAATTAAAAATAAATTTAATTCAATTTTCCCGCCTACCAAATTTCATGACGATCCGACTAAATTTACTCAAGTTATCGTCGAGCGAACATTCATACATACAAACGACAGATTGTTCCAGTGGCCTGAGAACTTCTCTCGCTTCGCTCACTCGTTCAGTGGTAGGTAAGTAACCGTATGAGGTAGTGGCCACTCCTAGTGTCAGAGTTTTTAGGCCACCTAAAGGGCCTCAACAAACAACAACCGGGACCAACAGTTTAACGTGCGTTCCGAAGCACGGAAGCGCTCAGATATTATTGCCACTAGCGGTCACCCATCCATGGACTGACCGCGCCCGATGTTGCTTAACTTTGCCAATCGATTAAGATGAAATACGTCTCACAACTAGCGCCGCCAATGAAAAAAAAAAAATTAGTCCTAAAAATAGTTAAGCATCGCGTTGAGAAATCGCAGGAGCGTTTTTTGCTAAAAAAGCATAAAAAAAAAGATATGATTTTTTCCATTGGCGGCGCTAGTTGTGAGACGTATTGCGTCTTAAGAATGGCTTGTCCAACTTGGTTGCTCGATAATGTTTTGCTTCAAAGCAACATTCCCTGCGCCTTTTATTTCAAAATCTGACCCGCCACTTGATGAAAAACGGCATCAAAGGCACAGCCACTTCAAATCAGCGCGGCCACAAGGCACAAGTGCGTATGTCGCTCGCCTTTGCAACAGAATACGCAGCTTACAATATACGATATATCGTATCAAAGGGATTTACGTCCGGTCAATGCAGCTCAGCGCATGTATTCAGCTCTTTGGTTGATACAGATCCATACCTTTGACACTATCTGAGGCCTATATAAGCATACACATCTATACAGGGTGTTTCTGAAAAGTACTGTTCAAATGCAAAATCTTGAAAAAAAAACATCAGGTGCTCCTTACGTTTTGTGCAGTAGGTATCGAATTTTAGTACGGAACAGCAGTAATTTTTTCAAGATTTCGTACTTGGTCCCAAAAGTTGCTTGTATTGGTGAGTTAAGTGACCCCTTTCAGTGTTATAGCTACCACGAGTGCGAAAAAGCTGTGCCGGACGTCTGCCGGACGTCCTGTCATGTATCCTAATACTATAGTAGTAAGGTTGTTAGACAGTAAGACAGTGACAGTAAGCACTCGTCGTGGTAGCTGCTTTTGCCTGAAACACTCTGAACAGGGTGGAGGAAGGTAGGTACCCCTAAAATCCCTAAATAATGAGAGAAGATCATATTCGTCATAATTATGCATTTTTGGGCTGTTTCTCAATGTGCC
The DNA here is from genome assembly GCA_949319315.1 of Zelleria hepariella. Taxonomy (NCBI): domain Eukaryota; kingdom Metazoa; phylum Arthropoda; class Insecta; order Lepidoptera; family Yponomeutidae; genus Zelleria; species Zelleria hepariella. The sequence continues at coordinate 29,844,538 of OX439382.1, read as the reverse complement.
GCGGCAGACCAAAAAAAATATTTCGTTATAAAATTAAATTTTTCAAAAAAAAAAAAAACATTGTTATAGCCCTGAAATTATAGAGTGATTTTTATTTTTATTTTTATTTCCCGCTTTGTTATACATGGTAGAGTTTTGAGGTAGGGCTAAATATCGAAGGCGCATTTGTATTATGTTTTTATTTACAAGAATCCACGTTTCCCACGTAAATACGCTTCCCATTTCACTCCATTGCACGTAATATTTTCCGTTTTATTTTTTCCCCATTAAATTTATTTGCATTCTGTTTGTAGACACAGTGTATTAATATCAAACAACATGTCGGCTGCATGTTCAGGTAAAGGGAAGCTCTTTGACTGGTAAATGGTAATATTTGTTTAGGCTTTTTCCGTTCCAATTGATGATTTAATTCGATATCATAAGGCAAATATATTATGGTGCTTTTTTATTTTTAATAAATTGTTCTACTCTACTCTTTACTTGCAATATCATCATCATTATATTTAAGAGTTATCCTCTTGTCGGTGCAGCATTCTCCATGCACTTCGATCACAGGCCAGTTCCTTTGCAGCCTGGTACGTCACGACATCCACCTTCTCTTTAATTTGGTCAAAGTAGCTTCTCCGTGGCCTTCCTCTACCTCTCTTTCCTTCTATCATGTTGGTTATGAATTTGTCGTGACGTAGCAAGTGGCCTAGCATCTTTCCTCTTCTGCATTCTATTGTCTTCATCAACGTTCTCCTCTCCCCTACTCTTTCCAGGACTTGCTCTTTCCGTCCAAGATATCCTCTCCATTCTCCTCCAACACCACATCTCGAAAGCTTCTAGCCTTTCCCGTTCCCTCTGTGTCATTGCCCATGTTTCGCACCCATAAAGTGCCATGGGCCATACATAGGAAAGAATAAGTCTCTTTCTGATGGTCTTTGATATATTTTTAGATTTTAATATATATCCTTTTTTGTGGAAAGCTTGTTTCACCATTGCAATTCTAGCTTTGATATCTGCGGTGCATCTGGAGTCTTCGGTTATTATACTGCCTAAGTATTTAAAAGATTTAACTTGCTGTATAGGAGTGTCGTTAATTTTGATGTTAGCTGTGGGAGGGGTCGGTTTCTTAGATGTAATTAGAACTTTTGTTTTATTTATATTTATTTTCAGACTGTGTTCCTTGAATATGGTATCCATAGTATTAAGTAGTGTTTCTAGATCACTGGTGTTATCGGCAACAGCTGCAATGTCATCCGCAAATCTGATAAAGACCACTCTTTCTCCATTAAATACGACTCCCTCAGCTACTTGCAATAATAATAATATTATTTATTTATTTAAGATAACAAGATCCCATAGTGTTAATTTTTTTTTCTTCTGTATTCCGTAACTTGGCAACTATTTGCCAAGTTACGGAATACAGAAAAAAAACTCTATGCCCATAGTGTTAGTAACAATTGGTAATTAAAATTAAAGTTAAACCTACTTTAGTTCTTAAAATATTTTAGTGTAATTGATTGATTACTTATGCATTCCCTAACTAGGTACAGTCGGCCACAGTCTCAGATACCCCTTTTTGTTCGATTGGCGCCCTTATGCCGCGCGCAATAAGAGCTGCCATGGGGTAACTGAGATTGTGGCCGACCGTACTAACTTTGTGTACCTATACAGAACATTAGCAGATCTTTTTGACGACTTTTGTTACCTGTAAATTATTAATCGAGTAGTAAGTTTAGTTCCATCCTACTTATAATATCCCATCCTATCCTATCCTTCCTTGAAAGTTTGTAAGTATGGATGGATGGATGGATGGATGTATGTTACTCATTCACGCTGAAACGGCCGAACGGATTTGGATGAAGTTTGGAATAGCGATAGCTTAGACATCAGAATAACACATAGGCTACAAATTATCACGCTTTTACACTTAGGAGCAAAGTAAAGCACATATATTTTTCCGTAGTCCACGCGGACGAAGGCGCGGACTAAAGCTAGTTAGGAATATTTTTATAATGTTAAAAATTCACTGGGAACAGGACTTGAACCCGCAACTTCTTGCATGCCGTGCAGGCGCTCTACCAATTGAGCTACCAAGCCAAGTAACTGTCGATGCGAATTTCCCGACCTTATTGTTACTTGTCTTACGGCTGGCGGGCGCCATCCTGGTGTGATAGTTTAGTTCAATTTTAAAAGGGAAATTATAAGTCAAGCCACAAAGTTTTTTTTCGGCCACGTGATCAAACTTCTCATTTTATAAGTAAGTAACGGGAAAATAAGATAGCTTCTAATAAACTAATTCGTCTTTTTTACATCGCCAACTAAATATTCCAAAGAAAGCGTCAAGTAAAGTTCAACAATTATTTTAACTTCTCCACTGATTTATCTATTGCAACCTGATTTACTAACTCAGCCACGGATTTTACAACTCATCACCATTATACGTTTTACAGCTTCAACATAAGCTCCTCAAAAAAATAAAATTCAAGCTTCAAAAACTTTATATTTTAACTTAATTTATTGTACTTTATTTATAGATTTTTCTGTTATTATCCTCATTGCAATTAATTAATGTTATTTTAATTTCACTTTAAACATGGACTATTGATTAATTTTTTTTTTTTTACCTCAATGAATTGAATTTAAAATTATCTTTTACATAATGGATTGAAGTAGATTAAATTGTAACTTGAGTGACCAAAAATTTTAATTTATACTTAAGTGATTTAGTTTTAAACATTGACTTTCAATTTAATTTTTAATTTTATATTACTTATTATTATTATTATTATTATTTATTAATACACTGGCAGCTTAAAGCTGATGCGTGTATATCACTTTAGTGCACTTTTTAAATGTTTATCGAGTCCATTTTTAAAAGAGTTCACCGAGGGGGCACTGATTACTGCCTCAGGTAGTTTATCGAATTTCTTAGTGAATCGAATTTAAATTTATCTTATCTTTTAAATAATGAAATGAAATGGATTGAATTGTAAGTGAACATGTATTACCAAAAATTTCTAACTTAACTTAATTAACATGTACCTACTAACAAAATATGGCCTAGAGCTGGAATAAAAGAATTTATTATTATTATTATTATTATAGTATTATTTAGATGCGCGTTGATTGTGGCTGACTTAGTAATTTAGAAGGCAATTTAGATTTTTAGAGGCGTATAATGCTATTAAAAAGAAGTCTGTTTAATTACAACCCATTTTAAAAGTTGTTGTTAAAAATAACGGAACACCTAGCAATAACAAAACATCAACAACAACACCCTGTATAGTAAACTTTCTCTTAAAGGCTGTGTTCAAGAAGAAAACCCGTGGAAAAATATGTGCACCTTCCGAGCGTCGTCGGCGGGAATTCCAAAGAAACACTTGCCCACCGTCCGCTTACACGAAACGTTACTTAAGTTTTACTCAAGCTAGGTTTAAGTTGGAAAGTTGCACTGAATAACTTAGCGGTGAGCTGCCCTTGGCTTCGATTGGGAGCGGTCACAGATTAAGGCACGGTGCATACTGAAGTAGCCCGCGCGCAAAAAAAAATGCACAAAATCGATTCCTGTATCAAATGCATTAAACAAATTGAAAATGTTCACATATCAAACACTAGAATTAGGAGAGAGCTATCTTAAACAGTTATGCCCGATTTCACCAACTGTACTTAATTTTTAAGAACTTCTTAGCTTTTTTAAGAAGTCCTTAGCGTAATTTTTGCAAAAAAGTTAAAGAAGTTCTTAAAAATTAAGTACAGTTGGTGAAATCGGGCATTAGTTTCATGTTAACGTTCATAAACGTTTTGAAGAAAATATTTTCGCTGAAAAAAAAATAGGTGGCGCACTTTTTTCCAGCGAAAATATCTAGCAATCTGTTATGAATATCGACATGAAACTGGCTGTTTGATAGCTCTCACCTAATTCTAGTGTTTGATATGTTTACTTTTTCGATTCGTTTAGTGTATCGTGTATCTGATACAGGAATTGTTTTTGTGCATTATTCTTTGCGCGCGGGCTAATTCACTATGCACCGCGCCTTAAGTTTCAACTTCGGAAAAGGTTAAAGTTATGATGGATCGCGGGGCCAGAGGATTTGTTCGCTAACTACACTTTTATTTGCGTTCAAGTTGATCGGGGTTGGCTTTTGAGACGGTAACACTAGCAGGTTTAATAAAGCTTTTAATCCATTCAAATCCATTTTAATCACAAGTGTAAAGGAAATATTTTAAAAATAACCTAACAGCAAAATAAAATTAAGCGAGGGAGGCTTAAGTCTGTAACGCAATGGCGTATCGAGGGCATCGCAGTGGAAGGAGAAAACCGGGGTTTCCTCGTTTTTCTCTTGCAACCAGCTAACTATAATTCTCTAATTTGCTGTACTACAGAAACATTAAAAGGACCGACAGCATTAATAAATCTTAATTGAAGCCGTCAACTGGCGTCAACGCCATTTTGGCACCATTGCGTTACAGACTCAGGCCCCAGGTTTCACCATATTTCATCCACACTTGGCGAGTGGTGTAGCTGCTGCAAACCTTATAAAACTAAGGCCTTTGCATCTACGTAATGAGATGATTTTAAACAGCGTCCAGTGGCGCCTTCACTCACACTAGGTGGGTGTAGACTGAGAGAGAAGAGACCACTCGGCGCTGCAGTGCTTGGGACATTGTATTATAGGTAGATGGATTAGACTTGTTTTGTATTTTCCAAAGCACTAACCCGTGCTAGAAAACTTTATAAAGGCTTTTCCAGCACCCTATGCTTATACCAATTGTGTAACGCTTCTAAAAACAACAACAATCAGTCGCTACCAATAGCAGTGCTGAGTCCAGACGTGTCGGTTGGGGCAGTACGTGACAAGTGACTAGTTTCCGCCGGCCAGGTGGCTTGATATCGACGATATAGAGAGAAAAGGCAGGCACGCGTGCTGGGGTAACGTATAGTTATACTACTTTGATATTAGGGATTTATCGACACACATAACGGTATTATAATAATATTGAGTAATACCGGAACTGTGTGTGTCAATTTCAGCTATAAGGCGAACGAACGTGGCGGGAAAGCCATAACTTTCACAGTTCCTAAACTGAGATCTTTTTGTTTGATTTCTTCCTCTGTCATACTTTGGCCTCATAGCGAGACGCAGCGAAGGCCTCAAAAAGCTGATGGTCATCAGAAATGTTGAAGGGATCACGAGGCAGAACACCGACTAGATGGACCGACCAGCTTAAAGAGGACCAAACCACAAAATTCCAAACGGTGGCGAGAGTGGCCACAGATAGAAATCAATGGAGAAGATTCATCCATTCCCGGAATTTGACGAGCATTGATCAAGATCTTCATACATAAAGGACCGACTACTCCAATCCTGGAAATCCAATCCTGGAAGACAAACCTTAGGTCCTAAAAATAGTTAAGCCTCGCGTTGAGAAATCGCACGTGCGTTTTTTGCTAAAAACGCATCCAATAAAAAGATATGATTTTTTTCCATTGGCCGCGCTAGTTGTGAGACGAATGGCGTCTTAAGAATAATGAAAAGAATACTGTCGTGAAACAAACATTTTAAAATACCGTGAAAATTTGGGTTTTTCCGCCGCGGTACTTTAGAAGGAAATATTACGTCCAATGTCCAACTCTACACAAATACGTAGGGTAGGAGTACCTGTGCACTTATAAGCCAGCAAAGAGAGAAAGAGCTTAAGGTGGGTTTGGCCGTTTTTAATGCCTCCAAAGGGGAGCAAAGTCCACTTGCAACGGGCGACGAATTAAGCGGATTAGGCAGGCGAGGCCGGGGGACACTCGCTAGTTTTTAGGGTTCCGTACCCATAACACAAACCTCCTGAAGAACATGGGTACCTGGGTGCCAAAAGGGACCCTATTACTCCGTCTACGCTGTCTGTCCGTCTGTCTGTTAGTCCCACCTTTAGGTAAAGGGCTGTATTTTTGGAACCGTATTAGGTTGAACTTTTCACAGATTTTGTGTTACTAAGGGTGGTATTCTAGAACGCTACTTAAACTCAGTTCAAACTAGAACGCTACTTAAACTCTGTTTAAACTCAGTTCAAACTAGAAAGCTCCTTGAACTCTGTCGGTTTAAGTAGAGTTTAGTAGTATCGACTGTCGATAAAACAGTGCATGTTTTGATTTGAATATCCCTCCCTTCATATCAAAACATGCACTGCTTTATCGACAGTCTGAACTCTGTTAAAACTGAGTTTAAGTAGCGTTCTAGAATACCACCCTAAGTATGGTGGATTGCCTAGTAGAGTTACAAATAATACAAATAAAATAATTATTTTAAAAGGAAAGAAAGGAGAAGGCCTCTACAAACCACGAACATGAATTTTTTGCATCGTGCTTTATCAACGTAATACTCAGTGGAAATTGTTAAGTAGGGCTTAAATATTTAATAACGAAAAACAGCTAAGTTTGAGTCGGACTCCTGCACTTGTGGTTCGTACGAACAACCAACAGATTATTTGATCCAAATTCACAATAGTATGGTGCAACGGAACCCTCAGTACGCGGGTGCGACTCGCACTTGGCCGGTTTTTATTAGCGTTTCAACGTGCAATATTAATGCTAAATGCCTTTGAGAGCGGGGCGTATAGAGTGAACTGATTTTTAAATGCGTCTGCAAAGAATGACTTTGAAGCTAAGGAGTTTCAACAGCAATGCGACCTGAAGTGGAGAGAGCTTAAGTTTTAATTATACAAAGGATACCTTGAATCGACATTGTAAATGGTATAAAATATATAATATAATATACGGAAATAAAAAAAATAAGATGTAGCCTGTACAATAATTGTACATGTCCCACTAGCTGGGCAAAGGCCCTCCCTCAAATGAAATATCAACACGAAACTGGCTGTGTTAGATAGCTCTCACCTAATTATTCTAGTGTTTGATAATGTTTACACATTTTTATTTGATACAGGAATCGATTTTGTACATTTTTCTTTGCGCGGGGGCTATTCACTATGCACGGGCGCCTTGACTAGCCCCAGATCAAAGGGCCTGCAAGGAATAAACGTAATAAAGCCATTTTCTCAGTAACGCAGTAAGTATTCATGAAAATAATTCCCAGGATAAAAGCCTGGAGTAGAAACAAACAGATAGGAGTTTGATTTCTCGGAATTGATGCACAAAGGGCCGAGTCGGGAAATAATTCCTAGTATTCCGTATTTCCGGTATTCCGTATTTCTAGTATTCCCGGGAATTTCATTTCGCAATCCCCTTTTCCAGATTATAAAGAATGCTTTTCCAGAATGTGTTGCGCAAAGCAAAAATGCATGTCCATTGCAATAAAGCTTTCCTTAATTGGACAAATGAAGGCTGTTGGTCGGTTTTTCCTTTTGTGATACACAAGGGAATATTATTGGATGTACTATTTCGTTTATTTCTGTGTACATTTAATTTATTGAACAAGCGAGCGAAGTGGGGGAAGTTCTCCGAGTCTACTGGGATAATCCGGCGTTTGTTCGGTCGGCTACAGTCTAGGATACCCCATGGTAGCTCTTACCGCGCGCGGTATAAGGGCGCCAATCGAACAAAAAGGGGTATCCTAGCGTGTGGCCGGCTGTACATAAGTTTATTTCAAACGACCAGTTACAACGACAGTACGCCACCCTGTAGTTGGCCGGTATTTCAACATTTCCCTTAAAAAATGGCCAGTAAAGTTAGGAGTTTAAGCAGTCTAACTTGGAGCCAACTGAGATGTAATTATGTAAAATAAAATCACGACTAAATTAACCATAAAATGTGAACTACTATTTTTGTTCCATTTCGAACTTAGTAAGACCACTTCGTGACCTCTCCTATACACCAGTACCCATTCACTAACTATAAACCATAATGCAATATCTCTAGGAACTATTTTACGTGTTTTAGGTGAATATAAAAGCTGGTATTCCGTTCCTAGCTTGAATGGCAATGAACAATGTGACGGCTCGCAATAATTCGTAACAAATTGTTTTCCAGTCTCTTGGTAATTGTTGATTGATAAGCTATACTAAGTACGGTTGGCTACAGTCACAGAATATGTCCCATGGCGGCTCTTACCGCGTGCGGCATAAGGGCGCCAATCGAACAAAAAGGGCTATCCTAACGTGTGGCCGACTGTACTACGCCTGTAGTACAGTCGGCCACACGTTCGATTTATTACTCGATTTATAGCCTCGCGTTGAGAACTTGACGACGTTTTTTTAGCAAAAAACGCATCCAAAAAGAAGATAATGTTTTTTTTTCATTGGCGACGCTAGTTGTGCCTATGTCACCTTAAGCAATATCTGGAAATAATATCTGAGCGCTTCCGTGCTTCGAAAGGTACGTTAAACCGTTGGTCCCGGCTGTTGTTGATTAATAACAATCGTTAAGCCATGTCAAAGGCCCTTTGGGTGGCATAAAATCTCTGACACTAGGGGTGGCCACGACCTCATACGAGTACCTACCAGTATAGCAATGTGAATCCGAGGATCGATCGTGTCACCCAACGATAAAGGGGCGGTCACCTCTATCTGGAACACTTTTATGACCCCCAAAGTCTTGTACAAAAACCAATAAAACTAATTTTATTACCATTAGAATGACACAGGAACTCATTGTCAAAACCCTTAGCCGTTTTTGGCTTTTAAGGGACTTTACGAGCCTCAACAAATACAGCGCGTTTTTCATACGTTACTGCGCATTCTGCTGTCGCTCGTAATGTTGAATTGTCACAGGGTGTGAAGAGATAGAAAGACCGCTTGGTGGTACAAAATGAAGCTTTTGCGTGACACCTTTACGCCCAAACCAAGGGACAACTAGAGCCGCCAATGTAAAAAAAAATACTTCTTTTTGGATGCGTTTTTTGCTAAAAACTCTTCATTAGGTTATCAACGCGAGGCTTAATTTTATTATTTTTAGGACCTAAGGTTTAGATTCCAAGTGGCCACTTTTTGCGATAAAGAATTTTATTCCCAGGTTCTAGGATCTGGAATCTAAACCTTAGGTCCTAAAATAATTAAGCCTCGCGTTGATAACCTAATGAAGAGTTTGTAGCAAAAAACGCATCCAAAAAGAAGATATGATTTTTTTTCCATTGGCGGCGCTAGTTGTGCCTGTTTTCACCTTAAGCGTGTCCCTACTGCCCCTCTACCCTTGACGCATGTTTTCAATACGGCCGCAATATGGCGCAATTTACACAATTTAATATTTTACAAATTGAGACGCATTTTGGGTTTTTATTGAATAAAACAGCCTTACCTTTGAATAAACATTACAAAGTATTTAAAATCAAAGCATTACTAATTACTATGCGAATTCAAAGACAATAGTTATTTGTTATGCAAGAATGCAAAATTATTGTTTGCGGCGAGTGCTTGTATTGAATACCGAGCTAGCGAAGGTTTCTAAAATTGAACCACGAGCGTAGCGAGTGGTTCAAAAAAAGAAACCTGAGCGTAGCGAGGTATTCAGAAGCAAGAGACGCAAATAATATTGCATTCGTGCGAAACACAAAACTTTTCATCTCACAGAAGCGAGGAAATGATTTTGTTAGCCAAGCGGGAAAAACTCTATAGACAACTACTTACAGGCAAAACAGGTGAGTCAAATAAGTTCCCTTTAAAAGCATATTTTACTGTAGTTACGGAAGCCGCACTAAAGTTTTGAGCTTCGTTGGTATTAAAACCATTCGTTTTATTAATAATTTCCTGAAGTTTATTTATCCAGACACAAAAATAATGTAAATAAAAGAATGTTTTTTTTTTCCGGGTACGTTCTGAACTTTTACCATATAAAATAAAATTTTGTACGAGATAAAAAAAATAAATTAGTAATATCGTTTGAAAAAATGTATTGAACAAACCAAAACATAATTATCTATTTGATAAAACAGAAGCGAAACATTTTTTTTTATTTACTGGTATTAAAAATAAATCTAATGTACAAAATATTGAAAAGACTATAAGAAGAAACCGCGTTTCTGAATGTTCTATTCCGTGACTTTACCTTTTTAAAAGATCCTTATGCCCCATTTACATTCACAGTTTTGTATAGAGAATGGGTACGAACAATCACTTTCGCTGAAGTACGCGTGTAAACGAACTATGAATGAGGATCTTTTTTCGGTCGGGATATGGCATCTACTTAAACGGCCAGTGTTTTTTTCTTTTTCAACACCATAGGGCGCGGGAAAGACTTTCCAGGCGTCGCGTTCAAATTTCGAAGCTCACTAAAATGCAGATAGTTTAAATCCGGCCTTTACACGATCGTAAGTTACTAGTAACAGCAAACTTTCCGAGCATGGGAGATGAAAATTAATTTTAAAACTTTTTCAATTTGATTGCAAGGGTAACCCCCCTGTTAGACGTTGAGACTATTCTCTATGCCAATTTTCACTTATTTTCTTAAATAACTTCAAAATTATTTATTAGGTGTAAAATGAAACATGTCTTGCATTGCTCCATTTTTCTTGCGCGTCTTTTGAATTGGCCCTTGCTCAACAGATGAAATAACTAAACCTTCTATGGGTTTCCATCTCATGCAATATAAGATGGTATTACGCCGGTAATTTACGGTGTTTTTTGGCATTTATCGCTCTATGTCAACTTTCTGAGACGATCCGCTTTTATGCGGTGCGTTTGCGCATCGTGTGAATCATTATTGACTGACAAAGAACAAGTAAAAGACAGACATGCTGAGACGCAACGATCAAAACAGGTATGAACACACATTTTTCCGGGGTCTTAATTTTAATTTAGGCTTAAATTTTTTAGATCCGTTTTTATTTCGCGTTTTTTCTGTTTTGCTTAAAAAATAAATAACGCAAAAAAGTCTAAATTGGCAGTTTTTTTCTTGTGCGGGATTTATTCTTAGGTTCTACTTAGTATCTGGAGGAATCTAGGCCTAAGGTCCTATGGCCGTCTTGCACCACTTCTTTTTAAATCGACTTTTGTATGAAAATTTTAGTTAAATGCTGTTTAAACCACATCTAAGAAAGTCTTAATCTTTAATCTTAATCCACCCTTAATCTTTGCCCCGACTATAGTACCTTTCTTGCAATTAAATTAGTCCATACCTCGACACGACTGCAAACTTTACAATGTCAACGCCAGACTTTATAATTTAACGACTGCATCCGTCGAAAAAGTGTTATTTATTTATTTCGTTTTATTTTCACTCGCAGTTTAACGATCGCTTTTATTTACGCTGTGACGTGACTCTTCATGGTAAAGTTAGTATACAAGGTGTTGTTTTGTAAAGTGGTACCGACTCAGGAGTTTATACAATACTGATGCCAAAAAAAAACAGTGAAAAATACCCAAAAATCATTCAATTGTGGCCTCCCTTAATATTATACAAACGCTTGCAGCCGCACTCGCATTATCGGGCGCCACATCGCGCGCGCGGTTTGAGAAGGCCGGGGTCCGCGCGTTGCTATTATTATACAAGGTGTTACAAAAGTACCTAACTCTTTTTACAGGGTAATAGCAACCGGTGATAGGGATCACAACCTAAATATTTTTTTTTGCTCTATGAGGTTCCGTTGATTTTTAAATTAATAAAATGTGAACGCTGTGGCGGGAGAAAAGTATTTTTTATATATTGTTTTCATTGACTTCCACAATGTTTTAACAACTCAAAGCTATGTTTATGCACCTACACACACAAACATATTTTAAAATTTGAGCTAATACCAAAAACAAAAGAGTTACTTATGATTTTTTTTTTTATTATGAGGTTATAAAATTAAAATTGTTTTTTTCAACTTTTTTTTACAGATTTGACATCCTATTCACCACTAGGTTACACCCTGTAAAAAGAGTTAGGATGTTTTGTAACACGTTGTAGAACAAATTTAACTAAGTACTTGATTGGTTTATAAAAATAAAAATAAACTTAATTTTAGTTTCAAGGGTTACCAAAACTATCTTCACTGAGTCGGGTGTCACTAACCAAAACATCCTGTATAATTTTATTCGTATTAACAGTTCGAATGGCGGTTGATTTCTTCGTACAATTAACTACCTCATCATATTATTGTGTGTGAGTAGGTATATTGGAAATCTTCAAAGGCTTTTAGTAGGTAATCGTAAGAGGCAGTAGCCACCCCAGCTGGGGAAGCACAACTTCGAGATAAAAGTTTTATCCCACTATCGCGTAGCGGCATCTCGCTGCACGCGGTGAAATAAAGCAAGATGGCGATAGCCGATAATGGGATAAAACTTTTATCGTGACATTGTGCTCCCCTAGCTGGTGGCAGTCTTTATAGGCTACCCAACAATATAAAAAAAAAATGTAAGACTGTTTACAGCTTACCATGATTTTAATGGCATAGACTTAGGCCCGGTTTCTGAGTTGAGAATTTTGCTAAGCAAATGGTTAAGTATCGTCCTGTCTCTGCAGTTTTTTCACAAAATAGCGTGACAGAGCGATACATAAGTATGTGCTTAGTAAATTTCTCAAATCAGAAACCGGCAGTTAGGGTGGTATTCTAGAACGATACTTAAACTGAGTTTAAACAGAGTTCAAGGAGCGTTCTAGTTTGAACTGAGTTTAAACAGAGTTTAAGTAGCGTTCTAGTTTGATCTGAGTTTAAGTAGCGTTCTAGAATACCACCCGTAGACAATAATCAAGAGACTTACGTTATAACCGAAATAATAAATTAATATTTAAGTGAAAAACTTACTAAAAATAACCAGTTTCTCACACGTGCCTCCTTTGACTTGGCCATAAAAACCGTCGGAAGTCAAAGATACAGTTCGCTCAGGTTACAACCATCGAGGCCTCAAAATTACCCATCATTGTCTAACAAACAACCCGGTAACTTGAGACTGTTGTTTTGAACACTCAGGTGGAGGCGATGACTCAATGATTCACTGACATTGATTGTTGAAATCGGAGCTTAGTGGTCTCACAGTTCTAAGGTCGCGATGACTTGCTCATGCTAGAAAGTCCTATCATACTCAATTCGGAAGGCAAAGTTTTTTGTTCGAAAGTCCGTTATTGGCTTAATCTTATCTTAAGACAATATTGAGAAACTAATTTCAATATTTTTTATTTTGGTTCAGTAGTTTGGATTTTACAACGTTTCAAAGATACGTTTTTATGACGTCACGCGACGGTCTGCATACTGTTGGCGGTCATAGGAACAAAACATTTTAGCGCATAAAAACAAAACTACTGGACCACAATAAAAAATATTTAAATTAGTTTCTCAATATTGTCTAAAGATAAGATTAAGCCAATAACGGACTTTCGAACAAAAAACATTGACTTCCGAATTGTTTATTGCAACAATAAGTTTAAAAATAAAGGCCTTTGCATCTAAGTAATGAGATGATTTATAAAGCGTCCAGTGGCACATTAACTCACACTACATGGGTGAAGATACCACTCGGAGCTGCAGTGCCTGGGACATTGTTTTAGATGGAGCAGGCTTGCCCAGCACCTATACCATCCTGACAGCTTAGTCGGCCTAGCCCACAGGAAAGACAAGTCAATAAGTGTGGAGACAACTAAGCCGCGGGTTTCCTCGCCCATACTCGTAAAATGCTAAAAATTCATGATTGGCAATCAGGAAATCCTTGGTTTATGTGTAGCAGATCGTATAGTTGGGTCCATAGAGTCACGAATGTGGAAGTTCTACGACGCGTCAATCGTTCCCGAGAACTCATGCTGACCATAAAAAGGAAGAACATTAGCCACCTACCATGTGCTTCACCACGACTTCTTCAAGTGATCATGATTGGCAAGATTGTAGGAAGCGGCGTGCTGGTAGAAGAAGAATGTCGTGGCTCAGCAACATCAGGGAATGAACAGAGATAGCCAGCGTTGAGCAACTGTTTCACTTGGCAAGGAATAGAAAAGAATATGAGGAGCTGACGGCCAACATCCTATAGGGAGAGTCACGACAAGAAGAAGAAAAATTATGCGTACAATCGTACGCCCCACAAGACGCGCAAATTACTCAGGTATATTCATTCAGCGTCCAGTGGCACTGTCACTCATACTAGATGGGTTAGCGTAATGACTAGGCACTATGATGCAACTGCCATCGTGTACACCGGCCATCAAACCACCATAGTTTTCATTTTGACTCGTAGAAGCGCAGTCTTACCGTGACAGTTTAGTCTTCTAACAAAGTCTCTCTGAAAGCGCATAGCAACCAACCCTTTACCGGGCGCACCACTTACGTCAAAGGGCCGTCGTGACGTCACGCGGCTCACGCACGCTGCCCTCCTAGCACGTATGTAGTTCTTACACGGGCGGGCCACAGTGGGTGCAAGAACACACGTGGAGTTTTGGAGTGATTCATGGCGGATCTGATGCGCAGAATGGCGTGGTTGTTGTGATTAGTCAAGGTACTTTTGTGTAGTGGTCTATAGGTCTTTTGTTATGAGACGTAGTAACAATTCGCGTTAGCGTGTGGTGCATCCGTGTTATAAGTACTTAATTAAACATCCCCGACATTTAAGCTTCAAATGAGCATATCTCATAAACGGCTGAACCGATTGTGATAGAACATATTTAAGAACACTCACTAGAAAACTTGCTTTCAAATAAACCAAACCTCATCCAAATCGGTTAACCTGCTGACACAGCAGACACATACACACACACACAGCGACAGATGTTTGATACATAGCAGTCAAACTTATAACACCCCTCATTTTGGGTTGGGGGTTAAAATAGGACAGTACTATTTATGGAACAGTCAGTCAAATGCTAGGATACCCCTTTTTGTTCGATTGGCTCCCTTATGCCGCGCACGATAAAAGCTACCATTGGGTATCCTAGACTGGCCGACCGTACAACTGGCACTGATTTATGCCAACACTCTTCTTCTTTCTTCTTCTTTAACCAGTAGCTTTGCAATGCTGGTCTCTTAAAATGCACCCTTTACTTTTTCGTCTTCGGCTTTCTGCAAGCGTAGCATAAGGCCATGTTAGATCGTATCTATGGGTTCATAACTCTGTCTATCGCTGTCTATGGCTCTACGTCAAACAAAAGAGTGAGATACATATAGTTATAAAACCATAGATACGCCCTAACCCAGCCTTATGCTATGCTTGCTGGCTGTGTTAGATAGCTCTCAGTCTCACCTAATTCTATTGTTCTATATTGTGTACTTTTTCGATTCGTTTAGTGTATCTGATACAGGAATTGACTTAGTAAATTTTTCTTTGCACGCGGGATTTTCACTATGCACGGGCGCCGTGATTAAAGATTTTCTCGAAAAAAATAAGAATCTATGAAGCGATTGACACAGAAGCAGAAGCGACAGAGACGCAGAAGCGAGGAAATGATTTTGCGAGACCAACAATAGACACGGGTACCTACATAGAGGTTAGTGAAATGAGTTTCCTTCTTCTTTGCTTCTTCACAAAGGAGTATGTGGCGTTGCCTAGCAACGGGTTGTTGATTACAAATTGTGTCTTCTTGAAGTGTTATAAAATCAACAACCCGTTGCTGGGCAACGCTACAAGTTGAAGGAGTTCCTTACTTTTTTTATTAGGGCGTCGAGTTCAAATTTCGAAGCGCACAAAAATGGAAAATGGTTTTAAAAAGGATTTTCTACGATCGCATGTTTAAAGTAACAGCCTACTTTCCGAGCGTGGGAGATGAAATAGTTATTTGTTATGCAAGAATGCAAAATTATTGTTTGCGGCGAGTGCTTGTATTGAAAACCGAGCTAGCGAAGGTTTCTAAAATTGAGCCACGAGCGTAGCGAGTGGTTCAAAAAAAGAAACCTGAGCGTAGCGAGGTATTCAGAAGCACGAGACGCAAATAATATTGCATTCGTGCGAAACACAAAACTTTTCATCTCACAGAAGCGAGGAAATGACTTTGTTAGCCAAGCGGGACAAACTCTATAGACAACTACTTACAGGCAAAACAGGTGAGTCAAATAAGTTCCTTTTAAAAGCATATTTTACTGTAGTTACGGCTGCCGCACTAAAGTTTTGAGCTTCGTTGGTATTAAAACCATTCGTTTTATTAATAATTTCCTGAAGTTTATTTATCCAGACACAAAAATAATGTAAATAAAAGAATGTTTTTTTTTCCGGGTGCATTCTGAACTTTTACCATATAAATAAAAATTTTCTAGGAGATAAAAAATGAAATTAGTAATATCGTTTGAAAAAATGTATTTAACAAACCAAAATATAATTATCTATTTGATAAAACAGAAGCGCAGCATTTTTTTTATTTACTGGTATTTAAAAATAAATATGTGTACAAAATATTGAAAAGACTATAAGAAGAAACCGCGTTTCTGAATGTTCTATTCCGTGACTTTACCTTTTTAAAAGATGCTTATGCACCATTTACATTCACAGTTTTGTATAGAGAATGGGCACGAACAATCGCTTTCGCTGAAATACGCGTTTAAACGAACTATGAATGAGGTTTTATTTTCCATCGGGATCTGGCATCTACTTAAACGGCCAGTGTTTTTTTCTTTTTCAAAACCATAGGGCGCGGGAAAGACTGTCCCGGCGTCGCGTTCAAATTTCGAAGCGCACAAAAGTTCAGATAGTTTAAATCCGGCCTTTACACGATCGTAAGTTACTAGTAACAGCAAACTTTCCGAGCGTGGGAGATGAAAAAACAATTGCGTCCACTGTGGCGTGTCCCGGTAGTCACGCTCAGATATTTTGTGCCGCGCGGGACGGGCCGCTAACTGGGCCACTAAAAACGGACACCAGATTTATTTGAGGCCCTGCGAGCACGTGGAGACGATTTGCCGACCGATCTTATCGCGGGGTCAGTACTGTTTCGTAAATAGTAATAGAGAATTTGTTTCGTAAATGGTAATATAAAGAAGAATTACCTGCAGAGCTTTTGTCACCAAAGCTACCTCCATGAGCTATTCCACCGCGTTGGCCTGCTATCCATGATCCCCGTTATTTTAGATAGTCGGCTTGCCCAGTAGCTACTACCTAAACATCCTGCCTGCCAGCTTAGTCGGCCTAGCCCACATGAAAGACAAGGTCAATAAACGTAGAGCCGTTGTAAACATTTTGGTGACATGTTATTAGAATTTTCGCGTTTCGGTACCAAGTAGCAGACTCAACAATTTTGGCTTAACTTTGGCCATATTGCTTACACCATATAAACATGGTCGTAGACACAGCAGCCGAGTCAAGTGGTCAACCCAAGGAAGGTGTCACTGGACGCTGTATAAAAATCTTCTATCTATCTATCTATCCAGCCCATAAATAAAGCCCACTGCTGGGTGGGCAAAGGCCTCTTCCATTTTCACGCCAACCCCTAGTCTAATGCCAATCTCGTCAACTGTCCTCCCGCTGCATTGTTTTGAATGGGTGGACGGTCGGTGGGTAGACCAAAAGCTCAATGGGTCGATGACATTGTCAAAAATCTTCTAACATAGGCGAAAGTCGAAGTTTTTGGTCGCGTAACTCTGCTTACCAAATGTATAGAATATTCTGGGATGCAATTGCAATGTTCCCTACAGATTACAGGCCTTTTGTTGAAGAGAAGCCGTAAAAAAGATTCTTAGGGCTCGCACAAAAGGGCCCCCGGTAAAAAAAAAGCGCGGAAGGGACATTCACAATAATTCACTCGTGAACACCGTGAACATTACGCTTGTCCTGGCCACCGAACAAATGCCCTAATTGTGGCCTTTCGGAAGACCCTTTCCTATGCGATCCAATTTTTACAGGGGCGGTATAATTATCAAAAATTATATAGGTCACACAATGTGTCAAATGACCCTAAATAGGGTCAACAAAAAAGCACTAGCAAAATTCACCGATTAATTATCGAAATCAAAACTTGCCTCACACTCTCACACTGTTTTTGAGTTGCGATATCATAGGAATTTCTGAAAACCTGGGAACCAGTTATGTTATCAGTTTCAGCACAACCACCTAATGATACGTCGGCAAGGCGTAGTGAACCCGATTAAAATGGACAGATCTGTCCTAGCAGCCATTATTTTATCTATTGTTCTTCTTTTTTTCTATTAAATCACGGTTTTACTCACTAGTAAAAATAGTAGTAGTAAAATAGTAAAATAGTAGTGATTTAATAGAAAAAATGTGCAGTGCTCACGAAAGTTTAAGTTTTAATATTGTTCGTCTTATTCGCGAGCCAGGTGGATAGCGTTTCTACGTTTTACTCTCGCACTCGCTATCAACAAAAATTGGCCGAATTACTTATAATTCCAAATCGTTATTTTACTCTTATGTAAACAACTTCATGTGCTATCTTAAAATAATGATAATTAGACTTTTTGTGTAACTTTTTTGAACTGGGAACAAAAATTCTCGGGACACTCAAACTTGCCGTATCGATGGAAATTGTTCCTATTTTATGAGATTTTCTGGATCTCCTTGAGGCGACCCCCAGCGCGATCAAGTTGGCACGTTTCCGGGAGCGCGACGTGTGACGCTTTCGACACGAGAAGAGAAGATTTCCACAACAGTTGCGTGTTTTCCGAGAACTAGCCGTCTGGTCGTCTTGGGAAGAGCCCCTCGGACGACATCGAACTGTGAAGGTAAAAATTACGTAATTTATGCAAATTCCACGATGCTCCCTCGGGCCACTGTTAAAATGCCATAAACATTAAATTACAGTTTAGTCAAAGTTATTTGTTATGAAAAGACCTCCTAATTGGGACCGTTTTGGGGGGAATTTGCACGTTTTCTTGTTGCGGGGCGCATGCACGGAATTTTTGGGACAGATTTGGGTTATTTCCGTCGCATTCAGATCATTTGGAACAAAAAAAGTCATTGGCCTTTCACATCTGATTGAAAAAGTCATGCGGCATCTTAGTGCTAGAGTGCTAAGTACTTTTTTTCTACCAAAAATGGGGAGCATGTTTGTTAGGAGTAGTAGTAGAACAGGACTAGGACCAGGGGCTTAATTGTCTAACTTTTCCATCTATCGCGATCCCTTTCAATTTGACGTTCGAAGGGTGCTGACGAACTTCACACTGCATTTATTTGACACAAAATGTCATTGACAGCGATTGAGACAGGGATTCAATTTTGAAGGATGTTGAGTGAAAAAAAATAATTATCATCATCATCACCAGACTGTTAGCACCCACTGCTGAGTAAAGGCCTCTTCATGCTCACGCCACCTCTCACGATCCTGCGCCAGGCGCAACCACTGTTTTCCGGCTACTTTGGATATGTCATCGGACCATCTGGCTGGTGATCTGCCAACCGATCTTTTCCCGGGAAATTACCAGCGAGCAACTGACCAGCGCCTACAAAAGGACGTCGCAATAAACTGTCCCCCAAACAAACTCCGCTGCGCCTCTAAAAACGGCAGCGACAAACAAAACTAGAAATATATTTTTTGCACGCCCAAGTTTTCCCATCGGGCAGCGTCCGGGGCGCGCGAGTGGGCATGTACCGCTCAAGTTAACTAAACTGACTGTGGCCAACACATGCCGGGCTGCTGAAGCTGGGGACTTTGGGGAAAAAACCTAATGGATGAATTTCTGGGAGCTCTAATTTTGGTGTACTTTTTATTGTGTATACAGACAATGTTAAGGTTTTTATATAAATTTAAGACCCGGTTATTATGAATAGTTCACGAGTCAGTTAAGAAATATAATAGTTTTAAAGATAAACGCCATTGAAAAAAAAAACTGCTACAAAAATTTGGTTTTCAAAATTTTGGTGGGTAAAAGTTACTTTTGGTGTACAAAAATCAACCACCAAAATTTTTCCAACCACCAGAATATGAAATTTGTTATTTTGGTGGTCATTTGCCACCTAAATTTCCTTGACATTTGTGATTTTGTAGGTCAAGAAAACTAGAAATATATTTTTAATACAGTTGCTCAAAAAGTGGCGTATTGCAGGGACGTATAGCGTTTGGGATGTGGGCTATTACACACTCGTGCTTTTTTTACCTTTCCCGCACTCGTGCGTTCTCTTTCCCAACTGTCAAAATAATGTCTATTAAAAAGAAAAACCAACCATGAAGTTTTTACCCAAGTTTTCCCATCGGGCAGCGTCCGGGGCGCGCGAGTGGGCATGTACCGCTCAAGTTAACTAAACTGACTGTGGCCAACACATGCCGGGCTGCTGAAGCTGGGGACTTGGGAAAAGAACCTAATAGATCACCCAAGGAGTTAGCTTCAACATCTCTTCCTCATTGTTGTGGATCATCTAACTAACTATAAACTAACTGTGGCCAACACGTGCCGAGCTCCTGAGCTGGGGACTTGGGGAAAAAACCTAATAGACCACCCAAGGAGTCTTCTTCTTCTTCGCTTCCTCATAGTTGTGAGACGGTGACCATTTAACGAATTAAACTAACTGTGGCCAACACATGCCGGGCTGCTGAAGCTAGGGACTTGGGAAAAACACCCAATAAATCCAAGGACGTTCTGTTGTCACAGCATAATTATAAAATTTGTGAAACATGAATTTTCTTCCGTATTTATTCAAACAAGCCGCATAATATCGGGATGGAATTGCACACTTCCCATTTATCGATGAAAGTAAAAAGTGGAGATCCTGAAGACCATCCAAAAGGACCTGGCCGGTCCCCAAGCATAACTTCTGCTTAGCGGGAGATTTCCCTTTACAACGTGTTACAAAACATTCTAACTCTTTTTACAGGGTGTAACCTACTGGTCAACAGGATGTCAATTCTGTAAATAAAGTTGAAAAAAATTGTTTTTTATTTTATAACCTATTATGACTTTTTTCTTTATGTTATTAACTCAAATTTAAAAATATGTTTGTGGGGTGTGAGGTGCATTCGCATAGCTTTGAGTTGTTAAAACATCGTGAAAGTCAATGAAAACAATATTTAAAAAATACTTTTCTCCCGCCACAGCGTTCACATTTTATTAATTAAAAAATCAACGGAACGTCATAGAGCAAAAAAAAAAATTTAGGTTGTGAACCCTATCACCGGGTACTATTACCGTGCAAAAAGAGTTAGCATCTTTTGTAACACCTTGTAGTGAGGAGCTTGATCACCCGCTCCTCCTATACACTCGTAGCACCAAATGATCGAGGTTCACAGTTCTAGTGGTCGCGGACGGCAGTTGTATGAGGTGCCGTTAGTGCGGACGGACTCTAGTTTTGTTTATTATTATTGTTCCTGGTGGGAGAGGCTGTGTGCCCCCAAATCGGCTTTATAAGCTCTACCAGAGAGTCCAATTGACAGAAAACATAATTAAAAAGTAACCATTACCTACATTACAAAATGTATTTAAACACTATAATTTAACACCCTTGGAGTTTATTTACCATGCTTCTTCTCCAAGTACGATCAGAGTTGGTGAAGCTGGACAAAAAAGTGTAGCTAGATACTTAGTACTTAGTTGATATTGATTTAATTGACATGTTTATTTTATTTAAATTTTTTGACGAAGCTTTTGTGAATTGTATTTTTATGATTTATTGTATTTTTTGACATTTTGTTTGCATGAAATAAATAAATTATTCATGTTTAATTTAAAATATACAAAGAAGTAATTTCCATCAAACACTGACTCTACAAAAATCCTAAAGATTTTGTCGATCATATCTAAGCCTTCGAAAGAGAACCAAGCCACGCACAGTATCTTACAAATCTCACAATCTTTCTAGTCCACCACAAACCTGGCAGGAAAATAATACTCAGTATCAAATTACCAGCATACCGCAATAATCAGACAAGAGGTGCAATTACCAAATGTTTATAAATTACCAAATCGTGATCGCAATGGCATATCCAACCATGTATTTAGATGGACGATTCTGATCTACTTACTTTTTTGTTGTTAGGTTGGACTTAAATGGCTGTTGAACTTTTTTTCTCTCTGTACTGGCAAGCTAGCTAGCACAAACGGATGATTTATTTAGGACTAGCTGACCCGGTGAACTTCGTATCACCTGAAATAGTTTGACTCTCCGCGTCAAAAATGGCGATTCCAATACAAAATGACCAATTTTTTTTATTCCGTTTTTCGGCTAATCCCTTAACTTTTCCCATATTTCTTTGCTTTTAAACCTACCCTGAACTATGGTGAACTAAACAAAACAGTAAATATGCAAATCGGTCAAGCCGTTTCTTAGTTTTAGCGAGACTAATGCACGGCGATTCATTTTTATATATATAGATATATAGATAGATAGATTTAGGAAAAACCGGCCAAATGCGAGACGGACTCGCACATGAAGGGTCCCGTACCATTATCTGTAAAAATGGCAAAAAATCACGTTTGTTGTATTGTATGGGAGTCCCCTTAAATATTTATTTAGTTCTGATTTTTTGTATTTTTTGTTCTAGCGGCCATAGAATTACATCATATGTGAAAATTTCAATTGTCTAACTATCACTGTTCATGAGATACAGCCTGGTGACAGACGAACAGATGGACAGCGGAGTCTTAGTAATAGGGTCCTTTAATCCTTTGGGTACGGAACCCTAAAAATAGCGTCAAAGGGTAGAGAGGCAGACTAGCTTAGAGGGGCTACTCAGAATGAAGCTACTTTTTAACACGCTTTTATAAGCTTGGCCTGTATGTATTTATGTATGTATGTATGTAACGGAATCTTTGAGCATATTTTTTACCAATTTCCAGAAATCTGATTAATTTTAAACTTTGCATACGTATCAAGGACCAATGACAATGCAATAATTTGATAACAGTTTCCCATTATACCCCTACAGTGCCATTATACAGGGTGGATTTTTGAGACGGGGCAGTAAGGGCAGGTACCTTAACCGTTATAGTTACAGGATAACGTTCTTGGGAGACCTTCCATAACTTTTTGAAATATTATGAACTGCATTCACAAATTTTGGAAAAAATGTACGGTCAGCAAAAAAAATGCTAAAATACCAAAACAATTTTTTTTTATGCCAATCGTTTCTCTTTCATGTAGGGATCAAAAGACTCTAAAGAGCCAACTGAGGTTTGAGTACTAGAAATGTCAGTTTACAAAAAAAATATAAATCGAACTAAAAAATTAAAAATATATACTTACCAGTTTAAAAAACTGAAAAAACACGCTTTTATGCAACTATCTATGAGATGCACCCCACGCTTTTTAACTCTGAATTATATTATTCTGTTAATAACTTAAATTTTATTATAATTTTAATCTCTTTGTATTAATTAAAAATTATTTTATACTTTTTAGTTCGGTTAGCTATAAAAACGTGTTTTTTCAGTTTTTTTAAACTGGTATTTATTTGGAAGGAGAGTCAACTTCGCGTCTAATTATTTCCATTCCTGCTGTTCCATTGAATCTCATAACCGCGGCCATTACAGTTAGGCGATTGTGATGCTGATATAACATCATTAAGTCATTAACAAGTGATTTAAAGGTCAGTCTTATCGGGGAGTTTATCGAGCTTGAAGCGCAGCTTGAAGAGTGCGTTATTGTTGCCTTCGACGTACAATTACGGACTTATTGATACACCATCGTAATATCGGCAACAAGAAAAATTAAAAAATACATTCATGTAAAATTAACAAAAAAAAATACTGAGAATTTATGGAAACATTCCCACTCCCGACAACGTTTCCAATGGAAATATTTTCGGAAAGTTTCCCAATGTTTCCATAAATTACCAGTTTTTTTTTTGTTAATTTGTATCGCTCTCGTTAGTCGCGTGATATGCATATTTGCATAAGTGTCTTTTCCTTGCAGTGTTGCCATACCTATAGAGACTGCATGGAATCGGTATTTCATTAAAAAATCCATCCATCCATTCCCGTTGCCTACATTCCCAGTTGGAAGAACATTGCCGGCATTCCCGGGAACGGAACATCAATAGTCTTGACTTCTTGAGTCGTGCGATCATAAAAGTTACGTGCGTGTGTATAAATTCGTCCCTAAGATTAACAAACTCTTTCGATACTGATCTTTAAATTAATTGGGTAGATATCCACGCGCATCGCCTTACCTACTGCGAGATCTTGATTTTTATTACCATAGCCTTTAGGTTGTAAATTAAACTCTATGGCAAGTTAATGAACAATATTGGCAATATAAAGATGGCCGCAGATAGGGAAGCATTTAATAGTTATTTATCATTCAATAATACTTGCTAACCGTGAAGAAATATATTGTAAGGAAACACGTAGGCTTAGCAAGCCCTATTTTATTATATACGTAATGTTAAAGAAAAAAACTAAGGCCGTTGCATCTACGTAGGTAAAGATGATTTATACAGCAGCGTCCAGTGGCACCTTCACTCACACTAAATGGGTGGAGAGACCACTCGGCGCTGCAGTGCCTGGGACATTTTTTTAGATGGAGTAGGCTTGCCCAGCACCTACCATCCTAACAGCTTAGTCGGCCTAGCCCACAGGAAAGACAAGGTCAATACGTGCGTAGTCAACTAAGCCGCGGGTTTCCTCACGATGTTTCCCTTCTCCGTTCAAATAACAGTTGTAACATTAGATATTCTGAAGACCATCCAAAAGAGAAAGCTAAAGTATTTCGGCCACATTTAACATAACAACAAATACATCCTCCTTCAACATAATACAGGGTGATTCTGAAAGGTCATGTGACACTCGCTTAACTCACCAATAAGCAACTTTTACTATGGGGCCAAGTGCGAAATCTCGACAAAAATATCAGCTGCTCCATACAAGTGGTATAAATATACTTAGGTATCAAATTTAAGTAGGTACTGAACAGCTTATATTTTTTTCGAGATGTCGCTTTTGCTAAAGCGACCCCTTTCAGTGTTCTGTGTCCAGTAAAACACCCTGTATACAATACAAAGCAAGGCATAAGGAGACTAGGCTTAAGTGTCTAGTACACTGTACATAATT
Source organism: Zelleria hepariella (assembly GCA_949319315.1). Classification (NCBI taxonomy): domain Eukaryota; kingdom Metazoa; phylum Arthropoda; class Insecta; order Lepidoptera; family Yponomeutidae; genus Zelleria; species Zelleria hepariella. The sequence goes on along the minus strand of OX439382.1, from coordinate 29,819,789 downwards.
TTTCACCGTGTTTGTTTTTATTGAAACCGGACCGTATAAAGAAGCCTCCGCTTTCATTTCCCCGTCGCGTCATGAAAAATAAAATGCAAAGTTTATATAACAAAAACCACTTCCCGAACGTTCCTCAATCATATAACGTTTCAGAACGGGCCACCCTTATCGGGGAGCCATCAAAAAAGCCTCTGGAAACTATAAAATGGAAACCTGTATACTGGTGAAGTTTTGGACTCATTCGGCCCTCGTGTTTTGGTTTCCGTAACATAATTTTTCAATGAACCGCTTTTTCATTAATTTAGGTAGGTCCACTTGCGTCAGCCAGGGTTAGCCAGTTAACTTTACTCTGAGTTAACGTCAAAAATTGTATGGACATGTCAAATTAACTCAGAGTAACTCTGTCAGACGCAAGTCCGCCTTATTCATGAAAATTATACTGACTTGTGGAACTAACTAATTTGGTAACTTTTTTGTATCTAATGGGCACTAGATTCTATCAAGAGAATAACGCAAAGTTAAAAAAAACACGGAGTTCACTACAACTACTTTTGTAGCTTTTGCTACCTCGTTGAGTTGTATTCTGATACCTTTTTCGAGATTTTGAGGTTGGCAGAGTTCTTTTGGGCAGTCGGTAAAAACGATAGACAGTACCTAGTAACACCAGATAGAAGAGCTTCAAGAGAGTTCTTCATTCATCATAAATTACCAGCCGATATTTGCCCACAAATCGCCGCTGACTTGTTGACTCACAAGTCACACTGGACACCGGCACCGTGGCAGACCAAGGCGGAGATGTCGGGACGTCGGGACCCTACATACAGGGTGTTAAAAGACCGCCAACAGACCCGAAAGCCACGCATACTAGACACCAAAACAAAGTACTTTTTCGATAAATTATTGCTGGGAAATGATTTTGGTTTTTTAGGTTATAATTTTGAAAAATATTTTATGACGCAATGGACGTGTGTGACGCACAGAAGTCATATTGCGCAAGCGTAGGTATAACTTTATGTTACTTAAGCTTGAAGTGCCGATGTTTAGAATACATTGCGGGAAGTCCGACTTTGGACCCCATTATCTCGGAAACCGTTGATTTCCCAGGCATAGTTCCTTGGGCAAAAATGTTCATTGTGATGAGGGCAATACGTGGTTTCCCGCTTTGTTGGCGGTCTTTTAACACCCTGTATAAAAGAGTGGAGGACACAAGGGGAGGCCTTTACCCAGCAGTGGGACACAAAACAGGCCACATAAAAATGCCTCCTCGGAGGGAGAATAGATGAATGGAAAAAGTTAATGGGCTCAACCCTCAGGGTCCAATTAGTCCCACGGACTACCGGGAGGAAGTACGAAGGTAGTTCGGGGAGAGGAGAGCCTTTATTTCTGCACGTAACAGTTTCCCTTTTTGAGTAATAGTCGATGTTACTCGGCTAGCGGGCGGGTACAAAAAACGCACATAATACGGGCATACCTCCCGTTAGATAAGTGCGGTCAACATCGGGCCTACGTCGGTGTAGAGATGGCAGAAGAAATGATAATTATATAAAATAAAATGTTTTAAAACGTACTTATTTGTAATCATTGATCAGTTACAAATTGATGTAATGAAGGCCTTGAAATTTTTACACCATTTAATTTAATTTTATTGTTTTTTTTTATGGAATGAGTCGTTATCAAAGGACGAATTCAACGCAGTACCTACGTAGATGGCGCTTACAGGCGTGGCCATAGAAGAACCGGATCGCTAAATTATTGAACTTATAAAACATATTACCTCACTGGTACAATCCAATAAAATCTGTTGTTATTGTATGTAAGTATGTATATTATATCTATAGGTATTAGTACCTACCTATAAGAATAATATATATTAGTTTATGTATTGATAATATAATATGTAGGTATATAATATTGTATTTATTTAAAAGGTATCTACTTAAAAGGTAAACACTATATCTACCGAATATTTTGTTATTTCTGTCCTGTCCATCCAACGGTTGTCTGGCAGAGATCGCTCTCTTAGCGATAAGACCGCCAATTGTATACATTCTAATTAGTTTAAAATAAACAATGTAATTTATCTTTAGTGTACAATAAAGAGTTATCTATCTATCTAAACTATGCTAAGCGAAATTTGACACTCGCGTCCTGGTCTTATGGGCCGTATGGGCAGGCCTATAAGCGCCATCTATGAAGTGCTATGAATTTGTGCTTTGAAATCGGGCCATTGATGTGCGGTTGAATTTAATCACAAAAACGTTGTTTTTGAAACTGATAATAGTAAACCTTTCAATTTAATAATTGGTTTCAACTGAAGGGTTGAGGAAAGGCATCATCAGGTTTTTGATGATAAATCTACCATTTTTAGTCACGTCAAAAATAAAAGACCTATTTCAGATTTTTACCCATATCAATACCTACGCAAAAGAGCCGTTAAGTTGTCAAGCGCAGTGTAAATGTAGGTACTCTCCTGAAATAGATTAGCCTACACTGAGGAGAGTGCAATATTATGTTGAGCTTAATCAAGAACTGGAGCTTTATTTGCCTTCGCTTCATCTTCATTCAGATATGTTAAAAAGGTGATGCCTTTCTTTCTTTTTATGTCACTCGATTAATATTTCAAGTGTGTGCGTCAGAAAATGAACAGGAAAAACATCAAGCGTCACTCACGGCAGCTGAAAATTTGATGTGACAGCTCCTGGAATGGGTGTCAGGAGTTGTTTTTGTTTACTCAGACGTATTTAGAGTCAATATTTAATGCCTTTTCGTGATATGCCAGTAATACCTACTGAGTTTTGTTATTTGGCGTTTACATACCCTCATATACAGTAAAGGTACTACGCATGAATAATATCCTGAATTATTTTTTGAACTCTTTTCTCGCCAATTCTTTAGCCTTCAAATAGGATGTAGAGTAAGTACTGGTACAACTAAAGTAACGTGGCGTGAAACACACAATTATTATTAACACATTTTTTTATTAATTTTAGCATTGTCGTGAAACAAAATCGCTGAACAAAAGTAGCTCAGTTTAGCTACAAAATTGAAAAAACCGTGAAAATTTGTGCTTTCCCGCTGCGCTACTTTAATTTTAACCATAAGCGCCAAAAATGTGTCAGCCCTGCTTTGTCTGACCGTCCCAAAGTTAGCCCATCGCGACCGGCCCGTTTCGCTGAGAGTGCGATCTAAAATAAGATATCTACGGCCGACCCCTGACCGGTAGCTATAAATCGACGAAATATGATGCCGCCCGCCGGTCGCGCGCCGGATTATGCCGACCGTACCGGGACTTATGGGACGCGGGGCCCTAGCCCTAATAGATTTGCTTTTGTTTTTAATTTGGGCTCTGGGCATGGGGTTGTGGGCTTGTAACGTAGTGGTACTTACAGGTATTCGGTGTTGCAATGTTGAATGCCGGAGGGGCGATTTTATCATCGCTTCTCGGATAAGACTCGCCCGGCTCTGGTAGCTCATGAATGTTCAAGGCAGAGTTGTGGCTCGTGGGGCCCTAGCCCTGATAGATTTACTTTTGTTTTTGTTTTGACGAAGGGTGATACCTACTTCAATATCTACAGTATTCGGCGGTGCAATGCTGAAAACGGAATGTAGATAGAGAACTTCCCTCTCCAGACTACCTCTTTTTATTATAGTGGCCCTTTTACCGACAGCCTAGGTCATGAAAAGGGCACACTAAGTCCAACAAACGATCGAAACCGAGTGCCAGGACCTATGTGCGGTAGGTCTTGCCGCCTTAGCTTGTGCTTCGGTACTCTGCGAGTGGCTCGTGGATGCATGTTTCCACTTTCCACTACCTTCTGTCCAGATAGAGAACTGTTGAATGTTTCAGGTACAGTCGGGTACACGCTAGGATACCCCGTTTTGATCGATTAGCTCCTTATGCCGCGCGCGGTAAGAGCTGCCATGGGGTATCTGTGACTGTGGCCGACCGTATTTACAAGTATTTTATGATGCTACCATTTTCTTATTGTGAATTTGCTTACAACCATTGGGTAGATAGGATTGAGTACGGAATTAGAGTTTTTTTGTAAACGATACATTTTATGTAGGTACAAAAGTAAGTCACATGACATAGAGTAATGGATGTTAATACCAAACCTACTATCCTACTACTATTATAAACGCGAAAGTTTGTAAGTATGGATGGATGGATGGATGGATGTTTGTTACTCTTTCACGCTGAAACGGCTGAACGGATTTGGATGAAATCTGGAACAGAGATAGCTTAGACATCAGAATAACACATAGGCTACATATTATCACGCTTTCACACTTAGGAGCAAAGTAAAGGACATATCCTTTTTCTGTAGTCCACGCGGACGAAGTCGCGGGCAAAAGCTAGTAACCAATAATACCAATAAGTGCAAAAGAAGACTCAAGAACTGATGCAGTTTATCTCTCGGAAGAAGCAACGGATTTGATTCCCAGAACTTTAAAGTATTCCAACACGCCTAGCAAACCTGAGAAGTGGATCTGTGAAACGTTTAGTGCCACTAGACTGAAAACCGTTTGAGAGCGAGCGATTTCAACACAAGATCTTTACGAATCAATAAAAATGCACTTTACCCCACAAAAGCGCATAAAAGTTGTACCAAAAACAAAAACTATAAAGTGGGCTCTTAAAATCATATCGGCCTGACCGACAATCGAATGAATCAGCACGATTCGAATCGATATAATCGATTCAAATAGTCGAAGCTCGTGATCTCAGCGGAATCGACAGTTGCACAGATGTGAAAGTATACAGAAAGTCTCCCTACGACCGCCATTAATCAGCAACAACCGGGACCAACGGTGTGCCAACGGTTTAACGTGTGTGGGAAGCGCTCAGATATTATTGCCACTAGCGGTCACCCATCCATGGACTGACCGCGCCCGATGTTGCTTAACTTTGCCAATCGATTAAGAATCCAACTTGGCTGTGAGCTCTTGCCTTGATTGCTTGCTCGATTGACTTGATGGGCCATAAAAACAGGTTGAAGGCAAATCAGACCTTCTGGACCTTAAATAAAACTAGTACGGATGGTTGTGTGCGATTGTATCAGACTTCTTCAGGGCTATTACGTTTTGTTAAGAAACTCTGTACTTAATGAACAGAATCGACAAGGATTGTGCTCAACTTTTGACGACTGTGTCGATAACAGATCGGTCTGCTTTCTGGTTTAAAGTTCAAGTATAATAACTGGAGAACTGGTGACCATTCGACTTATTTTATCGTGCAAGGCTGGGAGTTGGTAGGCTGATAGAGTAGACTTAGCTGAGTCTGGGAAAAATGTCCTTTTTGACACGTCACGGTTGTAAGTTCGATTTTTTTTACTTTGAAAGTGTAAATATACAGGGTGTTAAAAGACCGCCAACAGACCCGAAAGCCACGCATACTAGACGCCAAAACAAAGTACTTTTTCGATAAATTATTGCTGGGAAATTATTTTGGTTGTTAAGGTTATAATTTTGAAAAATATTTTATCACGCAATGGACGTGTAAAGCACAGAAGTCATATTGCGCAAGCGTAGGTATAAGTTTATGTTACTTGAGCTTGAAGTGCCGATGTTTAGAATACATTGCGGGTTGCAATTTTAACGTCGTTTATTGTAAGAAATATTCATAATTTTGATATGGCTTCTTGAGAAGGTATGTTAAGAACTAGATACTGAATACATATCTGCAAAAAAAAAGTTTTGAAAAGTCCGACTTTGAACCTCATTATCTCGGAAACCGTTGATTTCCCAGGCATAGTTCCTTGGGCAAAAATGTTCCTTATGATGAGGACAATACGTGGTTTCCCGCTTTGTTGGCGGTCTTTTAACACCCTGTATGTATAGGTTGATTTTTTTTATACCATTCACGTTTGTTTTATGGGAGCCCCCTTAAATATTTATTTTATTCTGTTTTTTAGTATTTGTTGTTATACAGGGTGTTAAAAGACCGCCAACAGACCCGAAAGGTACGCATACTAGACACCAAAACAAAGTACTTTTTCGATAAATTATTGCTGGGAAATGATTTTGGTTTTTTAGGTTATAATTTTGAAAAATATTTTATCACGCGATGGATGTGTACCGCACAGAAGCCATATTGCGCAAGCGTATGTATAAGTTTATGTTACTTAAGCTTAAAGTGCCGATGTTTAGAATACATTGCGGGTTGCAATTTTAACGTCGTTTTTTCAAAGAAATATTCATAATTTTGATTTGGCCTCTTGGGGAGGTATGTTAAGAACTAGGCACTGAATACATTTCTTCAAAAAAAAAGTTTTGAAAAGTCCGACTTTGAACCTCATTATCTCGGAAACCGTTGATTTCCCAGGCATAGTTCCTTGGGCAAAAATGTTCCTTATGATGAGGACAATACGTGGTTTCCCGCTCTGTTGGCGGTCTTTTAACACCCAGTATGCGGCAACAGAAATGCATCATCATCACGGTTTATGAGATACAGCCTGGTGACAGACGGACAGACAGACGGACAACGGAGTCTTAGTAATAGGGTCCAGTTTGGCACCCTTCGGGTACGGAACCCTAAAAATGTATCGGACAAGAAAGCCAGGTTTTTCCCTACCAAGGCTATAGTTTTAAATCATGCGACGACGGTTCGTATGACAGAGGTATGACAGGGGTTTGATTTGGGCCCGAAAGTATTTTCGACTAGCTGTGGCCCGCGACTTCCTCCGCGCAGACTTATTTTGACCTGTTATCCAAGTCACGGGAGAAATATAGTCTTTGGCTAGTAAATTATAGTCTTTGGATGCATGTCCACCCTTCTGATACGACACGATATTTTGTTGGCGCCGATAAATAAATATTTTAGGCAACACATTTTTTTTTCAAACCTTTAAACAATACATAATATTTATATTAGACACTTAAATCATAGCCTAGTTGCAGGGTTAGTTCGTTTGCGGTCTGTTAAGACTGAGGCCTTAGCCTGAAACGCAATGGCGTGTCGATGGCGTCCCAGCAGAAGGACAAAACCGGGGTTTCCTCGTTTTTCTCCTCCAACCAGAGAACTAATCTTCTAGAATTTGAATCAGAATATTCTTTGCTGTACTACAAAAACAGTAATTGAAGCCGAAATAGGTGGACGAGACTCGCCACTGATTGGGTGCCCAGCGGCGGACACCGCAGACGAGGCCGGCCAAGACGAAGATGGCGAGATGATCTCGATAAATGCCTTATCACACGCTGAGATCAGGTACTTTTATACTGCAATTACACATAACGCCCAATTTATTTTTAAGGTTTCGAACAGCATCGTTTTTGTATTTTTTTTGTATTAAGGTTATTTTCTACTATTGTCTATTAATTGTATTCTGTGTATTGGCAATTTAATAAATCTGTTATCTATCTATCAAATATGTGCCAGTGGTCGGGGTGGCTCAGGACCCTAAAATCTGGGCCGAGAGGAGGGAGGCCATTGCCCTGCGGTAAGACACTATGAACCTACATTAAAAAAAATTGAAGCCGTCAACTGGGAGCCCATTTCGGCACCATTGCATTACAGGCTAAGGCCCCTGGTTTACGTGTCGTATGCAGGCGATCCTCGCCGCTACAATGAATTGCATTAGAAACCAGTCGCGTGCTCTTAGCGACGTGAGTTGGGAGATGTACCTACGATTTGATCGCTGTCCCGAAGGGATGGGGTGCTGACTATTAATATTCCACCAAAAACATTTTCATCTAAAAAATGTTGCCAAGACGAGACCATACACCTCGCACTGTAAATAATTGTTTTCTACATACAGGGTGTTAAAAGACCGCTAACAGACCCGAAAGCCACGCATACTAGACACCAAAACAAAGTACTTTTTCGATAAATTATTGCTGGGAAATGATTTTGGTTTTTTAGGTTATAATTTTGAAAAATATTTTATCACGCAATGGACGTGTAACGCACAGAAGTCATATTGCGCAAGCGTAGGTATCAGTTTATGTTACTTAAGCTTGAAGTGCCGATGTTTAGAATACATTGCTGGTTGCAATTTTAACGTCGTTTTTTGTAAGAAATATTCATAATTTTGATATGGCTTCTTGAGAAGGTATGTTAAGATCTAGATACTGAATACATTTATGCAAAAAAAGTTTTGAAAAGTCCGCCTTTGAACCTCATTATCTCGGAAACCGTTGATTTCCCAGGCATAGTTCCTTGGGCAATAATGTTCCTTATGATGAGGACAATACGTGGTTTCCCGCTTTGTTGGCGGTCTTTTAACACCCTGTATAGTACAATAAAAAGTTACTTACATACTGTCAAAAAACTCACATCTCATAGCTTCTAACTCTACACGCCCTAACTCTAAAAGCCCTAACTTCACAAACTCTACACCTTAGTCAAAATGTGTGGCTTGTCCGATTCGCTACCGTCATAGGTGTAGAGTTTGTGAAGTAAGGGCTTGTAGAGTTATAGCGTGTAGAGTTAGAAGCTTGGCTCTACATGAGATCTGATATCTTTTTGACAGTGCCATGGGGCAAATTCTCGGGTATGTCACATTCGAGATTCTACGAAGAAAACCTTAGCAACAAGTCACATTCGAGATTCTACGAAGAAAACCTTAGCAACAAGTCACATTCGAGATTCTACGAAGAAAACCTTAGCAACAAGTCACATTCGAGATGGCCGAGAATTTGCCCCCAGGTGTATGATAAGCAGTGATCGAATAATCGGATGCATATTTACCTAAAGTTATTTTTTGGCTCAGAAATTATGGAAGCGGCTTCTTAAAACATATTTTTTAAATATAAATCCCGGGATTTCAGAAAATTCGGGAATGCAAAACTAATCGCATACGTAGCATGGAGACGACTTATTTAGCGTGTAGTATTATGAATTTAAAAAACCCGGGACTACAAAAGTGCATTCCATATTAGCAAACACCTGAACGCAAGTATCTGTATTCATCCGACTTAATTCTATAACCAAAACACTGTATTCGTCGATTCCGGAATCCCGGGATTTTTTCGATACAAAAGTGCATTCCATAACAGCCAACACCTCAACTTTAGGTAAATATGCACCCGATTATTCGATCACTGATGATAAGCCCGTGGCACGCACGAGATATTTTTGATGTTACTGTGGGCTGTGGTGGTCTAGTGGGTAGAACAATGGACTCGGAAGCGAGAGACCCAGGTTTGAATCCCGGTGCGGGCATGTACCTATGACTTAAATTTATTTCAAAGTTACGTATTTTAGTGAATTTGTAGTAGCAATACCACTCGCTGACCGTGAAGGAAAACATCGTGAGGAAACCTGAGCGTATGAGGCATTCTCAACGCAAAAATCGCCAACCCGCATTGAGCACGCGTGGTGATTAAGCTCGAACTCTCCCTCTGGGAGAAGGCCTTTGCCCAGCTAGTGGGACATGTACAATATTGTACAGGCTGCATCTTACTTTTTTTTTATTGGGGGCTAATTCTCGGAATTCTCGCATTCGTCACACCGCAAAGAAAGCATCTAATTTTGCGGCAAATGTCACATCTCCTATTCTCACGAAGTCATCCTCGACATAAGGCACGAGATTTCTGCGAGATGTTGGCCTTTTTCGCTCAACATGACTCGAGTGGTCGGGAGCAGTCAAGATCTAAATGTCATGAGATTTTTCCTTCAAGATGTGTCGAATGCGAGATTCCCGGGCTAATGCCCACAGCGCATAGCGGCGAATCGTCGACAAGCTTGAACGTATTTCATCCCAACTCTAGTCTTCGCAAAAGCCTCAAGTCACGATTGGTTAGCTTATACAGCGCACTGCCTATGTATTACATTTCACACACCTTTCCTCTATAAGAACTACGTATAGGAACAATATGTACGGGAACAGGGGTGACCAAAGCTTGAACAATTTGCTATCTACATTATGCTATGCGATTGCAAACTGCAACTTCAGGTGGTGATCTCAGATTCAGTAGTATTTGTAAGGCGAGGGGAGCTCTCAAAGATGACAGTAATTTACATTACATTACGTTTAAATTTCTCGCTATTTTACTCGGTGCCCGTAGCATTTTATTTATTTTTTCAATTTCATCTTAGTACCCTTTTATACGCCGATGAAAGTATCAACTTGTTCAATTCTTTCCTAAAACGACGTGATCTTTTACGGGTTTCTTATAAGGTTTCTTCTTTTAGGTTCTCCATAGTAAAGTTATAGTCGTAAAACTTAGTATAATAAACTGTACAGTAGGGTGGAGCGAAACAAGCAAAAAAAAATTTTTTCTTTATTTTTCTTTCTCCTGTATCGTCAATCGATGACCCGATAGGAAGGCTTCATTTTTACAAAAAATCAATCCTCTACGACTTTATCTTCAGGTGGCGCACCTTAAGGATAGTTTACAAACAACAATTTTTTTTAATTCCTGAATTTTATCTGCAAAATTGAGTAATTTCGTAACTTTTTGTCTTAAACATACTATTTTAATGTATTCTTAGCCATTTATCGCGTATAAACGTTTAAGTTTGTAGTGAATTATCAATAGTTGGTTTTGCAGTTAGTTGCATTTTAGGATTTTTACTGCCGACAGAGAAGTAAACTTCAAGTTACAAATGTACCTAAAACACGGGAAGATTTGCGGTTCTCTGTGTTTGGTGATCCACTGAAATAAAGTGGTAACATAATGTGATTTTATAAAATATTATTTGGTGCTTAGAAACAACATGCTTGACTTGAATAATGGAAAAGACCTTTCAGTGAAAGAGATGTGAAAAATTGGGACTGACATAGAAAACATATGGATTAAGGCATCAATTCCTACAATAAGCCATAGCAAGTTGTTGCAAAGTTAATTTCGCATTATAACAAGGATGAAATCATGAAAAAATTGCGTGTGACGCCAAAAAACGGGTTTTTTACGAAGATTATCTGAAAAACTGGTTTGATATTGCAATATGTGAATGTGCTCCTAGAGAAGTATGCAAAAGTATAATTAAAGTGCCCGCTGCTGAAGAAAAAATCTTGAAAGGCTAACGAAACAATCGGAAGATGTATATTGGGTCTATAGATGAGGTGATAATTCAATCTCTCTGTCGTAGGAAATTTAGAAAACGAAAATATGATGAGTTTGAAAAGAAATCCGTCGGCACTTCAAGTACTTCATGTATTCCATTGATATTCGATGCGTCTGGCATTTCTTCTACTGAAATATCAGGTGAAGATGAGTTTTGCACATCAGAAACAATGAGACGATCTAGTCCGAGACGATCTATAAAAGAAACGCAACAGATGAGAGGCGAACTGCAAAATCTCGGGTATTTCTGATCGATCTACTGCATTTATTGTAAACGCTTCATTTCATGATTTTGAAAATGACCAGTACCTACCGACAAATCATTACAAATAATAAAATTGATCGAAACAAAATAAGTCGTCAAAACGATGGTGCTGGAACTTCTGATTTAAGTCAAAATCATATTAAAACATATTATTTTTGGGTTTTTTTAACGTATTTTTCATAGATATTTATTTATTTAGTCATTTTAAGCATCAATATTGTAGAAAAGAAAGAAATATCGTCGTAATAAAAGTTTTTTTTGTAAGGCAATATTCAATTTTTTTCTGAAATTCAAACCTAATGCGCCACCTTAAGATATTAATTTAAAAAGCTGAAATTTTGCATGAACACTTCTATTACTACGTATCATCGATTGGTAGTACAGGAGTCCTAAAATTTCAAACATCATTTTTTCACTCCACCCTACTGTACAGTATTTACAATGATATTTGTAGTGAAACAACAAACTAAAATCGGTCAAGTGCGGATCAAACTCGCATACACGCGACACGCAGTGACACGCTACGCTTTGTTCAAATAACGCACTTACGCCGCGCGTGATAAGAGCTACCAGGCCAGTCTTTCGGTAAGCGCGCAGCGTTTGCGTGCATTGCGTGAAGTAAGAGACGAGTCACGGCGTCGCGAGGGCCGTCCCTTGTCCATAATTAAGGTCTCAGAATGAGAACCGAAACTAGTCGGCTATTCCGACATAAGTTTAGAGGTATTAAATGTATGGGCCTACAAAAGTTGCCTGAAACAAATTAATTATTGTTATTATAAGTAAAAGTGCAAAATGTAAAATTTTAAACAGGTTCTCAATCCTTTTAGTCGGTTCGTACACTTAATGTGGCAGGCCAGGCGGCGCCATTAAAATGTTTAGGATCACTGATTTTCAATGGAACGTTCTGGGCTCTGGGCTATTTGCAGCTGAAAGAATAAATAAAATATTGATGTCTTAGTCACCCCCCGCCCCCTACACTTAGCGTTCGATTGTTTTGCACTTGAACGAATAAAACGTATAATCCGTGCGGGATCAGAATGGGATCTTACCTTTTGGAACTGAGACGCTCGCGGTCCTGTAGCGTCAGCATTTCGGCAAACTCTAGTTGTCTATGGCAAACTCGCGTCGAAACTTGCTTGTGTTTTCTGTGCGCGTGGGTGTCTGCTCGAGTTTTATCACGTTTTATTCAATTAATGCACTAACATTGAATCCTTTGAGATTACAAGCATTAAACATTTTTTTGTATTTCCAATTTCATAACCCTATGATAGAACGTAGAACTATCAATTTTTTTATTGACGCTACTCGAGAACTGACAGCACGTCAGAGTGTACACTTTTGTTGTAAAGGGACCCGTAACGTAACTGAGTGCTAGCGTGTAAGGGTCGACGTGCTGTCGTGTGTACAGTTGGAGATGGTGAATGAATCGCGTGAATTTTGCTGTCATGCCTCATCTGCTATCTGACCAGCAGCCCGATGGTCGGACGACATCGTCATTGCGGCGGAGGGTCCATGGATGCGGATGGCGAGGGACCGTGAGAGATCGCGCGAGGGGAAAAAGGCCTATACCCAGCAGTGGGCAGAGGTGGGCTGATGATGATGATGATGACGTCATCTTGCCCGTCCCTGTACAGAGTACTGTACATTGCCCTGTACAAATGTACAGGGCAATTTTTAAATAGCTTTATTCCTGAAAAACGTCAACACCTAAATGTGATTTCCATGAACTTTTCTTCTATGACTTAAAAAACCAAAATAATTTCCCAGCAATCATTTATGGAAAAAGTACTATGTTTTAGTCTCTTGTATGCGTGCCTTTTTATACCCTGTATATCAGCATGTCTATATAGCATGACCGTTATATCAAGATATTCAGCGCTCGATACAATGCTCTCTTTTACTATTTTGATCTTCGTAAAGCATAGTTGTATTGAGCTGTAAGCTCCTATGGCTAATATTTACTGCCGGTTTCTGAATTGAGAAATTCACTAAGAAAATACATAAACTAAGTAACGTTCTGTCTCTGCAGATGTCTCACAAAAAAGCGTGACAGATCGATACTTATGTACTTAGTAAAATTCTCAATTCAGAAACCGGGCCTTAGTCTATCAAATGTGTGGCTTTTTTAGACACGATTTCAACAAAAAGTGATCACATTTGAACAAGTTATGAGCGTGTGAACATCTACATAACATCACTTTAAAGTAACAATTTGCGTCTTCACACACATCATACAAATATAGTAGTTTCTTAAGCTGCAGGTGTAAATAGACGCTTGAAATAGGCAATCTTAACTTACTTAAAAAACTCCCAGATCTTATCATAGACCGAACAACAAAATTGCTAAAACCAGTTTCGAAATCCGACGCTAAGTTAACAGTATGGTCTCCAGGTAGAGTAGTTAATGCCAGAAGTTTCACATACCTACTAAGGCCTTGGCATCAACTGGATGAGATGTTGTATACAGCGCCGAGTGGCACCGTCACTCACTATAGATGGGTGAAATGACCACTCAGACGCTGCTTCAGTGCCTGAGATATTGTCTACTCATTAGATTTTTTTTCTGAAAATTTTGAAATTCGAAATACCAACTTTTCAAAAGAATGCGATCCAGCAAAATACTTCTTCGGTGGTGTAAGTCAGTGTCGTTCAACGTTTTTCGTAACACGTCCCCTTGCAGTGGTAAAACCTTTTGCGACCCCCATCAGGGTTTGGTCAGTTAGCCCATAATCAATCGCGACCCCCAAAAACCCTGTAAAGAAGGGCTTCACAACCCCCAAAATAAGTTTCACGACCACCTTAAGGTAGCTTGGCGACCCCCCAGGGGGTCGTGGCCCACCGGTTGAAAAACACTGGTTTAGATAAATGGAGAGTTTTGGCATTGTGGGAAGGGAATTGTCGTGCTGTGGGTTTGACTGCAGGCGCAGGGGGTACTCGACGATGTCTCTCCATTACACGTTAACATCACTTACTAAGGTGTAAGCCATTTTACTGGCAAAAAATGGTTTCGCAGTTTTACTGTGATAGATTAGGTTCTTTTTACTCGGCTCGCAAATAGCCCATTGTTTGTTACTAGTGACAATACCGGAAGCTCCACTAGCGATGCCGTCTACCGCACAGGTTAGTTGGCTCCACTGTAGCTCTTTTCAAATCCATTCCATTCAGTCGTTCCCTCAGTGCTGAGGATCGTGACCATCATTGAAGGTGGCAGAGAGTAGAGTTCTCCATTGCGCTCTATCAGTCGCGATGTGGATCAGTTCGTGCAGGTGTTTTTGCGTGGCTTTGGTCATAATATCCGTCCATCTAGCAGGTGGTCTGCCTCGAGCTCTTTTCCCTCCACCTTTCCCGTCATAACTTGTTTTTCCAATAGATGTGATAGAAATATATTTTTGACAGTTGACAACGCATTGATGCCCTTATTTATGGTCCATTTATCCAATGACCCCTACGGGGGTCTTCACCCACTATCACTTGAGCAAGCCTTCTGTCTCTTCCACTCAAGTAGTAAACTGTTAGCAGCGTGGTCTTTGTGCAGCGTAACCTTAACATTGAACGAGTGCTATTGTTTTAAAACAATACAAACATTGCGTAACCTCTTTACATGATAGGCTGGGCAGTAGGTACCTAGAGCAGTGATACGATATACGGCTCGGTAAATTTCACTAACACACTAATGCCCGATTTCACCAACTATACTGAATTTTTAAGAACTTTTAAAAGTTTTTTAAGAAGTCCTTAGCGTAATTTTGGCCAAAATGAGGGTGAAATCGGGCATATCGCCACTAAAATTATAAATTCGAAAGTTTGAGAGCTTGTGTGTTTGTACTCTTTCAGGCTGAAACTACTTGATGGATTTGGGTAAAATTTGGGATAAGATACATTTAAAATTTAAGCACTCACAGTCTGATTGGACTAGCCACTCTTAATCGATTGGCAAAGTTAAGCAACATCGGGCGCAATAATATTTGAGCGCTTCCGTGCTTCGGAAGGTACGTTAAACCGTTGGTCCCGGTTGTTGTAGATTAGTAACAATCGTTAAACCATGTCAGAGGCCCTTTGGGCGGCCTTAAAACTCTGACACCAGCTAGGGAAGCACAATATCACGATAAAAGTTTTATCCCATTATCGGCTATCACCATCTTGCTTTATTTCATCGCGTGAAGCGAGGTGCTAGGTTTGGTTCAAGTCTTGTCCCAAGATAATGTTTTAACAATACGATAAATCTGTAAAACATATGGCAGGTATCTCAATTGGAGAATGGAATTTTTCGTCTATCTAATAATACCTCTTATAATATAGCCTTCATTTTGTCAGAACGTAGAGTTTAATCGGTTTAGAGATGCTAAAATACTGGCATTGTTATAATAAACCCCTTTGCTTGCACCTCTTTGAGGTTTAATATCGCAGAATAATTCAGTACTAACATATTGCATGAATTATGAACTGGGAAGCGAACAAAACTTCGAAACAACAACAACTACACACTAATCCCAACTAACCGCACTCGCGCGGTTGCACCTACAATTTGCATAAACTAAAGCCTTTGCATCTACGAGTAAGTAGATGATTTATGCAGTGTCCACCTCCACTCACGCCAGATGGATGGAGTGACCACTCAAACACTGTAGGTACCTGGAACATGACATTGTTTGGAACATTGTTTAGATGGAGTAGGCTTTGACATCAGCTAATAGATTAGCATCATGACTTAAAAGAGTGGTGTTATAAGTTTGACCGCTATGTGTGTCTGTCTGTGTCTAAGTGTGAACGGATTTGGATGCAGTTTTATTTATTTGAAAGCAGGGCCCTTAGCCTGTAACGCAATGGTGCCAAAATGGGCTCCTGGTTGACGGTTTCAATTTTGATTTATTAATGCTGTCGGTCCAGTGTCGGTCCTTTTAATGTTTTTGTAGTACAGCATGGAATATTATGAGTCTAATTCTAGAGGATTAGTTCGCTGGTTGTAGAAGAACAACGAAGAAATCCCGGTTTTGTCCTTCTACCTGGGACGCCATTGTGTTTTCTAGCAAGTTTTCTTAGATACGTCTTATCAAAATCGGTTCAGCCGTTTATGAGATCGGTATGCTAATTTGAAAGTAAAATATCGGAGGTATGTTAAATTGTTATTGCAGTAGTTCAGAAGGCGTAAAATCGGCCAGATTGGAAAACTGTTTTGAGAGCCCTATGTCCCTGATTAGGGATAACAGGAACTGATGATGATGATGATGAATGCAAATGATGATGAATGAAATAAAGCTTAAAAAAACTAAGGTCTTCGTATCAACGTAATGAGATGATTTATGCAGCGTCCAGTGGCACCTTCACTCATACTAGATGGGTGAAGAGATCACTCGGCGCTGCAGTGCCAGGGACATTGTTTTTTAGATGGAGTAGGCTTGCCCAGCACCTATAACAAAGCTAAGCTAAGCTTAAAGTAGGTATAGAATATCATAAAGTGTGGTGTGGTGTAGCCATCACACGCCAAGTTCTCTGCCGTAAGACCGCGGGCGTTAGAATTAAGGAGTTGTCCGTAAACCCTGGTTTTAGTGCATTTGCACAGTTTACTACGTCATATCTGCTGCGTGAGTAATTAACGCAAGTAAGTAGGTAGGTAAAGAGTTATCATTGTGGTAAACTACAGGGTGCAATCTAATTCGATCTGGCTTGTTCAATCATCGAAGTTTTGGTGGACTCGAAGACTATTCAACTTTTCTGGGCTCTTTTGAACTTTTACTCCTAGACTGTTCCATAAAGTGCCTCGACGGTCTCTACTTTAGTCGTATAAGTCGCATAGGAACAGTCGGCCACACGCTAGGATACCCCTTTTTGTTCGACTGGCGCCCTTATGCCGCGCGCGGTAAGAGCTGCCATGGGGTATCTGTGACTGTGGCCGACCGTAC
The DNA here is from genome assembly GCA_949319315.1 of Zelleria hepariella. Classification (NCBI taxonomy): domain Eukaryota; kingdom Metazoa; phylum Arthropoda; class Insecta; order Lepidoptera; family Yponomeutidae; genus Zelleria; species Zelleria hepariella. Next base: position 29,802,623 of record OX439382.1, on the reverse strand, counting down.
ATCTGTCTACATTTTCGAGTTCACCTTTTTGCCGAATTTTTTTTATTAAAATATGACACTTCCTCGTTTTGTTTTACTGAGTTAAACTATCGGTATAATAAAAAAGACATGACAAAAATTACAGAGAAAATTTGATTTAACCGACCGATTCGACACATTTCGAATGTTAGTATGATTCATAATAATCGCTGACACAAAACTAGAGATTGAAATATTATTAAATACAGAATATGAATAGCAAATTCTATTCGAAATCCATTGAGATATGAAAATGGTCACAAAACACAAGATTAATTCAAAGCTACACTTAGGGTGGTATACTAGAACGCTACTTAAACTCAGTTCAAACTAGAATGCTACTTAAACTCTGTTTAAACTCAGTTCAAACTAGAAAGCTCCTTGAACTCTGTTTAAACTCAGTTTAAGTAGAGTTTAGTAGTGTCGACTGTCGATAAAACAGTGCATGTTTTGATTTGAATATCCCTCTCTTCATATCAAAACATGCACTGCTTTATCGACAGTCTGAACTCTGTTTAAACTGAGTTTAAGTAACGTTCTAGAATACCACCCTTACACTATACCAAGAAATCTACAAACGCCAATCCTCTCTAAACCAATCTGCATACGCCCTTAGATCCCGCTTGAAGGGTTGCACAACAGTTCATTCGCGAGAAATATCGTAATCTGACATTTAACGTTAGCGCGAACTGCTCAGAAATGAGTTCACTACACACTCCATTATACTACACTACAATCTGCACTATACAACTATAATGTACCTTCAGTGTAATCTGGCGCGTTTACACCGAGCGTGCAAGGAGCCGTTTTCAGCACAAATTCACAAAGCATTTCATTGATGGCGCCTACAGGCATGGCTATAGAAGAACCGGAATACGGCTGTCAAATCGGCTCAGTGTGATTAAATGTGCAATTGGCCCCGTAGCAAATCCTAGTCGCGCACGCCTTTCTTCATAATATTATGTCACTCGTTTTAACGCGTATAATCCGCGCGGAATGAGAATGGGATGCGACCTTTTGGAACTGAGACGCGCGCAGTAAGCAAACTCACGTCGATGCAACCTTGTCAAAGTAAAATACAGTATGTTTCCGATTGACTTTGACAAGGTTCCATCCCATTCTCATCCCGCACGCATTATACTAAAGGTTTTTAGTGCGCACTGCGCCATTCGCGGATGGAGCATGCTCGGCAAAGCTAAAAAACACGCGCGCGACTTTTTTTGACGTTATTTGACATTTCAACGCGCCATTTTTAAACAACATCTCCCGATAAATTAATGCATTGTTTTATCTTATCAATATTGTAGTATAATTCATGACAGATTGTATGACAGAGTGTTATTACATGTATGCATTAACGTGACATGTAGATGAATAACTGATAGAGATAAACTTTGCCTTCATTTTTTGTATACTCTTGTGACGTTTGGTCTAAACGCACTAGTTTACTACCTATCTACACTGTACCTACCTACATACAATGTGCGCACTACAGTCATTATATTATGGTGCCTCTAGGCAGCTTTAATGACGCGTCGCTGTTTGTGTAATAACTATCGATTCGGAGGTGTGATAGCGCTGTCAGTGGTGATTAAAATTTGGACGCCCGTCATTAAGGCTTTTGTCGTAATTACGACGTTAAACAGAGTAAAACTTGGGCTTTCCCTCCTATTAGAGATTATTATTACCTACTGTATGATAATGCTAAGTTTGGCGGTGGCAAAGATTTCTGTTTTGGGTGGGTGAAGGGACCGCATATTACAGGGTGCAATCGAATCCAATAGCGGAACTTTAAGTAAGCTGTCTACTGATTACTACAAACAACTTGATTAACGCCCGGTTTCTGAGTTGAGAATTTTGCTAAGCAAATGGGTAAGTATCGTCCTGTCTCTGCAGATTTCTCACAAAAGAGCGTGACAGAGCAATACGTAAGTATGTGCTTAGTAAAATTCTCAACTCAGAAACCGGGCCTAAGTTACTACAAACAACTTAAACTAGGTGACAAAAAAAATTACTGGAAAAAATATCAGCTGTTCTATACTTATGGTACACTCAGTACTGCACCAAATGTTTGGAATAGCTGATAATTTTTTCAATAAATTTTTTTGCTAGTACAAGTTGTTTGTAGAGATCTGTAGACAGCCTACTTAAAGTTTCGCTATTGAATTCGATTGTTAAATTCGGTTGAAATAACTTGCCGGCAACCTTCAAAAATGCATCGTCCATACCAAATATGTATGGCTTTATGCAATATTGCATAGGCTGGTATTGCTGTCAATGTTACCGGCCATTGTATTGCAGCCACATAGTCCCGAAAAATATTGCACATTTAGACGCCCCTTTAGGATAACGCTCTATTTACCCAAGCGCTAGTCGTGTTGTAAACAAAAACTTGCCAAAACAAACCCTTCTATCCTATCGTGTCCCAGTATCGTATCGTATCGTACCGTAATTGGTAAATTCGCGAGCTGCCCCTGAGCTAAGCAGAACTACCGGCGCGCTCCGTACTGATTTTGTTTTAGATACACGCTTTGATAGATTAGCTTGCCGGCCACTGCTTTGGCTAGGGACTTGTAAAGAAAATTGAGCTGACAATTCTACAGTTAGCAAGAAGAAAACACAAAGGCCCGTAAGATCAATCACAGTTTAAACTCAATGATTCAATTGTGTGAAAGTTAATCGACCGATAGGGTTTAAACTAGCCTTTTTGGTTTAAACTGTGGTTGATCTTACGGGCCTAAGGTGTGTGCCAAGTAGGTGATCTCAGAAAACAAAATCAATCGAGCTTGAGTAGCTGTCAGCATACTAATAGACACTAGCTCGAGCTTGACATTGACATTAGCCAAGGTCTCAAGTCGGCTAATGTCATTGTCAAACTCATTGTCATGGCGACCCCGAGAGGGGAAGAGATCGGTTGGCAGACCACCAGCCAGATGGTCCGACGACATAGCCAAAGCAGCCGGAAAACAGTGGTTGCTCCTGGCACAGGATTGTGAGAGGTGGCGTGAGCATGAAGAGGCCTTTACTCAGCAGTGGGTGCTAACAGGCTGATGATGATTGTGAAATAAATACAATGGTTTCGCCAGATGAGCTACTTAACATGGCTATCTTCACAAGTAGCCGGGAGTCTGTGTTGTATAAGCCTAGATATTTAGATTTAACAGATTCAGGCCCGGTTTCTGAGTTGAGAATTTTGCTAAGCAAATACTTAACTATCGTTCTGTCACGCTCTTTTGTGAGAAATCTGCAGAGACAGGACGATACTTACCCATTTGCTTAGTAAAATTCTCAACTCAGAAACTGCAGGCCTCAGACAGTTTGACGTAATGCAGGGTGCAATCGAATTTGATAGCGGAACTTTAAGTGCGTTTTCTACTGATCACTACAAACAACTTGTACATACTAGGTGGCAAAGATATGAAGCAAAAAAAAATCAACTGGTGCAGTACTGAGTCTACCTTATATACGGAACAGCTGATATTTTTTTCAACCTGCAACCTAGTACAAGTTGATTGTAGTGATCATTAGACAGGCCACTTAAAATTCCGCTATTGAATTCGATTGCACCCTGTAGTTTTAGATAGTAAATGTAAGCACTAGTACCTACAGGGGGTCTACCGGCTAAAACGAAGCCGATTACCATTGGCGAAAATCGAAGTTCGATTTATGAAAAATTTACTGGTTGGCAGTAAAATGAACTGGGTGGCAGCACATTTTTCAAAAATCGAACTTCGATTTTCGCCAATGGTAATCGGCTTCGTCTTAGCCGGTAGACCCCCAGATACTTAAACGATAATACGGTGACACAAAATCTATTCTCAAATCTCTTCTTCTTTTTAGCATTTTGACTGTAAACTCTCAACAGGTCCCAACAGTAGGCAGTCAGCCAGCGGCAGTGTATTTCTCGTAACCCTATCTATCTAGGAGGCCATTCATCATCCGCGAGCCAGTCCAGCCTCGGCGGGGAGGTGTTTTGTTGTGCAGCTCGAACACTTATTGGGGTACCTTCCGAAATTGCTCGCGGACTCCAAATAACTACAGGGTGCACTCTAAGTCGATAGCGGAACTTTAAGTAGGCTGTCTACTGATCGATACAAACAACTTGTACTAGGTGGCGACAAAAATGGAGCGAAAAAAATATCAGCTGTTTCATACATTTCTCGCAGTATTGAGTCGACCTTTTGTATGGAACAGCTGATATTTTTTTCACTCCATTTTTTTCGCCACCTAGTACAAGTTGTTTGTATTGATCAGTAGATAGCCCACTTAAAGTTCCGCTATCGACTTAGAGTGCACCCTGTAGTGGTTAGCCCCGAACTATGAACTCGCGACCCCATATCTCAGCAACCCCTTGACCGATTTGGCTCATGTTCGAACTTGAAAATTATATTCGCCTCATTTACCCACCTACTAAATTGCATGACGATCCGACTACATTTACTCCAGTTACCTAATTGTCGAACGAACATTTATACATTCACATACATACAAACGCCGGATGGTTCAAGTAGACTCGGAGAACTTCTCTCGCTTCGCTCGCTCGTTCAATAAGGACTTAGCCTTTTGGCGACTTAGGTCTATCAGGAAAAACGACAAGGTATAAAAATGACGAACTTATGAAATTAAATTGTCGAAGGCTATTTAGACATATTTTGCTTGAAAAAAAATAGGCGGTGCACTTTTTTTCAAGCAAAATATCTTGCAATCTGTTATGGATATCAACACTAAACTGGCTGTTTTAGAAAGCGCTCACCTAATTCTAGGGTTTGATATGTGAAAATTTTCGATTTTTTTAGTGTATTTGATACAGGAATCGATTTTGTGCATTTTTCTTTGCGCGCGGGCTAATTTACTATTCCCAGAGCCTTAATTCTTCATTTATAATTAACCTATACCAGTCATCACTCCACCAGCTTATCAGTAAAATCCGTAGCATAAGCCATTTGACGTTAAGCCCTCACTATAGACGAATGTTAATTTTAATTAATACTTGATAAGACGAGCTTATTTTCGGGGTATTTTCACATAAAAGGGCTATTATGCTTTGATTTAAAACACTCTAATTCATAGGAAAACTGCCGGTGCGTATGCAGTTAGCTGACGATAAAGCCGTATCACACTGAGGATCTAAAGCTTTCTATTAAAATCATTATCGGCGTAATTAAAATCTTGACACTGCTGATGTATCGCCGACCATAGAATAATAATAATAAAACGCTTGGAAAACGAGGTATAGTGTATAACCCATGCCATTCACTCTGTAATGTTGAACTTAAAAGTGAGTTTATTCAATAAAAATTTACGCCGAAATTATAGTGGTTTAAGGCCGACGGTATTTTGTTACAATGGTGATACTGAACCAGCATGTCAAAATTACACTTTAGAATCGCTTCTGCAATGGTGTCGATTGGTGATTGAAATTATGTAGAATTTCAACGTGTAGGTTCGAAAAATCATGATTTTTGTAATGTCTTTTTGAAATCAGAAGCAGGTTTATCTGAAATTAAAGCTCGTTTTTCATCAACTTCATTTAACAGTTGATTTTCAATTATCATTGAGAATCGAGAGTGCATACGGCACTCACGCAGAATAGTTTAGTTGAAGGCTTAATTTGAATTAAATTTTAGTAAACGGTTTTACTCGCTTGTATTTTTGTAGGTGTAGCCGACAAGTAATTTTGCATTACAAAATAGGGCCTTTCTAGCCGATAAAGTCTAAAATGAGACATAATTCTACTAGTGGAACGTGTTAATCCCCGTGAATGATGAAAACAATGATGGTTTTCATCATTCACTGGTTAATGCATTCGCAAAATTTTCATTTGTTGTTTGTTTAGAAAATATACTGCCGATTTCTGAATTGAGAAATTCGCTAAACAAGCACTTAAGTATCAGTCTGTCTCTGCGGATTTCTCACAAGAGAACGTGACAGAACTATACTTAAGTATTTACTTAGTTAAATTCTCAATTCAGAATCCGGGCCATAATCCCCTGGAGGCGACCCCCAGCGCGATCAATTTGGCACGTTTCTGGGAGCGCGACGTGTGACGCTTTCGGCACGAGAGAAGAAGAGAAATAATATTTAAATTATATTATAATAGTTTATTTACCCGCCAAAACACACAATTCTTAATACATACTTAATTATTGTATTCTGGTGCACGTTTCATATAACTGACATTAATATTTTATTATGACAATTCGATGTATATTGCGTAGTCGATTTGACATGAGGTTACAAACAAAGTTTGTTTACAAACCGACCTATCAACGAACATCGAATTGTCATAATAAAATATTAATGTCAGTTATATGAAACGCGGGCCTGATGGTGATTTGTATGAGACGTTCCTTTTACCAATTACTATTCTAAGTTGCCGAGCTACGCCGCGTGAAATGCCGATAAAAGTACACTTTTATAACCTTAAGAAAATTGTTTTGTTTTAATTAACAATTGTAATTTACCCACTTTCTTTGGTCATGCACGGGTCCATTGTTTGTGCAAGAGAGGCGAGCGTGAGCTGTAAACTTTGATTGTAGGCTCCTTCACTAAACAAGTTTATGAAGTGATTTCTGAAGTTAGTACGGTCTGCCACAATCTCAGATACCCCATGGCAGCTCTTATCGCGCGCGGCATAAGGGCGCCAATCGAACAAAAAGGGGTATCTGAGACTGTGGCCGACTGTACCTACGAGACCTTTATAACTTATAGTGTTAGTGTTACCCGTTAAAACGCAGTAAAGATACTAATTAATTGTTTACAATTAATTTTCTCTTTTGTCTGTAATAGGGATGTCGAAAGTTATGCTCACAGGTATTAGGTATTCACTCGCATATTTTTTCTCAAGGTTTTTAAGTGAAATCCGAAATGAATGGAAAACTATAGAATGGAAAGTATACAACGTGTTACAAAAGTAACTAGCTCTTTTTACAGGGTGTAACCTGCTGGTCAACATAATGACAAATCTGCAAAAAAAAGTTGAAAAACACAACTTTTATAACCTCAAAATTATGAAATTTTCAAAACTTTTTTGTTTTTGGATTTAGCTCCAATTAAAAAATATGGTTGTTTGCTTAGCTGTATTTCAATAGCTTCAGGCTGTTAAAACATACTGAAAGTCTATGGAAACAGTATTTTAAAAATACTTTTCTCCCGTCACAGCGCTTACATTTTGATTATTTAAAAATCAACGGAATGTCATAGACCTAAAAAAATATTTTGGTTGTGATCCCTATCATCAGGTACCATGACCCTGTAAAAAGAGTTAGCATCTTTTGTAACACCTTGTATAATAATAATAATTAAGGCAGTTTTAATAAATAATATTACAGGGATAAGTAAGAGTATATTTAAGAATTGCACAATTGTGTACACTAAACAGCAAGTCGACCCTTACACGCTAGGACTTTACTCGGTTACGTTACAGGCGACTTTACAACAAAATTGTACATAATCAACTGCTGTCGTGTGTACTAACATCTTTAATTATACAGGGTGCAATCTAAGTCGATAGCGGAACTTTAAGTAGGCTGTCTACTGATCAATACAAACAACTTGTACAACGCTACTCATTTTAAATATATACCTACGATTAATAGTAGATTCCTAAAAAACACACAAACCTGATATTTTTCTCACAAATATTTTCCTCCCATAGGTACGATACGATATAAGTACGTTGATGCAGAGTAGTCAGGCAATACGAAATTTTTACAATTTGTACGGAACCCCGAATAAAAGCCAAACACCTTTATTACCGAGCCCCTTCCGTATAAACATTGAAATTGTCCCTTTATCGAGATATTTTCTCATTTTGTCCAGTGCAATAAATCATATTGGACATAGAAAGATAAAATATAAAACGTGCTCAAGAACAATAAAGTACAGAAGTATAGTTCGATTTAAAACTTCGTATCAAAAACGAGGGTTCCCATCTCCGAAACTACTGGATCTAATTTTTTTTTTTAAATACAGAAAATATGTCTTTACTTATAGGTAGATTACAGGAAAACCTATAAGAAGTTCATGGTGTATAAAATATCATAGGAAAATTAAATTTTTGTTGTTCTTGCATCCAGTTCCTCAAGCTCAATACATCGCGGATCGCGGTATGGTTTTGTCTTACGACCAATGTATCTTAGTAGAGTAGGTAGACTGTATGAAAATCTTCCTACTACATTGTAAGGAACCCTCTCAACGCGAGTAAAACTCGAACTTGTCCGGTTTTTTGTTTGAAAGGGTATACTTCCCATGTGGTCCCATAAAAAACGGTGAAGATCTGATGGAGAACTTCGGAGATGGAGAATGGAACTCTTCAACCGACAGCAGCAAAACAATCGGAATCAGTGCAATAGCTTTATAACAGTGTACCTTTTCACCAATGAAGTCAGTATTTTTATTTTGTTAATTTTGTATTATTAACAATATCTTTTGCTAGTCGGGTTACTGGGGGCTAATTCGGAAGGCAAAGTTTTTTGTTCGAAAGTCCGTCATTGGCATAATCTTATCTTTAGACAATATTGAGAAACTAATTTCAATATTTTTTATTTTGGTCCAGTAGTTTTGTTATTATGCGCTAAAATGTTTTGTTCCTATGACCGCCAACAGTATGCAGACCGTCGCGTGAAATCCAAGCTACTGAACCAAAATAAAAAATATTGAAATTAGTTTCTCAATATTGTCTAAAGATAAGATTAAGCCAATAACGGACTTTCGAACAAAAAACTTTGCCTTCCGAATTCCCGTGAATCTCGCATTTGATACGTCTCGAAGGAAAAATCTCATAATCATTTCGATCTTGACTGCTCCGACCACTCTCGAGTGATTTTGAGCGAAAAAGGCAAACATCTCAAGACAACAGATGTGTCGAATGCAGGATTGCCGAGAATCAGGGTGGCATTAATAGTCGTCGACTCAAGATCGAACTCAAGTAGGTGATCTCAGAAAAGTCAAATGCTGTCAAGCCTTGGCTAATGTCAATGTCAATCTCAAGATAGTGTCTATTAATATGCTGCTCTCAAGCTACTCAAGTTTGACATTTATTTATTTATTTATTAGCCAAGGCTTTTCTGTTTTGACTTTTCTGAGTTCACCTACTTGAGATCTAACTCAAGTGGGTGATCTCAGACGACTATTAACCACCCCAGGGAACTCCCTGATTACTTTCCTCGTTTGACTTCCACTTTCCATGCTTCTATGCATTACCGTTCCGAGCATAAGGACGTCATGGTTTTTTTATGTTTTACTTTTCAAGGATCCACTCGTGAATTCCTTCTGCTGGATAAAAGTTCCCTATAACAAGCTTTGTTTGAAAAGGTTCGCTTGTTAGAAGACATCTTGTCGTGAAGAAAATTCACCTATGCAGAGTAGTCTCTCATGCTCCAACTATTTGTTCTGGGGCCTGAGTCTGTAAAGCAATGGTGCCAAAATGGGCTCCCAGTTGACGGCTTCAATTAAGATTTATTAATGCTGTCTGTCCTTTTAAGGCGCCGTGCATAGTGAATTAGCCAGCGCGCAAAGAAAAATGCACAAAATCGATTCCTGTATCAAATACACTAAAAAAATCGAAAATATCAAACTCTAGAATTAGGTGAGAGCTATCTAAAACAGCCAGTTTTGTGTTGATATCCATAACAGATTGCAAGATATTTTGCCTGAAAAAAAGTGCGCCGCCTATTTTTTTTCATCCAAAATATCTTCAAAACGTTTATCAATCTCAACACAAAATTAGCTGTGTATGATAGGTCTCACCTAATTCTAGGGTTTAATATATGAAAATTTTCGATTTTTTTAGTGTATTTGATACAGGACTCGATTTTTTGCATTTTTCTTGGCACGCGGGTTATTCACTATGCACGGCGCCTTAATGTTTTCTAGTACCGTAAAGAATATTCTAATAAGATTAGTTTGCTGGTTGAAGGAGAAAAACGAGAAAACCTCGGTTTTGTCCTTCTACTGGGATGCCATCGACCCGCCATTGCGTTACAGACTTAAGCCCCTAGACTAATTTGAATAAGATGCACGGGAACTAGAGATAACGATCGGCTGTTTGGTTTGCATTTCAGTTCCTCGGAATACACGTAACTAAGTATTGTTATGTACTAACGTTGCCGAAACGTTGGGATAATAACAACAATTTAAATAAAATATTGAGAGAAAGACCAGCGAGCAGCGTGAGACCGAGAAGGGTGGCGTGAAGGGTAAAAGGCCTATACCCAACAGTGGGCTAAAAATTATGATGATGATTGAGAGAAAAATACAATGAAGTTTATATGAAAATAATTTCCACTACCTAGTAGTTGATTGTCTCGACGGAACTGTTTTGTGACAGTTTCCTCATAAGCACTATAATGTGAGATTTGTATGGAAAAAATCTTGTGTTTTCACCAAAGTCGTAGAACAAAAAGTTGTTGGAAATCACATTTAGACGTTGGGGGGTCTAAGGAAAAAGCGATTTAAAAAAATCCCTGTACAATGTATTGAATACTGAATAAAAACATTTAAGTCTGAGTTAGAGTTTAATAAGTCAAAAAAAAAAACAACTCTCGCTTGCAGTGCAGACCACACCTTTACCCTTCAAAGGACCTTCTAACCCGCTGATTAGCACATACAAGGCCGCCCTCTAATAATCATAATTTTCCATCAAACCCGACACAACTCGTGACGCATCCAGATTAGACTTGGGATATTATTGGAACCATACACCAGGGCTGGCAATCAGGCACCTTAAATGGAGCGATATCATTCGCCGGTTAGCTCGGATCGGGTATAATTTCGCGGTACAATTCTGTACAATTCCCATGTCATTACACGCCAGTCGAGGCGGAGCTTGGGTACGAACAGCTGTCGTGTTTCCAGGGTTGTCAGATTGGGGGTTATTTCCCCCATTTTGGAGGAAAATATGGCATTTGGAGAAGTTTTGGGGAAATTATATCTTTGGGGAAGACATTTCGACATAGGGGAATTTTGGGTTGACTATTTCTGAACGAACTCTTGTCCATACAGGGCGGATTTTTGAGACGGGACAGTAATGGCAGGTACCTTAACCGTTATAGTTACAGGAAAACGTTCTTAGGAGACCTTCCATAACTTTTTGAGATATTATGAACTGCATTCACAGATTTTGGAAAAAATGTACGGTCAGCGAAATAAATGCTAAAATCCCAAAAACATTTTTTTGATGCCAATCGATTCTATTTCATGTAGAGATAAAAAAAAATCTGAGGAGCCAACTGAGGTTAGAGTACTAGATGACAGAAATTTACAAAAACGTTCAGTTTTATTGCCCGATGACGCTCGACGATCACTGACAGCAGGATAGATACAAATTCAACTTTTGCAAAAGGCATAATATTATTATCACGATCGCCGGGTGATCAAAATAAACTATATAAATTATCCAGCGCAAAAAAAAAATTGGTCGACCATAGAGCATAATATTGTTATGTGATTGAAACCAACCCATAAAATAAATCTATGGAAACTACTATCTCATGAAATGAAAACCTTTTCAACCATTTAAATAATTTATAGTAATAATTCATGGTGTATTTATTTGTAAATTACGTCAAATTAAGTTTGGGGGATTTTTCTAAAAGAAAGGTATCATTTTGGGGAAAGATAGTTCTGTTTTGGATCTGGGGAAATTCGAGAAATCTCATGTGGAAACCCCGCGTATTTCCGCGAACTCCGACTTCAGGCGTCTAATATACATTTGCATTTATGTTATTAATATTGAATTTTCACAAATTGGTCTCATAATCAATAAGAGTGGTCTAATTTTTTCTTTAGCCGCGCCACCCTGCTATCACATTGTTGGTAATACTGCCACTTTGAATACTCGTTCTAATCTTTACACTACATGGCAAGGTAAATGGCAAGAGACGGCCGGGACGCCCCCGCACTACCTGGAGGCGCTCAATTGCGAAAGAGGCTGCATCAACTGGACTAGGCTGGAAGGAGCTAAAGACTGCCGCGCAAGACCGCGAAAAATGTAGATCTCTTCTTGAGCCCTTTGTCCCAGATAAGGGATAAAAGGATGTCATCATCATCATCATCATCATCAATCTCTACATGTTGACAAAGTCTCCGCAACGCGTGTCCGATCCATCGCCATTTCCTTTCGTGAAATTCTTTGTGTAATGGCTTTTGGCCAGTCAGCTCCCTAATCTTACATAGTACTTATGGTAGTAAAGAACTACGTCTTGAACTCTGGAGTGCAACAGCTGTGCCATCGCAGGCTGCGGTAAAGGGATTTGTAGCTGAAAGGTCATTCACGTTCTCGGAAGTTAGATTTATTGTCGATTCCGCGTGAAACGTATGGCGATATGTGACGTATACGGAATGGAACCTTTTTCTGCCGTGATCTATCGGTACGGTCGGCCATGAGGAAAACTATACCTTAATTTGATCTGCTTTTATTGAGGCCGTCTTTTAATAAAGTATCTGAGTTATTTTCGGCAATTCTCTGCTTCTTTTTGACCCTCGTCCAAGCAGAGGGGTGTTTTAGTGTGTCTGTCTGTGGCATCTTTACTTTTCATCTCCCAGGCTCGGAAAGTATGCTGTTACTATAGACATTCGTGGAAAAGCATATTTAAAACAGTCGGCCACACGCTAGGATACCCCTTTTAGTTCGATTGGCGCCCTTATGCCGCTCGCGGTAAGAGCTGCCATGGGGTAACTGTGACTGTGGCCGACCGTACCTAGTTGTCTATTGTTTTTCTTGCATGCTACATAATCGTTCCCTAGCTCTGTGAGATGAAAAGTTGTGTGATTCGCACGGATGCAATATTATTTGCATCTCGTGCTTCTAATAAATACGCTCAGGTTTCATTTTTGAACCACTCTCTAAGCTCGTGGCTCAATTTTAAAAATCTTCGATAGCTTGGTATTCAATACAAGCACTAGCTGCAAACATTTTTTGCATCCTTGCATAACAAATAACATTTTTTTAAAGGTGACTTGATCGAGTCTTCTTAGCTATGTTACAAGAAAATCTGTTCAGCCATTTGAAAATCTGCTCGATACTTCGATCATGGCTCGATATCAATGAGATGATGATAACGCAGAACATAGGGCTTATAATGACTTCATATAGCTAGAGAGCAGAGCTGGTAACTATTCGATTTATTTTATCTCCAGTTAAGATGAAATACGTCTCACAACTAGCGCCGCCAATGGAAAAAAACTCATATTCATGCGTTTTTAGCAAAAAACGCTCCTGCGATTTCTCAACGCGAGGCTTAACTATTTTCAGGACCTAAGGTTTGGATTCCAGATCCTAGAACTTAAGAATGCAATCGATTCTCGCCAAAAGTGCAATCGATTCTCGCCAAAAGTGGCCACTTTTGGCGAGAATCGATTGCATTCGTAGGAAATCCAATCCTGGAATCCAAACCTTAGGTCCTAAAAATAGTTGGACCATTCCATTTTGCCCCACCAGAGTTGCCCCACTGGTAGAGAAAAATGAAATCACACATACAATAATGCCACTTTACCCTACCAGTGGGGCAACTCTGGTGGGGCAAAATGGAATGGTCCAAATAGTTAAGCCTCGCGTTGAGAAATCGCAGGAGCGTTTTTTGATAAAAACGCATCCAAAAAAAGAAATGTTTTTTTTTTTCCATTGGCGGCGTAGTTGTGAGATTAATAGAGAAATCAAAACTAATGCAAAAATATACGTTTTCTTCTTCGACTTTAACCTGAAGCTACCTATTGCCGATGCTCTTTGGTTTAAATTACAGTTTTTGGATTTGTTGTAGAAATACCAATATCTGACTGTGAAGGAAAACATCGCAAGGAAACCTTGCAAGGTCTGACGCAAAATACTTATGACTGTATCGATTTTCAATCCACTTTAGATTGAGTTGTTATTGCAACAAGGTAGATTCTAGAACAACCGTTACACCATACGTGAATTAATAAGTGATCAAATAGATCATAACGTATGTGTTTTATGATAAGGCTTTAATAATAGAGCCATGTAATCACAAACTTATTAAATTTTATGCGTTATTAAGTACATGCCCGGTTCAAAAGCGATCATTTAAAAGCTCTAACTGGCACGTTTTAAATATGAAAGTTACCAATAGGATGTCTGAAGGGATTGCTTGTCTGTCAGTAATAATTCAATTTTGATTGCAACACTTTGGTATATCTTTAGGGTTGATTGTATCCATTATTTTTCTTATCGATTTACTTTAGACACATAGTAATATAGGGGTAGTATCACCTGGTTATTTGCAAACACATATCTGTCTCTATACTATAAATTGTTCGGTAATTGTTTTCATGACGCGCCTCTATTCTTTTAGAAATCCACGAAACCGTTGAGCGTCGAAACACTCAAAAATAGCCCTCATTTAAAAGAATATTATTTTTATGACATTTGAAAACGGTTATTTTTATGGTGGCTATTTAAGTGAATACAGGGGCTGGACCAGTCAAGGATTTAATTGATCAGTGAGTGTCCAAAGTAAAGGTTTGGCTATCGAACTAAAAATCACTTCGTATTTTGAAATGTTCATTATTTCTCATGCTTTGACCTCTTGGGTACTTTGAAACTGTGAATACGGGTCATAAGTAAATCTTCCAGTAAGAAAAGCCGGGATCATCGCCTAGTAATATGCATAAATATATTAAAAAAAAAAACGAAAAACATTTCCTCGGGGCCGCGAATGGTTTCATGGCATATTGTCGAAACGTATAATTATGCACTAAGACAACCGCACATTATGCTTTGCCCGCGAGAATGCATAACGTCGCTCTTACTGCAAAACCACGTAACTAGCACTTTTGTTTCTTCTACAAGTTATCGTGATCGATGGGGAAAATTGAGGGAAAGATGTTTCTTGGAAGGAGAAATAAGTCGTTGCTCAAAATTAGGGAATGTAAGTCCTGTTTGCTCTTTTCGAGTGTCGCAAAGTCTCTGGGCATACTAAAATTACAGATTTATTAAATATGTGACTAAAATGAATGAAGTTATAAGTACTACTTTAAGTTTAAGGCCCAGATAAAAGCAACATTAGCGCAGCTGACCAGTGAAAAAAAAAATTGTCTTCTTTTGGCTATTGTATGCTTTTTTCCTTCTCGATAACATGTTTATGCTTTTTTCCTTCTCTCCACACCTGAGGGGTTATAAATCTTTACACTTACGTGGTGTTGCATTATGAGGGTTAAAGCCAGCCGCGCACGATTATGGTAATAAGTCATAATCTCCGCCATCGCAGGTCGATATAAACTGTTTTTTCTCTTTAGCTAACTGCTTTTTATGCATTTTCGTGATCTATCGCTTACTCGGCCAGTGTATTACAGTGTTAGGAGTGGCTTTTTGGAAAATTGATTTTGTTTTAATTTAATTAGGAACCCAGTGGTTAGGCTGGCGGGTTCCAAAGCTAAAAGGTTTTCCATAATATTAAAAAATATTCACACTGCGTTTTTTTGCTCTACAAGTAGGTACAGTCAGCCATACGCTAGGATACCCCTTTTTATTCCATTGGCGCCCTTATTCCGCGCGCAGTTAGATCTGCCATGGGTATCTGTGACTGTGGCCGACCTTACCTACATTGATATGCTAAGTTTAAAAATCAAACAAAATATTTTTTTTATATCGACCTGTAAAAATTACTCTCACACGTCACACGTCTATTGAAAATTGTATGTTATTCCCAATTTGATTTTACCTTACTAGAGAGGTAAAGATGGAATACCCAATTTCTTGTGCTAAAAACGATCAACGATCGGGAGGAAAAAAACTATAGTTAACAGTTTTTTACATCATACTTTGATGACATGATATTATTATTTGAGTCCAAAAACTACGGTATTTGTCACAATTGAATATGCAAACAAACAAACCTACACGATTAGAAAAAAACCCTCTTTTACTTTCGGCAATAACTACTTAATAAATAAAAAAATACCCCTCACATTTATGCTCCAAATTAGCATATCACATAAAGGGCTGAACCGATTTTGATAATAAATAAGAAGAAGTTTCGCTAGAAAACCTGCTTGCAAATAAAAACAAGCTCGCATTCCAATAGGTTCACCCGTTTAAGAGCTACGGTGCCACAGACAGACACACACACAAAGCGGTCAAACTTATAACACCCCTCTTTTTGTATCGGGGGTTAAAAAAAACAACAACGAGCTGTCACTCATCCAAGCGGTTCACCGAAGCATGGCAGAACAATCAATCGATAGTGAGAAAGAGAGAGATATTATGCAAAAAACTATAATGGAAAGCGTTTCCATCGCCTAATGGATTGCTCCTCAACACTGTGGGTGATTTATCGAGGGTACACCAAGAAAAATGACTGGAAACCTAGCGCGCATTAAAAAAGTGCTCTTTGGCAAATTATCGGCGAATCGGCTTTGGGCTTTCAATGTTATTGATATTATTATTTATTACAGATCCATCATACTTTGCCATATCCATTATCCAAGGAGTCATAAAATCGCAAACAAAAAAACACTTTTAGTTTTTTATACATTTATAATAAGTTGAAAAAATTCACTCGGGACAGGACTTGAACCCGCAACTTATTATAAATGTTTAAATTATTCCCTAGCACGGGTTAGTGCTTTAAAAAACCAATAAAAAGTACTTTTAGTTTTTAATTTAAAAAAAACCATTTGCCCTAAAAAACTATCTGAGATTATTGTTAACATTTGAAAAGCAGGAAACTTCGTCGAATGATTCTCACGAAATATGCTTGCTATTTAATTGAGTAATTAACAAACTGACTTGGAATTGGAACCTACGATTAGCAGTTTTGGAGTGGAAATTACAAATCTAGTTGAATTAAATTGACTTTAGTAAGTGCAGCAGATCAAATCTAAACACCTAAAATAGCAGTATTTTGAAATGCGTCTTTTCTTAACTTGAGCATACCTAGTTCCAAGGTAATTGAGTGAAACTCTCTAGTGATAAGGCACGCATTTACTGGGTTTTTCTTCAAGGGCTCAGTGGGTGCAGTACTGTCCTAGACAATGAGGACGTCTTTTACCAGTACAGTGTATCCCTTTTTCTCGTAAATAAGTCTTTGGTAAATGTTTTTTTTTAATTATTATTATTATTAAATTTTTTATTACTTTATGGGTTTTTTATTTGTGGTTTTAAAAGCCTTGCTTTCTAAATATAAATTTGCCTCTACATCTACGTAATGAGATGATTCATACAGCGTCCAGTGCCACCTTTACTCACACTAGATGAGTGAAGGGACCACTTGGACGTTGCAGTACCTGGGACATGAGAAAGCTAACTGTGAAGGAAAACGTCGTGAGGAAACCTGCGACTTAGGGCGAGGCCTCATTGGTGCGTTGCGCTGCGTTGCGTTGTCGTTACGGACATGTTTGTATCTGTCCAATGCGAAGGCTGAGCTGAGACGCAGATGCGAAGGCGTGTATACCCTCTTGCGTCGCGACGTCGTGCGTCGTCGCAACACAGATGTGGCATACAATGCGTCGATCCGATGCGGCGGCGACGCAACGCAACGCAGCGCAATGCAACCAATGGGGCCTCGCCCTTAGTTGGTTCCGCACGTATTGACATTATCTTTCCTGTGGGCTAGGTCGACTAAGCCGAGAGGATGGTGTAGGTGCTGGGCAAGTCTACTCCATGTTTTGCGCCTATTATAATGGCGTATGCCTGTAAGTACTGATTGGTTTAGAAAGTTGATAAGTCTAATGATAAGTGGACCGTTTGAATGGTTACCTTGGTCGCTTTTCTAGTTTTAGATGGAGTCGGCTTACCCAGCACCTATACCATCCTGACAGCTTTGTTGGCCTAGCGCTCAGGAAAGACAAGTCAATTTATACGTGTGGAGCCAACTAATCCGCGGGTTTCCTCACGATGTTTTCCTTCGCAGTTAGCGAGTGGCCTATCTAAAAAAATGTCCAATGCACTGCAGCGCCAAGTGGTCTCTTCACCCATCTAGTGTGAGTGCCATTGGACGCTGTATAAATCATTCATTGCGTAGATGCAAAGGCCTTAGTTTTTCTTGTAAAGTTGGTGCACTTTTGAGTTTAATATACGTAGAGATGCGATATTCATACGCAGCGAAAATGTCGGAATAATAAAGGTTCATTTAGCTACTTAACTAACAGCGGCGATCCGACTAATTCTAATTACATCCAATGAAACTTGGTGCTTCAGTAATGAATGCGATCGTTTCTTCACAAAAGCTATTGAAACGGGAGCTACCTACTTAAAATATACAGGGTAATTTTTAAATAGCTTTATTCTTCAGACACCCCCTTATAAATGTGAAATTTCCAACAACTTTTGTCCTACGATTTTTCTCAGAGCTCGATACTTTTTAATTACTGAACGTTTCTTTTGCTTAAAAGTTGTAATTCGTACCGTTTCAGCACTGCCTACGCGGCGCGCTTTCGTGCCCCTCCACTGAGGAATTAAGTTTTTAAAAATTGCTATTTCTGTCTTCAGAGACTATAAATTACTAGATATTTCCCGCATCTTTGCCTGCACTAATCGTTCGTTATAACAGGAACAAATTTAGGCCTGCGCGGACAGTCGCGGGCAAAAGTTATCCTGGATTTGAGTGTCCCACTTCTGGGCAAAGGCCTCCCCTCTTGTCTTCCACACATCTCTATCCTGTGCTCTCCGGGCAAAAGTAAGTGAAAAATTATGTGAAAGAAACTGTTTTCAATTTGAAAACCACTTGATACTTTTACTTGGAAATTGTATTTAATAAACCGTCTAGACTAGCAACATTTGCTCGAAATCGTAAAAATAAAATCCAACCTATATTTTGCAATCAAATCGGATAGAAAATTATATCGGCAGGCCATTATATGAAATGGTCCGATGTCCGTAGCAATCAAAACTCATAACTTACGAAAGGAGAGACTTATGTTCAATGTTTACTAGTGCGTATGAAATATTCTGGAAATAAATCTACGAACGGTGGTAAATTATCATCAGCATCGAATAAAAGTAGTACGTTTTGATTGCTGGATTATTCTGTTGCCCACTACAGGGTGCACTCTAAGTCGATAGCGGAACTTTAAGTAGGCTGTCTACTGATCACTACAAACAACTTGTACCAGGTGGCGAAAAAAATGGAGCGAAAAAAATATCAGCTGTTTCATACATTTGGCGCAGTACTGAGTCGACCTTTTGTATAGAACAGCAGATATTTTTTCGCTCCATTTTTTTAGCCACCTATATTGTTTGTATTGATCAGTAGACAGCCTACTTAAAGTTCCGCTATCGACTTAGAGTGCACCCTGTAGTGATTTGCGTAATAATGATGAGCAAAACCAAGTACTAAAGTTCTCTTACCTTAGGTCATGGTTTCCTTTTTAGCAGCAATTTAGGCTTCATCATCAGTTCCTTTTCCATTCGAAAACTGGTCCGACACTGGACCGACAGCATTGAAACCGTCAACCGGGAGCCCATTTTGGCACCATTGCGTTACAGGCTAAGGGCCCTGATCGACGCCAGGTAGGTAGTTTTAGGGCGCCCTCTCTTGCTTTTAGCAATATTTATTACATAATTAAGAGTGTTTAGCAGTACAAAAAAATCTGTTGAAAAATCTGTTTCAAATACTGAGCGAAAGGGACAACCTGAAGGTTCGAAATCCATTGCGGCATGTACCTATGACTTTAGTTTAATTCAAATTTTGTCAATTTTTAGCAGTTATACAACTCGCTAATTATAAAGGAGAACATCTTGAGAAATCCTGCGGTTTTGCTGACTCCGCAAATGTTGACTTTGTCTTTCCTGTGGACTAGGTAGCCTAAGCTGAGAGGTTGGTAAAGGTAACATCTTAACATCTGCCAGGCACTTCAGAGTCCGAGTACACGCATCACTCACTTAGTGTCAATGGAAATGCCACTAGAAAAGCTGCAAAAAGCAACATTCCTAGATCTATATGTCTAGCGTATGACTTCATACTAACTTGCCCCCAGAAACATGCCATGTTTAATGCCACCCAGCAATATCGCCACAACAGGTGCATACGAGGCGTCAGCGGACAGAGATTGCCCTCCAGGGTGCTGCCTGACTCGCCTTGGACTGGCGATGCCTGGGATGAACAGAAGGTCCATGGGATAGTAAGTAGTCGAGTGGGTAGAACGTAGGACACATCCTAGTTAAGTCCAACGCTCGAAGTCCGTTGCGGCATGTACCTATGACTTTAATTATTTCAAAGTTACTAACTAAGTGTTGTAGTAGCAATATCATTTACTAACTGTGAAGGAAAACATTGTGAAGAAACCTGAGCGTTTGAGGCAAAATACTTTCAACGCAAAAATCGTCAATCCGCAGTGGGTACGTCTCATTCTGAGGGAAGGCTAGTGGCATACCCAGTTAGTGGGAAGGGTACATTTGTAACTTGTAATACATCTTACGAGTACTTACTCCCAGAAAAAAAATCTTCAGAATGTATCCCATCTTCTCTGTAAAATCCGTCGCCACAACATGAGCACAATTGACGTCAGCGATCAGAGATTCGGAACTTCACAATTCTAGCTATTTGATGCTTCTGTAAAACTCTGTTGTTTTCCATTTTATACAACGGACTTTTTGAAATATTACAACGGTGCATTTTGTCTCTACGTGTCACAGTCGTATGTATTTGACTCGCGCAAGCAGTTTTATTAAAACTATGTAAGCCGAGTTACGACAAGACCTTGAACTCCTATGAATAGTAGGTAATATTGCAGCACTATTTGATATAAAACAGGGTGATTCAGAAACGTCCTGTGACACTGAAAGCGGTCGCTTAATTAATTCACCAATACAAGCTACTTTTGCTATGGTACCAAGTGCAAAATGTCGAAACACTCGTAAATATCAGCTGTTCCATCTGAGGAGCTGATAGTTTTTCGAGAACACCCTGTATACCTACACCTGTACCGCTCTTTGTGGAGCAAAACGGTAGGATATCACAATAATATCACACAATATCTAAGTCCTTTGCATCTGCTTAATGAGATGATTTATACAGCGTCCAGTGGTACCTTCACTCACACTAGATGGGTGAAGAAACCACTCGGCGCTGCAGTGCCTGTGACATTGTTGTGGTGAGATGCTGGCCCAGCACCTATACCATCCTGACAACTTAGTCGGTCTAGCCCACAGGAAAGACGACATATCTGAGTAAATAAAATTACATTCAGACGGTTCTTTTGGGGAAAAGTTTCGTGGATCGCCTACAAAATGTCGTCATCCGTCGTCGAACGAAGGGTGACGATGTTGGTGATAAATCGCGAGTCTCAAGTGAAAATGGGCAGGACACCTGGCGAGGTGGGAGGATGGCCGGTGGACAAGGGTATTGACAGAGTGACGGCCAAGAGTTGGACGGCGATCGGCAGGAAGACCTGCAGCTCGATGGTCGGACGACATCGTTGTGGCGGCAGAGGGTCCATGGATGCGGATGGCGAGGGACCGCGAGAGATTGCGCGAGGGGAAAAAGGCCTATACCCAGCAGTGGGCGGCGGTGGGCTGATGATAATGATGATGACGGTTATGAAAGTTAGGCCTCATGCAGGGGGCCTAACTTACCATCCAAAAAAGCAAGGAAACCTTTTTAAATGTCTACAATTCCACTTGGTTACTACTACCTACTAAATAACAAGCGAAATCACAACAAAAGCAAGCTTTCATTTAACAAAGTCAAGGCCCAGCATTTACCTCAACTCAGTCGGCATTAGTTAACCGGTATTATTATGATATTCAGGCTAGTGCAGGCAGTGCAGTCCGGTGTATTTATCGATATAATAGCAGGTACGAGAGCAGTCCAAATTGCCCCTAGGGTCGGCTGACATGCGTATAGTTTCAACCCGGCTGCATGAGCTCGGGTGCGGTCTAAGTCATGAGAGGCAGCGGTTTCGTTTGTTGTAAAAAAAATACTACAGGGTGCAATCGAATTCGATAGCGGAACTTAAGTAGGCTGTATACTTACTAATTATTACTACAAACAACTTTGTACTAGGTGGCAAAAAAATGGAGCGAGAAAAATATCAGCTGTTCCTTAAATAAGGTACCTAGACTCAGTACTGAACCAAACCGTCGTTGGTACTTCGGGCGGCCTAAAAACTCTGACACCAGGGGTGGCCCCTACCTCATACGATTGCCTACCTAGTACCGCAAATAAACCGGTTTTGAGGACTAGCTGTGCGGTTGTATTTTTTTTTTACAGAATAAATAGGACGCCAAAAGCAGTAAAGCAGTCGCCTTTCTCTTCTCCAATAGTACGAATCTTGGACCATCCAGTATCTCCTAACGGAGTTTAATGCCTGGATAGAGTGGCGGCAGTTTATTTCACTCCACTCGGTTTTAGCCTCGGCTGGTAGGATTATTCTCGATCATTCGCTGAGGCCTCAAATATGTCTCCTCGAGAGAGAGATTCCTTCCAGATATTATGTGAATTTCTGGTGGAAATTCTATGGAAAACCACTCGCTAACTGTGAAGGAAAACATCGTGAGAAAACCCGCGGCTCCGCATGTATTGACTTGTCTTTCCTGTGGGCTAGGCCGACAAAGCTGTCAGGTAGGTGCTGGGCAAGCATACTCCACCTAAAACAAGGTCCCAGCCACTGAAGCGCCGAGTGGTCTCTTCACCCTTTTAGTGTGAGTGAAGGTGCCACTGGACGCTGTATAATCATCTCATTACGTGATTACATTAGATACAGCTGTAAACCTTGTTGCCCATTCATCCTTAGACAGTTGACGACTAACCCACCGGGCGCAACTACGAAAATTAGACGCCGAAAAAGCGCCCGTGTAAATTTACTAGTTTTCCTCCACCTATTTTGCATCTGCCACTTTGTTTTTGTATCGTGATACGAAAAACACACTTTCTTCAAATTCTAATCGATATAAGCACTTCGTGTTTCGTACGAGTAACAGGCTAAAAAAACCGGCCAAGTGCGAGTCGAACTCGCGGCTGAAAGGTTCTGTACCAATATGTATAAAAACGGCTATAAATCATGTTTGTTGTATGGGAGCCCCCTTAAATATTTATTTTATTCTGTTTTTCAGTATTTCTTGTTATAGCGGCAAACGAAATACATCATCTGTGATAATTTCAACTGTCTAACTATCACGGTTCATGAGATACAGCTTGGTGTGGTGACAGATGGACCGACAGACAGAAAGACAGACGGACAGCGTAGTCTTAGTAGTAGGGTCCCGTTTGACACCCTTCGGGTACGGAATCCTAAAAACCAAGTTGCCGACGTCCATTTTGGGGCTCCAACACAAATCTAGTTAAGGCCGCAATGTTTCCCTCAACGAGGTTATTACTAATGCCGAATGTACGGTCTGCTCCAGACGTATGTTTAGTTTGCTGCTGCTGGATTTACACGGGTTTAGTTGTCTTAATTATAATTGAACGAGCGAGCGAAGCGAGCGAAGTTCTCAGAGTCTACTGGAACAATCCGGCGTTTGTATGTATGTATGTATGAATGTTCGTTCGACGATAACTTGAGTAAATTTAGTCGGATCGTCATGAAATTTGGTAGGCAGGTAAATGAGGTCAAGAGAATTTTTTAATTCAAACATGAGCCAAATCGGTCGAGGGTTTACTGAGATTTGGGGTCGCGAGTTCATAGTTCGGGGCGAACCACTAGTTATGGTAGAAAGACGGAGCTCAAACCTCCCGCTGTCTTGTTTTGTTGCGCACGGGAGGAGTTTCACTAGTATATCGATAATTACTAAATTCAAAATTTAAAAAACCCTTGACTTTTTAACTGAAAAAAAAAATCGGCTGAACCGATTTTGATTAAACATATGAATATCTAAGAACACTCCCTAGAACACCAGCGTTCAAATAAATAAAAACTGCATTTTTTAAAACAATAGTTAGTGAAATGAAACATTGACAAATGCGGCTTGTGAAGTGATACTTTGCGATAGACTGGCTCAGTGTAAACGCTGCACCAGCTGCAAGTTGGATGACGTCCAGAGGGTAACTTGTACATTGGTTTTACTATATTTGGCACCAGTAAATCGCACCTTAGATACTTATCTCAGCCACTGGCTTAGTGT
Source organism: Zelleria hepariella (assembly GCA_949319315.1). Lineage (NCBI taxonomy): Eukaryota > Metazoa > Arthropoda > Insecta > Lepidoptera > Yponomeutidae > Zelleria > Zelleria hepariella. The sequence continues at coordinate 29,778,586 of OX439382.1, read as the reverse complement.
AAACGCTGCACCTGCTGCAAGACGGATGACGTCCAGAGGGTGGCTTGTACAGTACTTTTTGATCTCTTGCACCAGTAAATCGCACCTTAGATACTTATCTCAGCCACTGGCTTAGTGTAAACGCTGCACCTGCTGCAAGACGGATGACGTCCAGAGGGTGGCTTGTACAGTACTTTTTGATCTCTTGCACCAGTAAATCGCACCTTAGATACTTATCTCAGCCACTGGCTTAGTGTAAACGCCGCACTAGCTGCAAGACGGATGACGTCCAGAGGGTGGCTTGTACAGCACTTTTTGATCTCTTGCACCAGTAAATCGCAGCCTAGATACTTACCTCAGCCACTGGCTTAGTGTAAACGCTGCACCTGCTGCAAGACGGATGACGTCCAGAGGGTAGCTTGTACTGCGGTTTTTTGCTCCAGCCGTGGCGTGTTAAGTGGGAATGAACCGGGTGCCAGTAGCACCATGGTGTTGGCTTTAGTGGGCATAAACACGTCTGGTCGTTAAAGGGTTAGATTATTTTGTTCGCCTATATGAAACTTGTACAATGAACATGCATGTGGTGCGATTGTAAAAATAATGTAACAATTGAATCATCAGTAAGAAGTTTTTTAATGTTTTTTTAACAGCACGTATACTCTTACACTTTTGGGTTAGGGTGTTCGTGCTGTCTACTGTACAAATATTTTAATTAAATTTCATCCCACAGTCAAAATTATTTGTTTATTTTAAAAAAAACATGATTACAAATTGAAGATGTCAAAATAAAACGCAATGTTCCCTTGACAAAAAGCTTATTATACAATGTAATAAGGACTATTTATGTTCAACTCGAGGGAAGGCTTTCGTGAAACGCACTGCAGCTCTATTTTGCTGACAAGCTTGACTATTTCATCTTATTTCATCTCAAAATCGTATGAAACCTTATTGCTGAGCAAAACTTTCGTTAGACGATCAACTAAACTCGAAATACAAAATCGCCCAAGTCTAAAAAAACTAAACTAAGGCCTTTGCATCTACGTAATGAGATGATTTATACAGCGTCCAGTGGCACCTTCACTCACACTAGATAGGTGAAGAGACCACTCGGCGCTGCAGTGCCTGGGACATTGTTTTAGATGGAGTAGGCTTGCCCAGCACCTATACCATCCTGACAGCTTAGTCTAAACCAGTTTGCGTTTCAAGCACTAAGTACCAGTATTTTTTCTTTCTATTTCCCCTCGTGTTTGCATTATATCTTCAGGCATCATCATTGTCGTGATGCTGATCAGAGATGCAGGTCCCCACGTCACGTTTTCACAAATATTCAAATTAACTTTTCACCTTTGGCCCTTTTTTTCGTCTAAAACGTACGACCGACTAAATAAGGTTACTCCGCTCTGCCCCGGGCGCGGTGATCCCAACTGATTTTTAATTAAGATAAAAACACGTAAAACACTTGATGCCATCATTTGGTGCGCCGCTGCGCCCGCTGCACGCTTTTGTTGAGCCCCGATTTAAGTTTAAAAAATGTTTATGAATCATTTATAATATAAGATGAAAAAATCGCTCAGGACTGGTGCCTCACATTCAACAAATCTGGGAGGATAAATATCATGTCATTTCGATCTAGACTGCTCCAGACCACTTGAGTCATGTCGAGCGAAAAAGGCAAACATCTCGCAGAAAACTCGAAAGAAAGAAAGAAGCAAGAAAGAAAAGACATTTATTGCACACAAACACACATTAAATTTAGAAAAAAAAAATGTTTAAAATAGACGTAACTAAAAAGAAACACAAAAACAAAATATAACGCACTAAACAAAAAAATAAAACATAAAACAAGAAAATTGCTCAGGTAATGTCGCGGTGTGTTGCAGTGCAAAGGGCACTAACTCAGCATTGTGCTGAGGGTGGGAGCCCTCAGCGCTGATTTTCAGTTAGTGCCAGTAGTGATCGCGCGTGCCACAATTGCTGTGCGGTGTGCGTATAAATACTTAGATAATTCTCTCGTGCCTTATGTCGAGAATGACTTCGTGAGAATAGATGATGTGACATTTGCCGCAATATGAGATTTTTCCTTCGAGATGTGTCGAATGCGAGATTCCCGATAATTGCCCCCAGGACGTGAACCCGCTACCTCTTGCATATCGAGCAGGCGCTTTACCAATTCCCAAGCAAGGATAAACGCCCATTATTATTGACTATTTTGACATACACACACTTTTGATCGTGTTTTTGATGGAAGGTTCAATGAGCAAGGTCCTAAGGGTCCAAATATATATGCCTTCTTTACGAGTCCAACGCAATTGTTGTTATTCGAGTGTTAGGGAGCCTGTTAAGAGAAGAATTGGACTGTATTTCCCCGGAAAAGGCATCGTTAAACCTAATGAAAACATTGGACTATAAAAATGATTTGATGTGAGGATGAGTTGATGGGACGAGAGTGGAAGATTATGTTGAGTTTGGGCGACTTTTGTCCAAATTACGACCGCAGACTTGATGAGAGATGGCTGTGAATGTCAAGCGTTTTAGTTTCATATTTTGAATAAAAAACCGGCCAAGTGCGAGTCGGACTCGCGCACAGAAAACAAAATCACCGACTTGTCTAATGTCAATGTCAAGCTCAAGCTAGTGTCTATTAATATGCTGACAGCTACTCAAGCTCAAGCTTGAGCTTGACATTGACATCAGCCAAGGGGTCATTTTGTTTTCTAAGGTCACCTACTTGAGCTCGAACTTGAACTGACGACTATTAATGCCACCCTAAGAAACGTTCAGTAAATAAAAAGTATCGAGCTTTTCGACATTTAAAGTTGACTTGTATCAGGAAAAATTGCTAAAAAAGGGATACCTTATATGCGACCACCAGCATTTGAACGATAGTGAATATCCGAAAAAAGATGCACAAAGTTGTTTTCGAAATCTCTTCTTTCATCAGTTTGAGGCAGAGCGTCGAGGTAGACCGATCATTTCGGGTCCGTCGAAACGCGGTGGCCCATATTTTATTTAAATTCCACCACAACCCCCCAGTGTCGTAAATACACTAGTGATTTGCATTAAGGCTTGTTGGACGATGCAAGGTTTTTACTCAGAGAACGACAACATTATTTCTTCTGGGCTAAAAACTGTCGTGAGTACCTACATAATGTTATACTTAAGGCGCGGTGCGTAGTGAATAGCCCACGCGCAAAGAAAAATGCAAAAAATCGATTCCTATATCAAATACACTAAAAAAATCGAAAATGTTCACATATCAAACCCTTTCATAAACGTTTTGAAGATTTTTTTTTTCAAACATAATATCTTGCAATCTGTTATGGGTATCAACACAAAACTGGCTGTTTTAGATAGCTCTCACCTAATTCTAGGGTTTGATATGTGAACATTTTCGATTATTTTAGTGTATTTGATACAGGAATCGTTTTTGTGCATTTTTTTTGCGCGCGGGCTAATTCACTATGCCCAGCGCCTTAACGACTTTCTTCCTCTACCAGCACGCCTCTTCCCCTCAATCTTGCCCATCATGATCACTTGAAGAAGTCGGTACATGTCGTGGCGAAGCACATGTCCTAGGTAGCTTATCTTCTTCTTTTTTATGGTCAACTTGAGTTCTTGGGAACGACTGATGCGTCGTAGAACTTCCACATTCGTGACTCTATTAGTGATTCGGTTCAAGACGAGACTTTCAAGCATCTTGTCCAACCTTTGTCGAATTTGTGTTTTGTTTCTTGGTCTTGTCTCGCTTGAATCAGACGATCGAGACAAGACCAAGAAAAAGTCTCGATCATTTGATTCAAGCGAGATTGAGCGAGAATCTCGAAATAGAGTCCGCGTCACCACTGAAGTCCGATAGACGTGGCGCTAGCGCAACGCACAAAATGTTTCCAGTGTTAGGCGTTATGTGTAGTTCCCCGAGTTCCCGTAAGACTTGAGTCGTCGTGGCGCACTCTATTTATTTTCAAACAGATATTTTATTCCGTAAAATTCTGACAGCTATCATTTTTTGACATGTCAGAGATTATATAAACCTTTTTTTGCCGGCCGTTTTTGATTGATATGGATGCCATGACACAATCGAGAATCTCGAAATCAAGATGTCATAAAAACATGACCGAAACAAGATTTTCGCTCGCCTTTCAAGATCGAGACCAAGCAAAAGTTTTGATGTGTTCAAGAAAGTCTCGATATCGAAATTGTCTTGTCTTGTCTCGCTTGCCGAATCACTATGGACCCAACTTATTCGTCCCGTCTGCAGAAGCTCGAATGAACGCTACAGTCACACCACTCGCGGCTGGTTACTACTGAATAAATTAAGTGCCTTCTCTTGTTTTTTAGTGCCCGCCCCTCGGTTACTCTACTTGTTGAGTTATCAATATTATCTTTGGGAGGAAAAATCTTAATTAGCTGTTTAACTCCGGAGTTGGCTGCGCGTTTGCCTCCTTTTTTTACGCCGATGAAATTCGGTAAGAGTTTCTTAGGGAGTCCAGAAACCCTAACAAACGCTTGCTTTGGGGTTGAAAAGTAAAGATGTAATCTGTGCAATGGTTTTAGTGCTCACTAGTTGGCACCATTTTCGAGTAAGGCCATGAAGTAAAGCTTGAGAAACCCGCAGTGGATTGATATCCACCTAGGACTCCTATATGTAGCTAATATTCGGGGTTCGGAGTGAGTGACTAGTGAAAAATAGACTATAGGTAAGTACCCGAGTGGAAATATAAAAAAAAAATTATTAATCCCTTTTATTTTTCTGTCAAAAGCTAGTCTAGATTTAGGAATAGAGTTTAGACCGGCAGGTTTGATACTCCATACAGTATTTTAGAGTTCTTTCTATCTTTTATGCAATGTGTCGAAGGGCAGTCGGTAGACCAAAAGCTCGATGGGTCAACGATATTGTAAAGACAATGGACAAATTTAAGCTTTTGACAGCGAAAAGAAAAAGTGTAAGCCCAGCAATGAGCTAACTTAGCTTGTTTGAAAATTACAAGATAAGCGCGAAGTCGAAAATGCAATAAAGCGCTACCTCATTCTTAGGAGTTTATATCCTTGTTTATCCTTTCAGACTACACAGTAACTTCAGTAACTTGATCTGCATCTAAGGGTGGTATTAAAGTCGTCTGAGATCACCTACTTGAGATCGATCTCAAGTAGATGAATTCAGAAAAGTCAAATGCTAATGTCCAGCCTTGGCTAATGTCAAACTTGAGTAGCTGTCAGCATATTAATAGACACTATCTTGAGATTGACATTGACATTAGCCAAGGCTTGACATTAGCATTTGACTTTTCTGAGTACACCTACTTGAGTTCGATCTTGAGTCGACGACTATTAATGTCACCCTAATAGTACATCAATTACCTTTCTGGGACATACCAACATTTATGCTTCCTATCTAGATGTCGTCTTTGGGTCCGACAGATCCTTTGTAACCCATCGTACAGCTAAGCATAGTGAGTGAAATAATACACTTACTACTATCAGCCCATGCCTGGAGCAAGTAGGCGAGACCCCTAAAACCTCTCTATATAGGGTGTTCCAGAAAGGTCCTGTGACACTGGAAGGGGTTGCTTAACTCAACAATACAAGCAACTTGCGGAATCCCATCTCATCACACTAATATTATTATAGAAGCGAAAGTTTGTATGGATGTTCAGATGGGTAATAGGTGAGCGGAAGAGTAAATTCAAGGTGTTTCAAAGGTCCTAACTCTTTGTACAGGTATAATAGCACCCGGTGATAGGGATCACATCCCAAATATTATTTTTGCTCTATGATGTTCCCTTGATTTTTTATTAATAAAATGTAAGCGCTGAGGCAAGAGAAAACTATTTTAAAATAATTCTTGTTTTAATTGATTTGCAATGCAATTGGTTTTACCTATGCAAATGTACCTACGCACACAATCATGTGTTTGGATTTAAAGTAAATCTTTAAAATAAATAAACTTTTAAAGTTACATAATAATATAAGGTTATAAAATTTTGAGTTTATAATTTTTATTTTAACAGAAATGTCATCACGTTGAACAGTAAGTTCGGGGGTCAAAAAAGAGTTAGGACCTTTGGTACAGTTCCCGGTGCATAACTTGAGCAAAAGTCTGCGTAGTGGGGATGAGTTCGCGCATGTCAAACAAAACTTAACCAATCGGGGCCGTCCAAGGCAATAGCAATTCCGTCGCGCCCCTTGTCCCCCGCCAAAGAGACCTAAAAATCGTCTACTGCGCAGTCAAGGTCATTTTTCAAGTTATACGCCGGGAACTGTAACACGTTATATAAGGCAACTTTCCAACAGTCTGCGCGGACGAAGTTGCAGGCAAGAGCTAGTAATTCAAATGAAGTCGGGCCTATTTATCTATTTATAACAGGTGTTCTTACATCCACCCTTCCTCATTGTCGATTCCTTTGACAAATATAACTTGGGCCTATTGTAAAGACAACGCAGGCAATTAAATTAATTGGCCTGGAACGTAAGGGGGATGGCAGGCTGGGTGAAATTATCCGACGTGCTTATGTAGAGTCTATTGGGTACTTTAGTTCATGAAGCAACCATTTTGAAGGTTGTTTACACTGCCTTTAAATCTACACTGAGAAAAAGACAAAGCCATTTTTAGGGTTCCGTTCCTCAAAAGGGAAAACGGAACCATTATAGAATCAGTTCGTTGGCCGTCTGTCTGTCGTCTGGCTACACCGTTTTTCTCAGGAACGCGTCGATGTATCAAGTTGAATTTAAGGGTAGACGATAGCAAGGTGGCGGGAAATTCAAAATTTTCACAGACTTTTACATTTTGTAGCTAAATTGAACTATTTTTGTTCAGCGATTTTTCGTTCGCGAGAATAAAACCGTATTCTTTTCATTATTGATAACAACAGAACAACAATAATTCAGCCGATTATGTGTTCTGGTCTACGAAGCAGTGGTACTGCCCAAAAAACTTGTCGTAGACCAGAACACATAATCGGCCGAATTATTGTTGTTCTGTTGTTTACAATATTGAAAAGAATACGGTTTTATTCTCGCGAACGAAAAATCGCTGAACAAAAATAGCTCAGTTTAGCTACAAAATGTAAAAACTGTGAAAATTTTGAATTTCCCGCCACACTACTATCTTCCAGCCTTAATCAAATATTTAGGACTACAATATAATTACTCTACAAATTGGTAAGCTTTGTAATAAGTACCTACATCTTTCTAGGCATGTAAATTCTGATGACATAGCCCAAGTAGCCGGAAAGCGGTGGTTGCATCTGCCACAGGATCGTGAGCGGTGGCGTGATCATGAAGAGACCTTTACTCAGCAGTGGGTGTTATCAGACTGATGATAATGAAATTCTACCGTTGCTATGTGCAATGTGCATACGCCTTAAGGGACCATTCAGCGCTCAAGATCGTCCAATTGTCAGCCTTTAGCATCCATTTAGAGGTCTATTAATTATCAAGAACAAATGCGGTGGCGTGGCCCGATCGCTGACAATCCTACAATAGGTTATCGATTCGAGTCCGGGCTTAATTATTGAGATTGATCGGCCGTCTTTGAGATTAAAGTTAGGTTTGGACGGTCTTGGCCCGCGGTTTCTTCCCAAAAACATTGCAACGATAACTTTTTACTTAAAGATTTGAAAAAGAATACAGGCCCACAGACTTATGTTAGTGTTATTGTAGAAGTTTTGTTTTACTTTGAACGTACACACGACAGCACGTCAGACTGTACACTTTTGTTGTAAAGTCGCCCGTAAAATAACGGAGTAGAGTGCTAGCGTGTAAGCCTCGATTTGCTATCGTGTGTACCAACTATCAGTGTTTGCAGCAACTTTATCCAAACCTTATTAAGTATACTAGTTGTGCCCGCGACTTCGTATGCGTTTTTACACATTTGACATTTAATTTAAATTCTACTGTGGAGGAAAACTCAAAAGGAAGGTTTTTTTTAACCCCCGACCAAAAAAGAGGGGTTTTATAAGTTTGACAGCTTTGTGAGTGTGTCTGTATAGGTATATGTTTATGAGGGTGTTTCTGTCTGTGGCACCGCAGCTCTTAAATGGGTGAACAATTTGGAGGCTTTGGGTTTTTTTTTAAATTTGAAAGCAGGTTTTCTAGCGAATGTTCTTAGTTATGTTTTGTCAAAATTGGTTCAGCTATTTATTTATTATGCTTATTAGCTTAGCTAAAATGTCGGAGGTATTTTAATTTAATAGTTATTATTTCTTAACTTGCGGTAGCAGGGCTCAAAAGCAATAGAATAAAATAGAATAAAAACCGTAATCTAAACAATACATTTATAAATTTTATAATAAATAGTATTGTTTACATTAAGGTATCGCCCGTGATAAGATACCAGGAAGCTTGGCATAAGAATTGATTAGGAAGTAAAGGGGTTTACATCTGGGGTTTGTATCTCCCTCGACGTAGAGTAGGATAGATAAAGTTATAAGCCCATAGAAAAGTTCTTACTCATTCTCATGCTAAGCCAGCAAGCAAAGCATACGGCTAATAACTCTGTCTATCCCGCTCAACGGTAAACAATAGTTATTTGATAAGCAAGAATGCAAAATTATTGTTTGCGGCGAGTGCTTGTATTGAATACCGAGCGGTGTTAAAAGACCGCCAACAAAGTGGGAGACCACATATTATTATAGTCCTCATCATAACGAACATTTTTGCCCAAGGAACTATGCCTAGGAAATCAACGGTTTCCGAGATAATGAGGTTCCAAGTCGGACTTTTTTTTTTTCGTTTTTTTTTTCAGAAATGTGTTTAGTATCACGTTATTAACATATCTTCTCAAGAAGCTATATCAAAATTATGAATATTTCTTACAAAAAACGAAGTTAAAATTGCAACCCGCAATGTATTCTGAACATCGAATAGCCTAGATTGTGGCCAGAACCAGGACTTATCACGGTCCTAAATTTGACTGAAAAATATTCAGCGGTATTCGCGTGATGAGGTAACACACAGACAGACAGACAGACAGACAGACAGACAGACAGACAGACAGACAGACAGACAGACATAGATCGATTTTTTTGCATTTTTATATTCAGTATAGTTTACTTAGTAACCCCTGCTAGTTTTTTTCTAAAAATATTCAATGTACAGAATTGACTTCGCTAGAGTTTTATTATAAGTATAGATTATGAAATTTATGGAGTGAAAAATAAATATATCTTTATATTTACCAATTTAAGGCACCGCGCATAGCGAAAAAATAGCCCACGCGCAAAGAAAAATATATAAAATCGATTCCTGTATCAGATACACTAGAAGACGAATCGAAAAGGTGCCTACTTATAAAGGGATAGAACACAAGAATAAGGAGAGAGCTATCTAACACAGCCAGTTTCGTGTTAACATTCTTAAACGTTTCGAAGATATCAACATGAAACTAGAATTAGGTGAGGGCTGTGTTAGATAGCTCTCATCTTATTCTAGTGTTCTATGTGACTACTTTTTCGATTCATTTTGTGCGATACAGGAGTTGACTTTGTACATTTTTCTATGCGCGCGGGCTAAATCACTATACACGGCGCCTTAAGGGTCCGTATAAGGCTAACTAGCGCCACCAATGTTGAAAAAATCATATCTCGCTTCAGAAGAAGTTTCTGACAAAATCCTAAGATGAGCTCATGCGCCATGCTTTTCTAGATTTTTAAGTGTGGGTACCCAACTCAATTTCTAGTCTTAAGCTAAAAAATTTTCGATAACCGCCAAAAACGGCCGTTTTTGGCGGTTATCGAAAATTTTTTAGCTTAAAAGTAAATTTCGAAGAGGGTATCTACACTTAAAAATCTAGAAAAGCATGGCGCATAGGCTCATCTTAGGATTTTTCCAGAAACTTCTTCTAAAGGAAGATATGATTTTTTCAACATTGGTGGCGCTAGTTAGCCTTATACGGACCCTTAAGGCGCTCTTCATAAACAATTGGGTCAGAAAGGACTAACCCGGAGCGGTCTATCGGCACAGTGTCACCGACGGTTAGGTCGATTAATTTATCGATGATTTTCCGATTAGAGGCCGCGGCTCGGTCAGATGTTCGACGTGTGTTGGTAAATGGTCATTTGATTGTAAGCTACTGGCTTCTAAATTATCTATGGAGGTATTTTATAACTATCGATTGTGGTAAAGGTTTTTATGTTTCGGGGTTTTTTTAATTATTTATTATTATTGTTTTATTATTTTATTATTTTATATTATTATTTTATGAAAAGTATAAATTACATGCAAACCGCTGAAACCTGTGAAAGGTTTATGTGTGGTATCGTTGGTTAGGAAAGCAGCGTGGCAGAAAAACCAAAGCAGTGGTACAATGGTATTGCACAAAAAACTGATTCAATGAAGAATCTTCTGAATTATTTCTGTCACCAAAAATGAGTTGTTGCCATGAAACAAAACTCGCTGTACAAATATTACAGTTTAGCTAAAAAAAAAACCGTAAAAATTATGCATTTCCTGACACGTTACAAATATGCTTTATTGTACAACATTGTAAATACAGACAAGGGAAACACTTAACTTAAGGGTGGACGATAGCAACGTGGGGGGAAATTCAAAATTTACACAGTTTTTTACATTTTGTAGCTAAACTGAGCTATTTCTGTTCAGCGATCTTTCGTTCGCGGCAATAACATAGTATTCTTTTCATTAATGTAATCAACAAAACAACAATAATGCAGCCAATTATGTGTTCTGGTCTACGACAAGTTTTTTGGGCAGTGCCACTGCTTCGTAGACCAGAACACATAAAAAACTAAGGCCTTTGTATCTACGTAATGATATGATTTATACAGCGTCCAGTGGCACCTTCACTCACACTAGATAGGTGAAGAGACCACTCGGCGCTGCAGTGCCTGGGACATTGTTTTAGATGGAGTAGGCTTGCCCAGCACCTATACCATCCTGACAGCTTAGTCGACCAAGCCCACAGGAAAGACAGGTCAATACGTGTGGAGCCGACTGAGCCGCGGGTTTCCTCACGATGTTTTCCTTCACGGTTAGCGAGAACACATAATCGGCTGAATTATTGTTGTTTTATTGTCTACAATAATGAAAAGAACTATGTTATTGCCGCGAACGAAAGATCGCTGTACAAAAATAGCTCAGTTTAGCTACAAAATGCAAAAAACTGTGAAATATTTGAATTTCTCGCCACGCTGCTATCTTCCAGCCTTAAGTAGTTTTTAGGTCCGAACCAGAAGAAGATGGATACAAAGAAGATGGATACTTAACTGGCATACAAAGTACAAAACATCTGACTATTAAAATTCTTGTATACTCTACCACTCGTAACTTTTGTTATTTTTTTTTTACTTTTCTTTAGGAACACACCATGTATATCAATATTTTTTTTATTTTTGCCGAGCAAAAAAATTGTTAGTGAATACGATCCCTCTCTTAAAGGAAAACAAATACAATTAAATAACTCCCAAACTCGAGAGTTGTCTTCGATGGTTTAAAAAACAAGGACTAGACTGATCGTAGATTCCGACCCTCGGAACGGAATCTGGATCGAGCGTTGTATTCGAGGAATGCCATTTAGATTTTTTACCACAGCCAAATTATAGTCAAGCGTGAGTCACACTTATGGCGGGCGACGTGCATTGAATAGCCCGCGCGCAAAGAAAAATGCACAAAATCGATTCATGTATCAGATACACTAAACGAATCGAAAAAGTAAATATATCAAATACTAGAATTAGGTGAGAACTATCTAATGCAGCCAGTTTCGTGTTGATATTCATAAACGTTTTAAAGATATTATCGCTGAACAAAAAAATAGGCAGCGCGCTTTTTTTCAGTGAAAATATCTAGCAAATTGTTATAGATATCAACATGATACTGGCTGTGATAGATAGCTCTCACCTAAGTCTAGTATTTGATATGTAATGAGAACTTTAAGATTCAAGTACGGTCGGCCACAGACACAGATACCCTATGGCAGCTCTCACCACGTCCCGGGCGGCATAAGGGGCGCCAATCGAACAAAAAGGGGTATCCTAGCATGTGGCCGACTGTACCATTCCCCCGGAGAATTTTTCACCAAAGAAACGAGTCTGAAGCAGTATCAATTTAGAATCTAAGCTCTGTTTAAACTAACCCTTTTCTTCAATAAAAAAAAAAATTGTAAAGGTGCATTATAATAAGTGTCACTGACCACCCCAGCTAAAAGTACCCTAGAAACAAAAACCATTGTCCTTTGACTATTGTCAAAGTGGTCAAATGGGCCGACAATTATTATTCCACTGTTGAACCCTAAAATCTCAGAGCAGTCCTTTACCATTCCTTCCAAGAGAGTGGGCAACAAAAAACCGGTCAAATTTTACATTTAAATAATAAAAAATATGAAATTGAATAAATTAATGCCCAAATGCTTCTATTGTGGTGCCCTTTTTTGTAATAGATTGGTGTTCTTGAGGGATCTTAGGCTTTGATCCCATTTGTGTACACCGCGATAACTGTCTTACTGTCTCCGCAAATAATGAATTCCTTACGACCTTACTTACCTTACATAAAACGTGTTACAAAACATCCTAACTCTTTTTACAGGGTATAACCTACTGGTCAACAGGATGTCAATTCTGTAAAAAAAAAATATATTTTGTTAAGTTATAAGTGTTATAACCATAAAATTGAAAATGTTTCATAACTTTTTGTTTTTTTTTTTATAAGCACAAATTCAAAAATGCATTTACATAGAGTTGTTAAAACATTGTGAACGTCAATGAAAACAATGTTTAAAAAATAATGTTGTCCCGCCACAGCGTTCACATTTTATTAATTTAAAAATCAACGAAACGTCATAAAGGTTGTGATCTCTTTATTTACAAATAAAGTTAAATTAATGTACAAAAATAACCGGCAATTAGAACGGTATCAAATTTAATAAAAAAAACTGTTCTTCTAAAAAAAACATAATCTGTCTTTATATTATCAAAGACCGCGACGCAACGGAAACATCCGACACAAAAACGTCTAGTTTTGTTTATTATAATAGTGTGCACTCATCTCGTAGATGTCAATAGTAGACCAAAGGCTGTTTGGTGTTTCTTCGAGTGAATTGAGTCAAAAAACTAGTTCCACTCATGGGGGATTCGTTCCAAAAGGGTTGCGTAACCGTATGGAAGTGGTGATTTAGAATTATTGTATTGTTGGGACAGTTCTGATAATTCCTTTTCAGTTTCGTTGGCCGCAACATCGTGGGATGAACTGAGGCATACATTAGTTGACTCCGCAAGTCCGCAGGTACGAGTACCTTTTTTTTCAGTTAGCCTAGATAGTGTCCCACTGCTGGGCAAAGGCCTCCCCTCCTGTCTTCCACGCATGACGGACAACGAAGGCGCGGCAGGCCTAGGCGACGATGGCGGGATGACCTAAATAAGTTCTTGCCCAGATGGCCAGAGGCGGCACAGGATAAAGATGCGTGGAAGACGAGTACCTATTAAGGTTGGACGATAGCAACGTGGCGGGAAATTCAAAATTTTCACAGTTTTTTACATTTTGTAGCTAAACTGAGCTATTTTTGTTCAGCGATTTTTCGTTCGCAAAACAGTATTCTTTTCATTATTGTAAACAACAGAATAACGAAGCAGTGGCACTGCCCAAAAAACTTGTCGTAAACCAGAACACATAATCGGCTGAATTATTGTTGTTCTTTTGTTTACAATAATGAAAAGAATACCCTTTTTATTGCCGCGAACGAAAAATCGCTGAACAAAAATTGCTCAGTTTAGCTACAAAATGTAAAAAACTGTGAAAATTTTGAATTTCCCATCACGTTGCTATCGTCCACTATTAACCTATTATTTCTTGTGACTAATGCCCGTTTTCACCAACCAACCTTGATTTTGGGGGACCTTTTAACGCCAATTATCTGCGCCTCTGCCAGTCTAGTAGTCGTGGATGAGGGACAAGCATTGTGAGTTGAGTTTGTTTGGTCCTCCGTCTCGATTTTGTAGACTTTCTTCAGGTTGTCCCTTTCTCTCTGTTTGAGCCCACGCGAGACAGCAACTAATTAGTCATCAAAAGAAGTTATGATATGTTCTTAGGGTGGTATTCTAGAACGCTACTTAAACTCAGTATATACTGAGTTCAGACTGTCGATAAAACAGTGCATGTTTTGATATGAAGGGAGGGATATTCAAATAAAAACATGCACTGTTTTATCGACAGTCGACACTACTAAACTCTACTTAAACTGAGTTTAAACAGAGTTCAAGTAGCGTTCTAGTTTGAACCGAGTTTAAAGACAGTTTAAGTATACCACCCTTAGACACTCTCCAATAGTGGAGAGGCGCCAGAAGAAGAATAAGAGGCTGGCTTCTTACACCTCAATCCTTCATAATCTGCAATACAAAATAATGACTTCTTTATTTCAACGGATAGTATGTATTGTCACAGTCACAGATACCCCATGGCAGCTCTTACCGCGTGCGGCATAAGGGCGCCAATCGAACAAAAAGAGGCGTATGGCCAACTGTACCTATGCTTTAATATGAGGAGCACCGTACCATGGCGTAATAATCAGATTATCAGATACTTAAGACATGCTCGTTATCACACCATGGGCTTTATAGTTAAGAAGATTACAGACTACTTAGCGATGGTGTTGAAAAAGTAAACTCGTTAATATTGTGTTACCAACTTAAAACTTTCTTTTCTAAGGGTCATTATACTTATTTTGACAGAAGACCTCAATTTACCGTTACATGTATATGTTAGCTTTTTTCAAATGGAATTTATTATTTTGGTCCACTGGTATTAGTCAAATTAGAGCATCCCTTACCTCTGCCCTTTCGTAATAAAATACTATCTATGCCGCGGGTTTCCTCACGTAGTTTTTCCTTCACCGTTAGCGAGTTGAATTGGTACTAGAAATTCACAAATGTACGTAAAACGTTTGGAAATATACAAAATCATAGGTAGTACGGTCGGCCACAGTCACAGATACCTACCCCATGTTAGCTCTTACCGCGCGCAGCATAATCGAACCAAAAGAGGTAACCTAGCTTGTGGCCGATTGTACATGCCCACACCGGGAATCTCGCTTCCAAGTCCATTGTTCTATCTATCTATGTTCTATACCCACTAGGCCACCACCGCTCCTTACGCTAACATTACCACTGGAAAAAATATAGGTTTATCAGTTTTGCTTGCGAAAATACACGCGCTGAAAGATATCTAAACCGAAAGAAATCTATAACTGGTATCTAAACGCATAAGTATGAGTCATTTAATAGTACCGTAGCTAACTAGTAAGTACCCACGACAGCACGTCAGAGTGTACACTTTTGTTGTAAAGTTGCCCGTAACGTAACCGTCGACTGTTTTTAATTTTCTCTAGCAACTAAAGCTGCGTTTTTACATTCAAAGTCAATAAAACCAAATGAGCCATCCAAGAAAATAGACGCTTCTGATTGCTCGATTCCATCCGAGCCAGAGACAAGCTCGCTAAAATGGAAAAGCTAGTGTGAAAACGCGGCTTTAGTAAGGCAACAGCGTATGATTGTTAATAATTGTTTAAGAAAAAAGTAAAAACCTCCTTAAGGGAGAGTGAAAATAAAAATGTTCTAACCACGTAGTAATTGTATTGTATTGTCAAAATCCTTCCAAATTAAGGTAATTAAGAAACTAATTTATTCTATAACTAAATCATTTTTGTATTTTTGTTTTATATTAAGCTGTAAAAAGTATTTTAATTAGGTATTAAGTTTTAAATTTTTAAATGTAAATTAATTAATGTAAGATCGCATGCTGTGGCGGCCTTAACAATCTAGGCACTTACCCCTAAGTATACATTTAATTTAATTTTACAATTGTATTGGTGTACTAGATACTGGTCGTCCTAAATAAACAAAATAAAAAATAAAAAAAATAAAAAAATTGTTTGTTCAAGCTCCAAACGAGCTGAAAAGGCCCGATAACGTAGCAATAGAAAGAATTCACAGTGTAAGAGTGGTAGTCAATCATCAGCGCGATAACAGTGAGTCATAGGCGGAGATGCGTGTGCGCAACATGAAACTGAACCACGCTGACGTGGTATGAAAGATGCGTTACCAGACCAGGCAATTCGTAATCGCAACTCTCTCAAACTGCACTGAATTAAATTAAATTTTAACTGATATGACAAAAATCTACCTATTTTATTCCTTTCAGTAAGTTATCAAATTACTTTGCCAAAGATCTCCAATTATAATAAGTTGAAAAAATTCACTCGGGACAGGACTTGAACCCGCAACTTATTATAATTGTTTAAATTATTCCCTAGCACGGGTTAGTGCTTTAGAAAAAACAAAAAGATCTCCAATTTTAAATTTAGGATTGTTAGTAGAAACTTCCTCCTGTTACAAATAATTTGTCCATGGTAGACAAGACAATTTAGTATACCAAAATATAATATTGCTCTATAATCCAGGGAAGGAAACAGGCAGTACTATCCGCGGTTTTTCTCTCTGAAACATTACCAATGTATTCGTAGGTATTTAGTAGTGTATAAGGAATTGTTCACATCCAACAACGAATAGCTCGCCCCCAACTGTGATTGTGAACTCGCGACCCCATATCTCAGAAACCACTTGACCGATTTGGCTCACGGTCACAATAAAAAAAATTAAAAAAATGTCTCTTTTACCCGACTACCAAATTTCGTGTCGATCCAATAAACGATACTCAATGTATCGTCTAACGAACATTCATACATACACAAGTGCCGGATTGTTCCAGTAGACTCGGAGAACTTCTCTTGCTTCGCTCGCTCGTTCGCAAAGATTTTTGTTCGAAAGTCCGTTATTGGCTTAATCTTATCTTTAGACAATATTGAGAAACTAATTTCAATATTTTTTTTATTTTGGTTCAGTAGTTTGGATTTTACAACGTTTCAAAGATACGGTTTTATGACCTTCACGCGACGGTCTGCATACTGTTGGCGGTCATAGGAACAAAACATTTTAGCGCATAAAAACAAAACTACTGGACCAAAATAAAAAATATTGAAATCAGTTTCTCAATATTGTCTAAAGATAACTTTAAGCCAATAACGGACTTTCGAACAAAAAACTTTGCGTACCCATAGAATAACGCATCTAAAGTCCGTCACACATCACCTCAGTATCGATGAATAATTGTCGCCGTACGTATTCGAGTGTTATAATGGCGTCGCTGACTCATGTAGAGAGTTGAATTAGTCCAATAATATCTAAACAGAAATATTAGAAGGTCGACTGCAGAGCTAAGGCAGTTTTGTGGTTGAAATCTGGCGCTTTTAACCCCCGTCAGGATGGTATAGATATGTGCTGGGCAAGCCTATTCCATCTAAAACAATGTCCCAGGCAATGCAGCGCCGAGTGGTCTCTTCACCCATCTAGTGTGAGTGAAGCCGCCATTGGACGCTGTATAAATCATCTCATTACGTAGATGCAAAGGCCTTTTTAACCTCCGATACAAAAAAAGGGGTGTTATTAAGTTTGAAAACTATGTGTGTATACAGGGTGTTAAAAGACCGCCAACAGACCCGAAAGGTACGCATACTAGACACCAAAACAAAGTACTTTTTCGATAAATTATTGCTGGGAAATCATTTTGGTTTTTTAGGTTATAATTTTGGAAAATATTTTATCGCGTAATGTAAGTGTAACGCAGAGAAGTCATATTGCGCAAGCGTTGACATAAACTAAGGCTACTTACGCTCGAGGTGCCGATGTTTAGAATACATTGCGGGTTGCAATTTCAGCGTCGTTTTTTGTAAGAAATATTCATAATTTTGGTATGGCTTCTTGAAAAGGTATGTTAAGAACTAGATACTAAATGCATTTCTGCAAAAAAAAAGTTTTGAAAAGTCCGACTTTGAACCTCATTATCTCGGAAACCGTTGATTTCCCAGGCATAGTTCCTTGGGCAAAAATGATCCTTATGATGAGGACAATACGTGGTTTCCCGCTTTGTTGGCGGTCTTTTAACACCCTGTATATGTCTGTGGCACCGTAGCTCTTAAAAGGGTGAACCGATTTGGATTTGCGGTTGTTAAATTGAAAGCTGGTTTTTTAGCGAGTGTTTTTAGATATTTTTACACTTAAACTTTCGTAAGCACTGCACATTTTGTATTTCGTAAACGGTTAAACTTACTTGTATTATATCGGAGTAGCCGACTAGTTTCGGTTCTCATTCGGAGACCTTAATCATGGAGCTGAGATGGCCCTCGCCACGCGGTGGCCAGTCTCAGACATAATACAAGTAAGTTTAACCGTTTACGAAACACAAAATGTTCTTAGATTTATGTTTCATCAAAATCGGTTCAGCCGTTTATCAGATATTATGCTTATTTTATGCTAATATTTCGTGGGCATTTTAAATTTAGTAGTTATCTTTGTCAAACTTGTCTGATACGCTGTCTGGTAGCACTTTTCTCAGTCAAAACTAAAGGTAACTCCTGTCGCTTTTGAAAGCTGTTGCAAACCAAGAAACTCCCAGGTGAGAAGGTCTTCTGCAACATCTCTGTTGTTGTTGTTGAACGTAAGCCGTAATGTTGTCGTTTTGTAATAAAGATAACGAACGCTGTAAGCTGAACGATTTGCCTGTAATCGATTCGGTTTATAGGCGCGACCAACTGATGGCTTATTTACTCTTGCAAGGTTATAGGAATCTAGCTGGTTCGCCCCGAACTACGAACTCGCGACCCCATATCTCGGCAACCCCTCGACCGATTTGGCTCATGTTCGAATTTAAAAATTCTGTTTGCCTCATTAGCTGCCAACCAAATTTCACGACGATCCGACTAAATTTACTCAAGTTATAGTCGAACGAACATTCATTCATACATACATACAAACATAGAAACGCCGGATTGTTCCAGTAGACACGGAGAACTTCGCTAGTAGTGGTAAACATTGGACTCGGAAGCGAGAGACCCAGGTTCGATTCCCCGCGCAGGCGTGTTTCTATGGCTTTGTTTCCTTTGGATGTTCAAAATTAACTGATTTCCGTTACACGTCCTTGCTTAGGTCACCGAATTTAATAAATAGGTACCAAATTTCAACTCAATCGGTTCAGTAGTTTCTGAGCAAATTGGATGTGACAGACAGACCGACAGACACACGAGTGATCCTATTACGGTTCCGTTTTTTCCTTTTGAGGTACAGAACCCTAAAAACAGACTCAACTACGAAAGCTAAAGCCAATTAATCCGTCCAACACGAGGCTAGTATTAAGTTTGATTCACTAACACCACTTAGATAGACACACACGGACGTTTTCCCATTTTAATGACAAATAATATCCCACCATACTGGAGGTTCATAAACATCGACACCGGTTTCTTCCACTTCGCTCTACGGATTGTGAGAATCAAACTTAATGACCCGAGTCAGAATGATTGAAAATGAAAAAGGTCTTTATTTCAAAATAGTGAGTAACAATTTCATGATGATCCGATCAACGATACTCAATAATCAAATAAACATTCATACACATAAACATACATACAAACGCCGGATTGACAAGTAGACTCGGAGAATTATTAATTATCTCACGGAACTTATAATACTTGAAAACAAGCCAGAGTTTCGCGTTGGATAAACAATGTTTATTAAACTAAACATACATAGGTATTGGAAGTGCTGAATTTGTCTCTACCTGGACAATTAGCAGGAACAAAAACACGGGCACATACGAAACGTTTCCGAGTACCTATAACATAACGCTCATAATAATCGCAGATAGTAACGTAGCGCGCCAGTGACCTCCGTGATTTACGTCAGCCCTAATACTTCTAATCTCATCTCGACTAACGAACGTTCAGTCGGCTTAGCACAAGAATGGGTACCCATTGGTTGATTACTATATCAACCTCACTCTTTTGATCTAGATAGAGTGGGATAGAAAGAGTTATACAGGGTAATTTTTAAATAGCTTTATTCCTGAAACACGTTAACTTATATTCACTTTTAATGATTCGCGATATAAAATAAATAAATAAGGTAATTAATTTGCCTAAAAACCAATCGCGATTCGACCCGTTTCGAATACAATAACGTTAACTTATAAACTAAATGAGACTTCCAACAACTTTTATTCTACGACTTTTCTAATCCTCGATACCTACGTTTTATTTATTTGACGTTTCTTATTGTGTAAAAGTTTGCTTTTGTGAAATTTCTGCTCTTTCGTTCCCATCAACTTTCTACCACCTCTCCAGCCTCTCCTGTTCCTACTTAATCCAAGCCGCAAATTTTACAAAAAAAAATGATTTTTTTTTGTATAGAAAAAAATTATTGCGCTTTGAACAAAGTCGTAAAAAAAACGTTGTTGGAAATCACACTTAGAATATGACATGTTTCTGGAATAAAGCTATTTAAAAATTGCCCTGTATACCCATACTAACCCATTATTGTGCTAAGGCAGCTGATGCGACTGGCCGGGAGCACGCTTTCACATCGTCTTCATTGACTTTTGACGTGTCGAGGTGAAATTGACTGGCTGTATTGCCTTCGTTATGATTGGAAACTGTCTAATTTAGTACTTTAATTGACTTGGGAAAAGTAATATAAGCATTAGCTTTACTCAAGTCAATGTACCTAACTTACTTAACTGTCAACAGATTTATTTTGTCTCTAATAGTAAAGATAGATATTTAGTTCCAGCTTTCATATTCATATAAATTTATTGTGTAATTAATTATTGCTTTGAGTTTCTGCTATACAGGGTGTTGTTTTGGCTAGTGATACACGGGCAAAGGTCGACGTTACAACACTCAGAATACATCCTCTATCACCCAGAAGCAACAAAACTAAATTGCCTACTGTTATTTTTTAAAGCAGCTTTTTAGGGTCCCGTACCGAAGGGTGCCAAACGGGACATTATTACTCCGCCTCCGCTGTCTGTCTGTCTCTGTTTGTCCTAACTTTAAAGGGCTTTGCAACCGTAATAGGTAGCCAGTTGAAATTATCATAAATTATGTGTTATTATGGCAGATTACAAAAAATATATATTATGTAAGTATACAGGGTGTTAAAAGACCGCCAACAGACCCGAAAGCCACGCATACTAGACACCAAAACAAAGTACGTAAGTATAAGTAGTTTTCGATAAAATATTGCTGGGAAATGATTTTGTTTTTTTAGGTTATAATTTTGAAAAATATTTTATCACGCAATGGACGTGTAACGCACAGAAGTCATAGTGCGCAAGCGTAGGTATAAGTTTATGTTACTTAAGCTTGAAGTGCTGATGTTTAGAATACATTGCGGGTTGCAATTTTAACGTCGTTTTTTATAAGAAATAGTCATAATTTTGATATGGCTTCTTGAGAAGGTATGTTAAAAACTAGATACTAAATACATTTCTGCAAAAAAAAAGGTTTGAAAAGTCCGACTTTGAACCTCATTATCTCGGAAACCGGCATAGTTCCTTGAGCAAAAATGTTCCTTATGATGAGGACAATACGTGGTTTCCCGCTTTGTTGGCGGTCTTTTAACACCCTGTATAAAAATAAGGGGGTCCTTGTAAACGTGTTTTTATAATTTTTGCTCAATCGCAAATTCGGTATTTAAATCATACAAGCATCAAACTTGGTACGATTATAGGGTTTACTTTATAATTATTAACAACAAATAAAATACGGTAAATCGCGAGTCGGACTCACGCTCCGATGTCCGTACAACCAGATTTTTTTTTAATTTTATAGCGGTACGGAATCCTCAGTGCGCGAGTCCAAATTGCACTTGGCTAGTATGTGTCGATTGGTAGACCGCCTGCACTATGTGCAAGAAGTTGCAGGTTCAAGTCCTGTCCCGAGCGAATTTTTTAACCTTCTCAAAATCTATACAATGTCCATAACACGGGTTAGTGCTTTAGAAAATACAAAAAGTAGTAGGTATGTTATTGGATTGTCATTTTTCAAAGCCGTCATCCATAGCTAAGTATAAATTGTATGGCGGTACGGAACCCTCAGTGCGCGAGTCCGACTCGCACTTGGCCGGTTTTTATTTATCATCTATTTTACAGCGGACAAGTCATCGACTCTCCGGCTCAATTATGGGTGTACTTTCGATTTTATTGCCTCATGAAAATAAAAATAAAAACGTTCTAGAGTGACAGATAAGGGAGCTTTTAACACAATTCCTGTCGCCGTATAATGATTGGTTTTGAGTGATTGTTCGATACACGCGAAGAGGTTTATAGCCTCACTAGCCACTCACTAGATAAGTATTTTTGAGCTATTCTTAGGATGGCAAATAAGACCTGGTTTCTAAATTGAGAATTTTACTTAGTAAATACTTAAGTATCGTTCTATCACGTTCTTTTATGAGAAATCTGCAGAGACAGAATGATACTTCAGTGCTTGCTTAGTGAAATTTTCAACTCAGAAATCGTCAGTTTTTGTATTTTCTCAGCAATAATCCGTGCTAGGGAAGATTATAAAGATTTTTCTAAGATTAAAAAAATTGCTTGGGACAGACAGGACTTGCGAATTTGTCAACCTCATTCATATTCGTCTTACGGACGATGGGGCGCCATCTAGTTAATATTTATTGGCATCGACAGTTACTTGACTCGGTAGCTCAATTGGTAGAGCGCCTGCACAGTATGCGAGAGGTTGTGGGTTCAAGTCATGTCCCGAGCGAATTTTCTAACCTTAGAAAAATCTTTATAATAGTCATCAGCTCAAGTTCGAGCTCAAGCAGGTGATCAAAGAAAACCAAAGCGAAGCATGGAAGTGCTCAGATATTATTGCCACTAGCGGTCACTCATCCATAGACTGACCGCGGCCGTTGTTGCCTATCTTTGCCAATGATAGCAACGTGGCGGGAAATTCAAAATTTTCACAGATTTTTACATTTTGTAGCTAAACTGAGCTACTTTTGTTCAGCGATTTTTCGTTCGCGGCAATAAAACAGTATTCTTTTCATTATTGTAAACAACAGAACAACAATAATTCAGCCGATTATGTGTCCTGGTCTACGAAGCAGTGGCACTGCCCAAAAAACTTGTCGTAGACCAGAACACATAATCGGCTGAATTATTGTTGTTGTGATGTTTACAATAATGAAAAGAATACTATGTTATTGCCGCGAACGAAAAATCGCTGAACAAAAATAGCTCAGTTTAGTTACAAATAGTAAAAGCTAAAAAGCTGAAAATTTTGAATTTCCCGCCAAGCTGCTATCGTCCACCCTTAAGAACGCCTAGTCCAACTGGGCTGTGAGCGCCTCTACCTACTTAGGAGTGAGATGCCTAGCATGGCCCGTTCTACAAGGTGTTACAAAAGATCCTAACTCTTTTTACAGGGTAATAGCACCCGGTGACAGGGATCACCACCTAAATATTTTTTTAGCTCTGTGACGTTCCGTTAATTTTTAAATTAATAAAATGTGATCGCTGTGGCGGGAGAAAAGTATTTTATAAATATTGTTTCCATTGACTTTCGCAATGTTTTAACAACTCAAACCTATGACAATGCATCTACACACACAATAGTACATTACTGCCGCGATCTGTAATGAGTGCGTTTCTGGCGCGCTTTTGATGGCCGACAGAGCGCAGCGTAGCGCAGCTCAAGGCCCTCACAATGCGGTCAGCATTGCAGCCCTTGATGGACAAGCTGAAATGAAGGCCGACACCGAAGGTCGAGGCCTTTATAGCGCGGCCAGCAAGGGCTGCAATGATGACCAAACTTGAGGGCCGAGAGCGTAGCTAAGCTAAGCTCGAGGCAATCATAGCGTGGCCAGAAGCGCACTCATTGCAGACCAAGGCTTGTATAGTGCTTAAGGGGCGTATAAGTGCTTAAGGGGCCAAGGCGCGTATAGTACTCAAACAATGCGAGTAATTAAAATATTAATTAGAATAGTAATTAACATAGTAATTTAATTAGCTTACCATTTGTCGTAGATTAAGTACTTTTTGTCGATTTTCCTTTCCGCAAACTTTTTGTTGGTAAGCTTGCTTGTATTTTTCTTTTGACTTCGGTGGCAATAAATTTCCAATTACTAATTTCGCTTGATTTTGAATGTCCGGCGGTGTTAAACACATTAAATCCGAGGATTCGTCGCTTTGAGAGTTCACTTTTTCAACAAAAACACAGAAAAAAATCACTTCGAACAACGCGCGAAAAGTCGAAAACAATATGGCCGCTCTTTTTTTTTCTGTGCAATGTGTCGACTGCCAGTACCCATACAGCCTAATTCTAAATAAATACTTTTTGCACCTGATGTTTGAGTTCTATTTATGAAACAAAACTCGACATTAATGTTTTTCTGGCCGCAAAACACAAGACATTAATGAAATTCCATACAACTTTTCTGGCGCCTAATCCAAGTAGCCCGCAAGTCCGACTTTGCTCAAAGAAGGTTGTCGAATTAATGTCCACATTACGAGCTTTTTTGAGTAAACATATTTTTAATATTGAGCTAATACCAAAAGCAAAAAAGAATACGAAAATTTTTCAATTTTGAGGTTATAAAATAAAAATTGTTTTTTTCAACTTTTTTTTACAGAATTGACATCCTGTTGACCAGTAGGTTACACCGTGTAAAAAGAGTTAGGATATTTTGTAACACGTTGTATAGCTGCACGGTAAGTAAGACCGTCAAATTAGTAAGTAAGAAATATTTTGTAATATAATTTGCCTGCGGGCGTAATCGTAGAAGGGTCCGAAGCCCTTTCATTTGCCGCCATTGTTGTTAAACTCAAACTATTGCATAATAATACAACATAAACTAAACGAGCTATCAGTTAACTGTTCAGTCGGAGAACAACCGACACTTCAACTTTTATGACGCTAATAAGACGAGACAGACAAAAAGTGCAATGCACAAGCAGCCCCGGATCTAGGATTTATCCGAGGGGGGGTAAAATCTTGACATTGGCGCCCTTCCTCAGAATTTGAGACTAAATCAAAAAAGTTAAGTTAAGTTTTATTAAACCAACATGGCTGATGCTCAACCGGTTAAATTCATTGACCAACTAGGTACTTATTTGGGAGGAGGAAAAGTTATAGAAAAAAACTGAACTCTATTTCTCCCAGTTTGTAAGACCGAAAGAGCGCGCGAAGCGTGCCCGAAAATTCACATTGACAGAGGGTCTACCGGCTAAGACGAAGCCGATTACCATTGGCGAAAACCGAGGTTCGATTTTTGAAAAATGTACGGCCTATTCATTTTACTGCCACCCAGTAAATTTTTCATAAATCGAACTTAGATTTTTGCCAATGGTAATCGGCTTCGTTTTAGCCGGTAGACCCTTCGATCAAGGATAAAACTAGATACAACATAGAACTCTGAAATGTGTCTGGAAAAATAGATGTCCAAACTGCCTTTGGGAGCTTATTTGCTCGTAGTCTATGCAATTAAAGTAAAACTGTACACTAATGCAATAAGGTTGACATTCGAATATTAGACGTATGGTCGAAATGATGTTTCGTATTGTTCTATTGCTGATATCATTTGTTTCTGTGGGGACAAGTTTTTATTGTGATTTTATACGTAATGCGGATTCTATGGGATTTAGTTCGGTGGGTAGACCCCATGACCACGCCTGATGTTGCTTAACTTCGCCAATAGATTTAGAATGGCTAGGCCAACTAGGCTGAGAGCGCTTATTTTTGCGGTTATAATCAGACATTATTGTAAGAAAAACGGAAATCTCACCACAAAATTTTTTTGAGCCTTACCAAAGAGTAACGGCGGCTCAAAACAAAGTGAAATTGTGGTAAGAATACCGATTTTCTGTCGATAATATTTTGAACTATTTCAAAATACGCCGCTTTTCTTCCAAGGCGTCGATTGTGCAATTAGCTCTCACGTCGCGCTCGCTCACGCTATTGGCAGGTCTTTTGTTCACAGGCGGTCAGGGGCCTGAATGTGTACCTCCAACATCTATCACTTCACTTTGTGGACGGAGTATAAACTTACTAGTGAATCAGATGGCGCCTCCGTCCAGAAAAGACGAGAATTTGATAGTGTCATGAAAATAGCATCGACATGTACCTACATGACTCAATACCTATATTTGAAAGTACCCCGAAACGGTTTGCCTTAGGTTGCGGGTTCGTTCAAACGGGAGCGAATTGTGAAATAGTTCAAAACCTAAATACGCCGCTTTCCTTCGCTAACGCATTTGGCAGGTCTTTTGTTCACAGGCGGTCAGGGGCCAAAATGTCTAACTATAACATTTATCACAATCCCTGTCGATTCGACATCTGCCGAGCCAAATTTGGCTCATCGAGATCAAGTTTTATGTGACAGCCTTTGACTTGGCTTTTGTCTTCATTGTCATACAACATTTCTACACCTGAGTTTACGGCTGTCATGATGTTATGAGAGCTGTTATGAATGGTCCTAAGCCTTTGAAAAATGTTAACAATCACTGAAGTGCATTAATTCACGCATTAACAATCACTGAAGTGCATTCACACGATGTGTTTTTTTAAGCAGTTGTGTTTGTAAACGTAACCAAAATTTGATGTTTAAGGATATTTAAGGTTTTATGAACGACTACTTTAATTGGTATTGCGTTTTGTTTGACCCATAATTAATTCTGGGCCACTACTCTATAAGGCAGTAGTTTTGGGATAGATTCACAGCGGTTAGAACAAAACTGATTTTTTTCCTACAGCACTGAACCTATCGAAACACAACTGCGTAAGACTTAAGGTGGGGCTGTTAGCGATTATCATTCCGACCATATTTGAAAAGGATCGGGATTACCATAGATGTTGAGGTTAGGTAATTAAACCACTGGCCCGGGGCGCGCGATACATTGGTGCGTCGGTTGCTGTCTGCCGCCTCTGAGCTACGGCGAGCGGATCTAGTGTCGCTGCCACGGACCGAGCGGAGAATACAGTGCTCAAGCACAACGTAAAATCCTGGTAATCCATTTTTGCTTGCAATTGTTATAATGAATAAAGTCATAGATCCGACGAGTTGATGATGTCAAAAAGGTGACTGAAAAGCAGTAGACAAGATTATCAAGGGACCGGGGAGGATACATAGGCGTCTGTGACACCGTACGTAGCTCTTAAACAGGTGAACAGATTCGGTTCACTACGAATGAATTAAATGAATCAAGTGATGTGAGGGTAGATTGCCAACAATCACTACAACAATAAAAACACTCGCCGCTCCAGTCTGCCCGTGACCACGCAGCCGAAACGTCGGAAAAATAAAGGTAATTCATTTACCTACTAAACTTACCGTGATTCGACCCGTTTCAAACCAAAATTATGTGTGAATATCGCGAAACATTAAAAGTTATCTTAATAAGTAGTTTAGCACTGCACCGCTAGTAAGACGCTGCGTCAACTGAAACAAAGTCTACAGGGTGCATCCTACTTGAAGTTCCGCTATCGATTTCAAGTGCACCCTGCAGATAATCCGCTGTTTGATCCGCTCCGCTACTCTCCGCGCTAGGTTCGTGGCGCCCACCCCTGTGCCGTGGGCTAGGGCAGATAATAATGCATATCCGTTAACAACTCCTCTCGTGGCCCAATAATTGGAAACGCATGTCCAACGCTACACTAGATACGGGTGCCACTAGTGACCCCCACTTCCAAGTTCAAAGGACCAAGCTGGGGATCACGCTCGGTTGGTTTGCGAATGAAAGTCCGCTTTGAATACTCGGTATAGGCGAATTGGGTGCTGACTGTAAGGGTCGTAGCACAGTGGTCGATTTGTACGATTTAGGCGGCCAAAACTATTTTATGCTTTATTTCAGTAATAAATACGACAACAAATGCTAATCTGGTATTTTAGAGTGAATATATATGTTTATCCCTATTCGTTTCATTGAAAGCGTATTTTTCTATACAAAAAAACATTTCTGTGAAAATATTTTTGTAAATAGCGCCAATGTTTTTAAATTTTCTTTAAATCTCCCTTTGGTGTAAAATATATATTTTGAGTTCATTTGAATTATCGAAATCGGCTTAGTAGTTTTTGATATTTGGGTTAAGAATTATCACAATTTGTTAAGTAAAAGACGGCCGTACATAAAAAAAAATGTTTATTCTCTACAGTCTGCATGCCTATTTAAATTGAAAATAAAATATGGATGACAAAAAAATACAGTATACACTAAAATTAAATGGTCAACAGTTATTACCACATTATTATACTAAATGTTACTTACAATGTTAGGTACCGAATCATAAACAATAAGACAATATTTTATGAAAGTTTAACATACAAATTGTTATGTTACTCTTTAAAAGACAATTCTTCCTCACCGTCACTTTCCATGCATTTATCACAAGTGCCTTTTGTATTTGGTTCTGCAGGAAGCAAAAGCTCCAAAGTTTCCTGCAAAAATGGTTTTGATCGGATCTTCTTTTTTTTCCTCATTGAACTGATGAGTGGATCTGATGTCAAGAGTAACCTGTGATAAATATCAAGGTTACAGTCTTCGCGTGAAAACTTTCGAGCAAAGTTTAGACGGTATGAGCGAAAGTGCTTATTACGAGCTTCTGCAGCTTCCTCCGAAAGTTGACCAATAGGCACTAGAGAATTTTCTATAACTTTTCCACCATGTACCAAAATTTTATGCATGGTAGGAGTCATAGAATGCCAACCATATAACTCTACATACAGTTTTGCTGTCTCCATGGCGTATTCATCAAATTTCGGGACATCTATTTTGTGACCGCTTGATATGGCTTCCAAAATAACTTTAATTCTATAAATAAAATTAAAGTCTATTCCCGTTATTTCAGCAGCCAGATGTGGGTTTTCAAAAAATCTTCTACTAGTATTGCCGTCATTTGTGTTACCAAAATTACATTTTGGCATATCTACCAAGATACCTACTTCTTCTCTGAATCTTTGCTGAATCTCTTTTTTTTTTGTTGTTCTAGCATCTTTTCTGCTTTGGTTCTTTTTTCACGGTATTTCCCAACGGGCAATTTATAAGCTAAATGTAAAATACTCTCGAATAATCGAATTCTGGCATGTAAAGTTGATAGGCCAAATTCAAGCGATTCTGGGTGAATTTCGTTTTTTTTACTTAAGTCATTAAAGTTTTTTGAAGTGGCTCCGCATATGTAGCATCTACTCGTTGATTTGGTGTCAGTCGCCGCATTGCAAACTTTGCCGTCCACCATGGTCATTTTAAGACTGTGGCTAACCGAGAATTTTTGCCCATTCAGTTCCAATTCCGTGGCTTTCACGGACTTCACACTGTCCCGAACGTAATTTATTTCATCTTTTGTAATGTCTGTAGACTCTTTTATAAATCTGAATCGTATCGGGCGGCAATATCGTGGTGAAGAAGGAGTCGGGTTTTGCCAAACCATTTTTGTTTTGTCTTCGCCGCAAACAATTTGTAGAGGCACGAATGAGCTCAAAAATATATTTGCATCCGAGTCGGCGTCATTCATTAACTTTTGTTTGTATTGAGCTTGTTGTGAACCATCACAACCCCATTTGCAGATAATCTGCAAGGAATTTCTCTCAGTTTCTGTAAGAGTCATTAGTACTTCTTCGAGGAAAATTGATAATCGCGTGACGGTGTGATCTAACAAAGATTGTAGATCACTTTCAGCACAGGAAGCGGTCACTCGTAGCGTCTCTTTGGGTGGGTAACATTCCTGTTTAGCCTTCAACACTAATTCGTAGCACGGGTAAAAGCTTCTGTTGGTTGCTCGCACAATTTCATATTGACTTCGTGTCAAATCAGCGTCCACGCACATTCGCAGTGCCTCCCGAGGCGTAAGGGGATCTTGTGCCTTTGATTTGGAATGTCTTTTTTTACATTCGTTTGCGGCTGCAGGCGAATTTGTAATATCTTTTAGGACTTGCGAGGCGTTTCTTTTTCCTTCTTTTTGTAAAATGACTTGCGCTGCGTGAACTATCACTTCTTTGCCTACAGAGGAGCGAACTTCTTCTGTTTTCCTCCTTTTAGTTCTTTCACTACATTCACTGAATGTTTTGCTAGGTCGTCCTGACTTATTATGCGTTTTTATGGGCATCTCGAACGTTCCTGCTAACCATGCATCATTGCTTATAAGAAATTTTTCTAGCGTGTTGCGTGCTTTGGACCATCTCTTTTTTATTTCTGTTTTAAAATATGAAAATTTATGATTTATATACTTTTTGTCTTCGTCGGAGTCCCCGTAAGACACTAACAAATAATTTTGTAAGTATTCCAATTTGTCGTTTATTGATGGAGAGTTTTCCTCAATCATCTTATCAAAAAGATATCTGTGAGTTACTACCTCCATGCCCGAGTAACTTGATGAACCTAGAACAACGAAAAGGAATTTTAACGCAAAAGAAACAAAAAATGAATTTTTCTCACTTTCTGCCTAAGTTAATGAATTATTATTTTTCTCGCGAAGTGGTCAAAGGTGGTGGCTATTTTTTTTGTGGTTATCTGCTCGAAGAGCTATACTATTAGAAACCATAAGGAATTTAACTCGGACGGTCTCGGAAGTACAACATTTTTACTATTGAAAATAAAAAAATGATAATATTTTCTACGAAAAAGGGCGATCTTTGATACGTTGTAACTGCACTAAATATTGATATTCCTTATCTTAATTTAAATTATATTTGAAGGAGCTTACCTGAATTTTCGACTTCCATCACTTTCACTTGTAACTGAATAATATCCAATGAAATATTCACTTTAGAATATCGGTTGCGCTAAGAGTGTCGAGAACGAACGCGTACAGCTTGCGCGACGATCAAGTTCCGACTACCTGTGGGGGCGCGCACGCAGTTCTAGGAACTGGGGAGGGGTGGGGTTTGGGCAGTCGGGGTGTCTATTTTTCCGGGAATCAATTAGTTTTCTTATAAGTTAACTTTGAGAAATGGACTTTTGGCCGCCTAAATCGTACAAATCGACCACTGTGCGTAGTTATAATGGCGGCGCTCAAATAGGGTTTAGGTTCAAGAACTAGTACAACACAGAATCTAGGACCAAGGAAAAACAGTTTTAAAAAAATTACAATATTTGGGCCTTCGGGTACGGAACCCTAAAGTACCGCAGGTTGCAATACTCTTTAAAAAAATCCGCACAGTTGCTAGTTTTTTTTTCGATGATTATTAGTAGGTTTATTTTTCGAGAAAATGATTGTGTAAATCGATTAGAGCAACTTTTCCGCAAATAAACCGGTTTTGAGTACTTTTTTTATTTACGTGCATGTGTAAAAACCTACGAAGACTTACGACGTTATAGGAAAATCCTGTATGTAGGTAAGTTTAAGTTTATAAGTTTAAATTTAAAACTTTATTTAAAAAAAAAAGACATTTCGTCGGCTGATACCTTTCTCAGAAGGCCCCGACCTTCCATACAACAATAACTATACATGATGGAAATTATAATACCTACTTCGAAATCAATAAACCAAGAGTCAGATTTCCTTGTCAAACCTTTTCGGCGTATATTGTTATCTGATCGACGAAGCCCTGAAACTGTTGGCAGATTGGGTATCAATTTCCTTTAAACTATTATAGATGGTTGTATCTTCGAACCATATTGTGTATCCTCCCCTTCTACAGTAAATGAGAGGCGATCCAAGTTGTTGTTGATATACGTGGATGAACCTATAGACACACCACATCAGCCAAACCACATGTAATTAATGGCAATAAAATTAAATTGAAATTGAACAGATAAATAAAATTATCACGATAAACTCTAAAGGTTATGTTAAGTCTACGTATACATACAAGGTATTACAAAAGATCCTTACTCTTTTTTTTTTCGAGTAATAGTACCCGGTTTAAGGTATCACACATACTAATATTTTTTTGCTCTATGACGTTCCGTTGATTTTTTAATTAGTAAAATGTGAACGCTGTAGTTAATATTTTCCCAGACTCAGCGAAGTCTACTCTAATAGCCGACCAACTCCCAGCCTTGTACGATAAAATAAGTCGAATGGTCACCAGCTCTCCAGCTACAAGCTTTCCTGAATCAAGTAAACAGAGACAAAGGCCCGGTTTCTAAATTGAGAATTTCACTAAGCATATACTTAAGTATCGTTCTGTCACGCTCTTTTGTGTGAAATCTGCAGAGACAGAACGATACCTACTTAGGCATTTGCTTAGTGAATTTCTCAATTCAGAAATCGGCAGTCAGGGTAGTATTAATAGTCGTCTGAGATCAGACTCAGAAAAGTCAAATGCTAATGTCAAGCCTTGGCTAGTGTCAAACTAGAGTACCTTTCAGAATATTATTAGACACTATCTTGAGATTGACATTGACATTTGCCAAGTCTTAGCATTTGACTTTTCTGAAATCACCTACTTGAGTTCGATCTTGAGTCGACGACTATTAATGCCACACTAAGGCCCGGTTTCTGAATTGAGAATTTCACTAACCAAATGCTTAAGTATCGTCCTGTCTTTGCAGAGTTCACACAAGAGAATGTGACAGAACGATACTTAAGCATTTGGTTAGTGAAATTCTCAATTCAGAAACCGAGCTTAAATTTATTTTCCTTAAAAATCTGTCTTCTAAAAACTATCAGCAAGTTGCGAAGTGAATGGGAAGCGATTACACACGTTGAAGTTGCTCGCGAGTTGCGGGTAGTTGGCGAATGGGTGCAGTGTAGAGACATACAGAAGACCGACTAGTACCGTTGGCCACACGCTAGGATACCCCTTCCTGTTCGATTGGCGCCCTTATGGCGTTCGCGGTGGCTGAGGCCGACGAGCTTCAAATAAGCATATCTCATAAACGGCTGAACGGAGTTTGATGAAACATGTCTAAGAATACTCGCTAGAAAACCTACATTCAAACAAAAAAAACCGCGTCCAAATCGGTTTACCCGTTTAAGAGCTACGGTGCTACAGACAGAGGCAGATACTCATACACACTTAGCGATCAAACCTTATAAAACCCCTCGTTTTAAATCCGAAATGGGATAGAGAGATTTGACGCACAAAACTGAAAAGTTTTTGGAATCGCTCGGTCGCTCACTTAAGACCGCTCGTGAGTCCGCTCACTTAAGGCGCTGGGCATAGTGAATTAGCCCGCTCGCAAAGAAAAATGCACATAATCGACTCCTGTTTCAAATACACAAAAAAAAAAAGAAAATGTTCACATATCAAAGCCTAGAATTAGTTGAGACCTATCTAACACAGCCAGTTTCATGTTGATATCCATAACAGATTGCAAGATATTTTGCTTGAATAAAGTGCAACGCCTATTTTTTTTCAAACAAAATTTAATCAAAACGTTTACGAATGTCAACACAAAACTGGCAGTTTTAGATAGGTCTCTCCTAATTCTAGGGTTTAATATGTGAACATTTTCAATTTGTTAAGTGTATTTGATACAGGAATCGATTTTGTGCATTTTTCTTTGTGCGCGGGCGATTCACTATGCACGGCGCCTTAAGGCTCGGTATAAGGCTAACTAGCGCCACCAATGTTGAAAAAATCATAACTCCCTTCAGAAGAAGTTTCTGAAAAAATCCTAAGATGAGCTCATGCGCCATGCTTTTCTAGGTTTTTAAGTGTAGGTACCCAACTCAATTTCTAGTCTTAAGCTAAAAAAATTTCGATAAGCGCCAAAAACGGCCGTTTTTGGCGGTTATCGAAAATTTTTTAGCTTAAAAGTAAATTTCGAAGAGGGTATCTACACTTAAAAATCTAGAAAAGCATTGCGCATAGGCTCATCTTAGGATTTTTTCAGAAATTTTTTCTAAAGGAAGATATGACTTTTTTAACATTGGTGGCGCTAGTTAGCCTTATACCGAGCCTTAAGGCCTTTGCATCTACGAAATGAGATGATTTATACAGCGTCTAGCTAGTGGCACCTTCACTTACACTTGATTGGTGAAGAGACCACTCGGCGCTGAAGTGCCTGGGACATTGTTTTTAGATGGAGTAGGTTTGCCCAGCACAGTAAAGTTGGCAGCTTGACAGATTAGTTGACCTAGCCCACAGGAAAGACAAGTCAATACTCATTCGAAGCGCTCCTCCGATTGGTCTTTCTATTCACCAGTTCTGTTTGTTATGTGGCAAGTTTGTCGGACTTGGCCCGTACTCGGACTTGTCACTAGCCTCGCCACGCCCACTTGCCCTCGGGACGCTTTTAAACTTTCGCGTTTTGGGGCCGAATGGGTACCTAAGCATCTACATATGTTTTTTAGAGTTGGGAAAAACTAGGACAAAGTTGTCGGCAAAAGCTAGTTGATCAAGTAAAAAGACACAAAAAAAACTAATTAAGGCCTTTGCATCTACGTAATGAGATGATTTTTAAACAGCCTCCAGTGCCACAATGAAAAAAAAAACCAGGCACTGCAACGCCGGGTGGTCTCTGCACCCATCTAGTGTGAGTGACGGTGCCACTGGACGCTGTAAAAATCATTTCATTACGTAGATGTAAAGGCCTAAGGCCAGTGCCACCTTCACTCACACTAGATGGGTGAAGAGACCACTCGGCGCTGCAGTGCCTGGGACATTGTTTTTTAGATGGAGTAGGCTTGCTCAGCACCTATACCATCCAGACAGCTTAGCCAACCTAGCCCACAGGAAAGAGAAGTCAATACGTGTGGAGCCAACTAAGCCGCGGGTATCTTCACGATGTTTTCCTTCACCGTTAGCGAGTGGTTTTGCTTCTTCAAATTCACAAATGTACGAAACTTTGAAAATAAACAAAGTACATGCCTGCGCCGAGAAACGAAGCTGGATCTCGCGCTTCCGAGTCCAATGTTCTACCACCTAGGCCACCACCTCTGACCGCTCAGAAAAGACACATATGAAGTGCATTAAAGTCAGCTAAGTATGCATTAAAATAAATGCATCAGAAGCACTTACTATCATAAGTATTGCAAAATGAATAATGCACTTCTAATGACAGGAAATAATCCTTCACTTAATGTTGAACGGAAATTGATCCCAGGAAAAACTAATTGAAGTTGTATAATATTAATATATGGCACTTTTAAACACATATGTCGTGGGTACGTATGAAGAACGGTGTATGTGGTGATTGACAGATGACGTATCCATTTCCTCTTAGGCTTTTACACATAGGTGAACAAGTTTGCATAATGATTAGCTGTATTTGTAACATAATGATTAGCCGTATTTGGTTCTACCAGTCACGTATCGTGTCGTGTCATCGTGTGACTGCTTCGATCTTACTAGAAAATGTGCAGGACCTTTTTTTTTAAACTTTATTCCTGAAACAAGTCAACTGAGTGTGAACTAAACTTCTAAATGTGATTCCCAAAAACTTTTGTTCTACGACTTTTCGAAAAGCTCGATATTTTTTATTCGCGCCCCTCCACTCTCTACCACCTTTCTCGTATTTTTTTATTCCTTTTGATTTGTATGGAAAATTTTAATTGCACTTTGACCAAAGTCGTAGAACAAACGTGGGTGGAAGTCACATTTAGAAGTTGATTTGTCTCATAGATAAAGCTGTTTAAAAATTGCCCTGTATAGGTACCCATACTAACTCATTAGGCGGAATTGCATCAGCCAGGGTTAGCCGACTAACTCTGAGTTAATTTGACATTTCCATTATTGACGTTAACTTAGGCGGACTTGCGTCACTCAGGGTTAGCAAACTAACTCCGAGTTAACTTGACATTTCCATACAAATTTTGACGTTAACTCAGAGTTAACTGGCTAACCCTGGTTGACGCAAGTGGACCTTAGAGATACGAGTATCTGGCTAACCTTGGCTGACGCAAGTGGACTTTATTATGCTAGGCATAATAAAATGCATAAAATGCAATAAGGCATAATAGTACTTTCACCAAAATAGTAGAACAATAGTTATTTTCATCTCCCACGCTCGGAAAGTTTGCTGTTACTAGTAACTTACGATCGTGTAAAGGCCGGATTTAAACTATCTGAACTTTTGTGCGCTTCGAAATTTGAACGCGACGCCGGGACAGTCTTTCCCGCGCCCTATGGTTTTGAAAAAGAAAAAAACACTGGCCGTATAAGTAGATGCCAGATCCGGATGGAAAATAAAACCTCATTCATAGTTCGTTTAAACGCGTATTTCAGCGTAAGCGATTGTTCGTGCCCATTCTCTATACAAAACTGTGAATGTAAATGGTGCATAAGCATCTTTTAAAAAGGTAAAGTCACGGAATAGAACATTCAGAAACGCGGTTTCTTCTTATAGTCTTTTCAATATTTTGTACACATATTTATTTTTAAATACCAGTAAATAAAAAAAAATGCTGCGCTTCTGTTTTATCAAATAGATAATTATGTTTTGGTTTGTTAAATACATTTTTTCAAACGATATTACTAATTTCATTTTTTATCTCCTACAAATTTTTAATTTATATGGTATAAGTTCAGAATGCACCCGGAAAAAAAAACATTCTTTTATTTACATTATTTTTGTGTCTGGATAAATAAACTTCAGGAAATTATTAATAAAACGAATTGTTTTAATACCAACGAAGCTCAAAACTTTAGTGCGGCAGCCGTAACTACAGTAAAATATGCTTTTAAATGGAACTTATTTGACTCACCTGTTTTGCTTGTAAGTAGTTGTCTATAGAGTTTGTCCCGCTTGGCTAACAAAGTCATTTCCTCGCTTCTGTGAGATGAAAAGTTTTGTGTTTCGCACGAATGCAATATTATTTGCGTCTCGTGCTTCTGAATACCTCGCTACGCTCAGGTTTCTTTTTTTGAACCACTCGCTACGCTCGTGGCTCAATTTTAGAAACCTTCGCTAGCTCGGTTTTCAATACAAGCACTCGCCGCAAACAATAATTTTGCATTCTTGCATAACAAATAACTATTTCATCTCCCATGCTCGGAAAGTTTGCTGTTACTAGTAACTTACGATCGTGTAAAGGCCGGATTTAAACTATCTGAACTTTTGTGCGCTTCGAAATTTGAACGCGACGCCGGGACAGTCTTTCCCGCGCCCTATGGTTTTGAAAAAGAAAAAAACACTGGCCGTTTAAGTAGATGCCAGATCCCGATGGAAAATAAAACCTCATTCATAGTTCGTTTAAACGCGTATTTCAGCGAAAGCGATTGTTCGTGCCCATTCTCTATACAAAACTGTGAATGTAAATGGTGCATAAGCATCTTTTAAAAAGGTAAAGTCACGCAATAGAACATTCAGAAACGCGGTTTCTTCTTATAGTCTTTTCAATATTTTGTACACATATTTATTTTTAAATACCAGTAAATAAAAAAATGCTGCGCTTCTGTTTTATCAAATAGATAATTATGTTTTGGTTTGTTAAATACATTTTTTCAAACGATATTACTAATTTCATTTTTTATCTCCTAGAAATTTTTAATTTATATGGTAAAAGTTCAGAATGCACCCGGAAAAAAAAACATTCTTTTATTTACATTATTTTTGTGTCTGGATAAATAAACTTCAGGAAATTATTAATAAAACGAATGGTTTTAATACCAACGAAGCTCAAAACTTTAGTGCGGCAGCCGTAACTACAGTAAAATATGCTTTTAAAAGGAACTTATTTGACTCACCTGTTTTGCCTGTAAGTAGTTGTCTATAGAGTTTGTCCCGCTTGGCTAACAAAGTCATTTCCTCGCTTCTGTGAGATGAAAAGTTTTGTGTTTCGCACGAATGCAATATTATTTGCGTCTCGTGCTTCTGAATACCTCGCTACGCTCAGGTTTCTTTTTTTGAACCACTCGCTACGCTCGTGGCTCAATTTTAGAAACCTTCGCTAGCTCGGTTTTCAATACAAGCACTCGCCGCAAACTATAATTTTGCATTCTTGCATAACAAATAACTATTGTTATGCAAGAATGCAAAATTATTGTTTGCGGCGAGTGCTTGTATTTCGATGGCTCCTACGTAAACTACCGTATGTTCAAAAAGCTAACTTTCCAGGAGAGCCATTTAAAGATGTTTTCTTTAACCGTTCTTTTGATTTTAGAGCTTTTGATTTGAAATTTTTACCATAAGTAGGTTATTTTGGGTTCGATTTTTATGTGCTAAAGTAAAAGCTGTATTTTGAATGCTTTTGGAGATATTGTTGTTACGATTCTTTACGACGGGGTAACGAAGTAAGAAAATATCGTATGTTAATCTTACCATTTTTTACGGCGTGGATGAGGTGACTGAAAATATCGTATGTTTCACATACCATGTTTTACATGGATAAATCGCAGGTAAAATAACATGTATGTTGCACTTACAGTTTTTTACTTTGTAAATCATATGAAAAATAGTATGGTATGTAACATTAATTCAGTAAATACATGGGGAAATATTAAAATTTTAAATGGGACTAGAGGGTTATGTAAGTGATCATAAATAATTACTTCATTCGTTATATTTAGTAGAACCTAAACCTAAATTTTAAGGAAACATTTATATGAAATAACTTTTCATACTTTATTATGTTCCATTCCACTAATTAATTTGTATAATAGTTTTCCTATTATCTCAACTGTCCCCTTCGAAACTGCCACTGGGGTGGGGACTTGGGGAAAATTAGTAGCGTTTACCACCCTGGCAAATAGTAATTTTAATTTTTAACAGTTCCCTTGAAGCTCAGAACCGAATCAACTATTTATGATTTCCAATTACTTCAAGATATTTAATGAAAAAGACTTACATAGACTAGACTAGACTTACTAGACTTACATAAAGTAGTAGTAGCCAATTGTAGACTCTCTGCCTCAGTGCTTTTCTCATTACTTGGGATTTTTTTAAAGGCTTGCATAAACTCTAAAGAGGCCTACTTTAGGCTAACCAACCCCGATATTATCCGTTGATGAGCTCGAAAAGGACGGTTGGGAAATAAAATTCATATTTTCCACTGAGGTGGTAAACGCAGCAATTTTTTCCCAAACACCATGGCGGTTACAGTTTTGAAGAGGACAGTTGGAAATAAAGACTGTAAATTAGAAAGATATTAACAATCTTAAGAATTCCTGTAAATTTTAACGAATCTGTATTGTAAATTCGTATTTGGAAATTTAGGATGACGTTGTCACATAGTTATTCTTCAGTGCCGTGTTTCGGGATAACTTGTATCAGTTATTTTTCTATTCTTACTCAGGACATGCAAAAGGCTAAGAGCTAAACTTTACCTAAACTATCAAGCTTCCATGATCAAGTGTCCATAATAGTTATCCCAAGAAGACTGCAGCAGTCACTCAGACTCAGACGTGTATTTTCTCTGGCGTAGATTGACAGATAGAATACTCTTTGGTTGTGGTGGTTGTTGGTTACTTTGTGATCCAAAGATGAGTTAGACAATTCACCTATTATTATCCAGACTTAGTAAAAGAAGCCAAGCCAAACCTGTAGCTACCTTACGCACCAATGAAAAATTTGGAATATACAATACACCACGCAGATCGGAGTTTCAGTTTGGCTTACTATTGTGTTCATACTTAGAAGCGTTCATACACTGTCTATATAAAGGCCACTGATCCATTAACATCTTCTCGCACATCAACACTGCGTGTCTAGGAACTAGATCAAATGAAATTAATGGTGACGGCTGAGCTTGTCAAGCATACAGACACAGTTCTTAACAAGTATTGAGTCCATCCAACTGGCCAAAAGAATTCATTAAGAATAAATACAGATTTATCTATGATTTTAATAATTGAATTTATTAACTTACAGGCTATGAACAGATTTTCAGTCTAAGTCTGTTGCAAAATACCCCAAGATTGGGCCTTTTTAAATCCTTAGGATCTAAGTTTGTGAGTATTTGATGAACTAAATGAGGATCTCTTAATCTTTGTTTTAAAGCTCCTTTGTGGAGAATGTTTGTAACTTTAGTAAAAAATATATTTTATAAATGAATTTCTTGTTACCTTCATGTGTTTGGTGATCAGCTTCTATTGGTATTGATTTGCCTACGCCGAGTTGAGTCTCGGAAATTTAGAACCCGGGTAAGTGAAATTTCATCGTCAACCAAAGCGTATCTCAAGCATGCATGCAAAAACGATTGGTCAGTCTATAAGAAACCGCATCCGTGTTTCATTTCAAATCCTTGTTAAAAATTACTCTAGTGAAAGTGAAGGTCTCAAACAGTAGTGTGTAATTTACCATCATGAAGTAAGTATATTAGTTTTTACCATACCATACACAAAGCGGAAACTTTTATGTTATGGTTTTGTTTTGATTTTTAGATTGGTCCATCCGTTTAATAAGTAGTAAATTTCAGTAATGGTTTTGTACTAAAAATATTTTTCTAACATAAAAAAGACGTTATTATTAATCAAATCTGCTTTATGTGGTATAAACAATTTGAATTATTTG
The DNA here is from genome assembly GCA_949319315.1 of Zelleria hepariella. Taxonomy (NCBI): domain Eukaryota; kingdom Metazoa; phylum Arthropoda; class Insecta; order Lepidoptera; family Yponomeutidae; genus Zelleria; species Zelleria hepariella. The sequence continues at coordinate 29,738,431 of OX439382.1, read as the reverse complement.
AATATTTGAATAAACGATAATTTTTTTTTTGTTCAACCTCCATGCAAACTATCGTATTTGTAAGATATTTTCATAAGCTCAGCCTAATATTGCAACGTAAATAAATCTAAGTGACACATACAATAGTTAACAGGTTCATATAAACCAAGTAAATAATCGTACGTGTTACATACGATACAACATCACTTTTTATCGACGTGGTACAAAATGGTATGTGTAACATACCATAGCATACCCCCTCGAAAAATCAACGTATGTAATCGTATGTTTTACATACTATAGTTTTGAACAAAACTGATAGAAAACGCAGTAAAACTAACAAAACTGAATACTTAACATGTTTACTAAGGATATGCCTCATCACAAAACACAAGCTCAGGTCTACGTACTTCCCACGTAGAGTATGGTAAGATATACTTACGATAGGCGTAGCATGCAATGTGTCCCACGTAAACTACCGCAAGAGGTCAATACGATAGTTTACGGCGCGCCCCTGATCAACATACAATAATTTACGTCTGGAAAAATCTTCATTTTTGAATATTATTAAGTTTTTGTTTTTGGGATAGATGCGTCCTAATCATCTAATGACAAAACACGAAAAACATGAAAATCGCCATTTTGTGGGATACGGTAGTTTACGTAGGAGCCATCGATTTGTTACCGGCCAAACCCGATTTAAGGATAAACTAGTTTCGCCTAGGCCAAACTAGTTTATCCGAACGTCGTATGGATAAACCGGTATAGCCTAGGCCAAACTAGTTTATCCGAACGTCGTATGGATAAACCAGTTTAGCCTAGGCCAATCTAGTCTGGCCTAGCAAGAATATGTAAGCTTCAGGATAAACTAGTATGGCCTAGCCCGAGCTGATATTGACGAATGATTAGGTATGAATGTTACAATATCTCGTAAACTAAGAGGTTTAGCGCAAAAATAACGAAATTTTCGAACCCCTTAATATCCCCAGAACCAAGCCTTTTACTTCTATACGTGTTCTAAAAACCGACATACAGGGTGTTAAACATACAGAGTATTCCTGAAAGTGTGAAAGACAGTCGAAAAAGATTTAAAACAAAGGTTAGGTCAGTAGGTTTGGTTGGCGACACACTGACATACCTCTTTTTGTTTACGAATGGTCCTTTAAACCGGACATACCGTAGACCTTTGAATGTAGACTTTTTCAAATTCGGCCTCTAAGTGTGTCCCCTACTGTTCAGATAATTACGTTGGGTTTGTTAATTTTAAGAAAAAGTACTAGGTCTAGCCCTATTTAAGTAGGGGTAATACAGATTCTACTTATTTATGCTAGCCTAGTACTTTTTCTTATAATTAACAAACCCGCCGTAATTATCTGAACGCATTTAGAGGCCGAATTTGAAAAAGTCTACAGTCAAAAAGTCTACGGTATGTCCGGTTTAAAGGACCATTCGTAAACAAAAAGAGGTTGCCAACCAAACCTACTGACCTAACCTTTGTTTTAAAATTTTTTCGACTGTCTGTCACACTTTCAGGATTACCCTGTATGTTTAACACCCTGTATGTCGGTTTTTAGAACACGTAGAGAAGTAAAAGGCTTGGTTCTGGGGATATTAAGGGGTTCGAAAATGTCGTTATTTTTGCGCTAAACCTCTTAGTTTACGAGATATGGTAACATTCATACTAATCATTCGCCAATATCAGTTCGGGCTAGGCCGTACTAGTTTATCCTGAAGCTTATATATTCTTGCTAGGCCAGACTAGATTGGCCTAGGCTAAACTGGTTTATCCATACGACGTTCGGATAAACTAGTTTGGCCTAGGCTATACCGGTTTATCCATACGACGTTCGGATAAACTGGTTTGGCCTAGGCGAAACTAGTTTATCCTTAAATCGGGTTTGGCCGGTAACATATTCATTCAGAAGCTCGAGACGCAAACAATATTGCATTCGTGCGAAACACAAAACTTTTCATCTCACAGAAGCGAGGAAATTATTTTGTTAGCCATGCGTGACAAACAATAGACATAGGTAGGTAGGTACCTACCATAGAGGTTAGTGAAATATGGAATTTGACGTGTTTCAACAAAGCTATTTAAAAATTGCCCTGTAAGGGGCTAAGTTTTTTAAAGAACGTGTATGTATGTTTACGAACATGGCTCTTGCCGTCCTTTGATGCCTAGCTTAAGGCTCCGTATAAGGATAACTAGCGCCACCAAAGTTTAAAAAAATTATATCTTCACTTAAAAATTTAGAAATAAAAGCATGGCGCAAGGGGTATCCTTAGAATTTTTTCAGAAACTTCTTCTGAAGGAAGACATGATTTTTGCAACATTGGTGGCACTAGTTAGCCTTATACGGAGCCTTAAGGGCCCTGTCTTGCCGGCACCTTTCTCGAATTCGCACGCACACAGCAATCGACGCGCGGCCGACCGCTCACGCACACTCTTGCACGGTCGACTGCGCGAATAGTGATGTAAAATTGAAGAATCAAAAATGTACTTTTTATTTCAAACTAGCATTTGCGCACGTTGTTTACCCGACTGTCCAAAGGAGGGTTATGTTTTTCACGTTCTGGAAATTATGGGAATTATGAACCACCTCCACCTCTCACGATCCTGTGCCAGACGTAGCCACTGTATTCCGGTTACCAATTCTATGAATAACCCATATCTCCTAAACGGCTAATGCTAAACCCATGTTCGTTCATGGTACATACCCTAAGAAAAGGACTCGACAAAATCTACCCGATTCAAGTATCAAAACTTTAACTGCCCATATCTCCTAAATGGCTAATGCTAGATAAGTCTAAGCTCTACCTCTACCTGATGAAAGAAACAAAAATAACTAGTTGTTCGCCCCGAACTATGAACTCGCGACCCCATATCTCAGCAACCCCTCGATCGATTTGGCTCATGTTCACACTTAAAAATTCTCTTTGCCTCATTTACCTACCGGTGTGAAGTTAGCTGACAAAACTTGGCTGACAATAATAATTATAATACTGCTAAATTAAGATGGTAATTTTTTAAATGCATTTTTCAGGCCTTGTAAGTATCCTGAAAGTCAGTAACTGTAAAAAATGATTGCTCAGATCAAAACGGTCAAGTTCGAGCCGGAATCAAATAGTTTTTCTTAAATATGTTCTCAGTTCAATCTTAATTTTATGCAAACCGATTAAGATTCCAGGCAAGATTAGTTTTTTACCACTCTTGACGCTATAATTTTCTTTAGCACATACTACAATCTGTCCAACAACACCAAACTCAGGCTTGGATTCCATTCAGAAGTACTCAAAAAAATTAGCTGACAAAAATAATTTCACGGTTTTTTCAACTATTTTCAGTTTGGTCAAAATTAAAAGCCGCCAGAGTTTTTTACCACTCTAGACGCTATGGTTTTCTTTAGCACATACTATAAGCTATCCAACAACACCAAAATCAGGCTTGGATTCCATTCAGAATTGTGTCTAGAGTTGTAAAAACTCTGACGGCTTTTAATTTTGACCAAACTGAAAATAGTTGGTAAAATTGTGAAATTATTTTTGACATTAATTTTTTTGGGTACTTCTGAATGGAATCCAAGCCTGATTTTGGTGTTGTTGTATAGCTTATAGTATGTGCTAAAGGAAATCATAGCGTCTAGAGTGGCAATAAACTCTGGCGGCTTTTAATTGTGACTAAACTGAAAATAGTTGGAAAAATCGTAAAATTATATTTGTCAGCTAACTTTTTTGTCCAAGTCCAAGTCTGATTTTGGTGTTGTTGGATAGCTTTTAGTATTTGCTAAAGGAAACCATAGCGTCTGGAGTGGTAAAATCCTCTGGTGGCTTTTAATTTTGAAAGAAGTGAAAATAGTTTTGGAAAAATAGTGTAATTATTTTTGTCAGCTAACTTTTTTGGATACTTCTGAATGAAATCCAAGCCTGATTTTGGTGTTGTTGGATAGCTTATAGTATGTGCTAAAGAAAACAGCAGCGTCTAGAGTGGTATAAACCTCTGGCGGCTATTAATTTTGACCAAACTGAAAATAGTTGGTAAAATTGTGAAATTATTTTTGACAATAAATTTTTTGGGTACTTCTGAATGGAATCCAAGCCTGATTTTGGTGTTGTTGTATAGCTTATAGTATGTGCTAAAGGAAATCATAGCGTCTAGAGTGGCAATAAACTCTGGCGGCTTTTAATTATGACTAAACTGAACATAATTGGAAAAATAGTAAAATTATATTTGTCAGCTAACTTTTTTTAAAACTCTGGCGGCTTTTAATTATGACTAAACTGAAAATAGTTGGAAAAATCGTAAAATTATATTTGTCAGCTAACTTTTTTGGGTACTTCTGAATGGAATCCAAGTCTGATTTTGGTGTTGTTGGATAGCTTTTAGTATTTGCTAAAGGAAACCATAGCGTCTAGAGTGGTAAAAAACTCTGGTGGCTTTTAATTTTGAAAGAACTGAAAATACTTTTGGAAAAATAGTGTAATTATTTTTGTCAGCTAACTTTTTTGGATACTTCTGAATGAAATCCAAGCCTGATTTTGGTGTTGTTGGATAGCTTATAGTATGTGCTAAAGAAAACAGTAGCGTCTAGAGTGGTAAAAACCTCTGGCGGCTATTAATTGTGACCAAACTGAAAATAGTTGGTAAAATCGAGAAATTATTTTTGTCAGATAACTTTTTTGAGTACTTCTGAATAGACAAGCTTGATTTTGGTGTTGTTGGATAGCTTATAGTATGTGCTAACGAAAAGGATAGCGTCTAGAATGGTAAAAAACGAATGTAGCCTGGAATCTTGATCGGTTCGCCTAAAAAAGGTTGAACCTTAGTTCAAAAAACTGTTCTTAAACAGTCATATAAAAAAAAAATACTATTTGATTCCGGTTCGAACAATATTTTTAACAGTTACAGGCTTTCAGGATACTTTGAAGGCCTGAAAAATGCATTAAAAAAAATACAATCTTATTTAGCAGTATTATAATTATATTGTCAGCCAAGTTTTGTCAGCTAACTTCACACCGGTCATTTACCTGTCTACAAAATTCAATGCCGATCCGACTAAATTAACTCAAGTAATCGTCGAACGAACATTCATACATACATACATACAAACATACATACATACAAACATACAAACGCCGGATTGTTCCAGTAGACTCGGAGAACTTCGCTCGCTTCGCTCGCTCGTTCAATAAAAAAAAACGTTCTACCGCGTTTCGGCCCTAAATCTTGCCGATTATTTTCTTTCGACACGGTCATAAAAAAAATACTTCGTAATTAATACTTCCATACATACACGCGAAGAACATTACGTGACATTAATTACCCTCCTTTACTTGCGTAGAAAAATCAGTTTGCAACTTTGATGTGTAGTAGTTCACGAAAACGCGTGGACCAGTTAGTCCTACGAGTCTGCATTTTTTCATTTACTTATGAACACGCCTTCGCGCATTGCAATAACTATACCACGAAGCAACTCTTGAGTCAAGCGACAGCATTCCATTTTTGAAAATCGAATCCCGCGCGCAAGCAAACCAGCTTACGTTGAACCTTACATAGTATGTAAACCTACGTGCCGGCAGTCCTTCATTTATTAGTCCACTTTTGATACAATTTGTCCCCACACTACAGTGGGGCGAGGTCGCGCCACCAATCAAGTCTCTCGGTGGAATCTTAAATTCATTGTATTAAGAACCAAAATGCTTTAACTCATCGGTCTTTTTTCGTGGTGCGAGCTATATTCCTACACATCGGGGCCTCATGGAGCCGAGCGACGTGCTCTCTCCTCGATGGCACGCAGCGATCTGAACTCCGAGACGGGGTCGACGCTTGCGTGAAAACAATTCCGTACTCCATACTAATTCGTATGGAGAAATCGCACGCAAAATTTGGTTATGTTTGACGAATTAATGCTCCAAATACCTTTTGTTTTTTGCAAAAATACTAGGTTCACACCATTCTATATATACTCATAACTTACAGGATAAATATTCAACTACCAAAATTATCTGTGGATTCGTCAACGACACAAACTTTAAGAGCAGTTTTACGCGTTTTTTAGAAACTTTAGATATTTTTTTCTAGCTTGCTATCAATTATATGCCAAAATCAATTGTAATGGGGTGTAATACAACTCTTCAAAAACTTGTGTAATTATTTAATGGTCATAATACTAATATTTTCTGTCATGAACCACAAAAACTGTGCGGTACGTTTAAGTACTAACCCTCCTTAACAAACACAAAGCCTGGAGAAATTTTCCTATAAACATACACCATACACAAGCCTAGAAATTGGTCCTCAGTAAGCAAACCCGAGTCCAACCGCAGTACAAATCGGGAGCACATAAGTCACCGTAACAAAAGCACTGTAAATAACCTAACCTACGCTGTTTAACCAGCCATTTAGCATATAGGCAAATTCACAAACACAATTGCAACATAAGACCATTGCGTAGCTCGGTAGTAGAAACCCCACGCTCTGGGAACCGGTTCAAAACCTGAAGCAAACTTAGCAAGGCACGTCGAAAGCCCTGTTTCAAGACCCATAAGGTCGGAAGTCGCTTGCGAAGCCGCATGAAAGGTAGTCGCCTGGTTTTATCATGACACTGGCCCGGCTAAAAGGGCAAGAGGACGCACTGTTAGCTTTAGAACTCGAATGTAAGTCAAGTCGATCGAACGAGGCGGTATATAAAACTTAATTTGCGGAATTAGTTCGCTGGCGGCTGGCGGGATTGAATTCGAGCTAAAACTCTGCTTGCGGTGAGGTAAAACGAGTTAGGAAAAAAACCTTAGTTTTATTGGCTCAGTGGTAGAACACTGGACTTGGAAGCGAGAGATCCAGGTTCAATTCACGGCGCAGGCATGTACCTAAGACTTTGTTTCTTTTCAAAGTTACGTACATTTGAACCAGCAAAACCACTCGCTAACTGTGAAGGAAAATATCGTGAGGAAACTCGTGTCTAGTTGGCTCCACACGTATTGTCTTTTCTTTCCTGTCGGAGGCCAACTAAGCTGTCAGGATTGTATAATAGGTTCGGGCAAGCCTACTCCATCTAAAACAGTGTCCTAGGCACTGCAGCGCCGAGTGGTCTCGTTTTTTTAACACAATAAAATTATCTTCAAAAGTTTTTTGAATGCCAACACGAAATTAGATAGCTCTTACTTTTATTCTAAGGTTTTATAATTAGTACTTTCTCGGTTCGTTTAATTGATCAGATAGATTAGGAATTTATTTTTTACATTTTTCTTTTCTTACTTCTTACTTCCTTACCTTCCTACATTTTTCTTTGTGCGGGATAATTATTCACTAGGTACCTAAGCAAAGCCATACCTCTATCTCCGATAGAAGGCCTTTGCTCACTTAGTGGGACATGTACGATCGGCCACAGTATAGGATACCCCATTGTAGCTCTTACCGCGCGTGGTACCTATAAGGGCGCGAATCAATCAAATAGGGGTATCTTAGCGTGTGGCCGACTGTGCACTTGTGCATCAGGCTAGATGTTACGTTATTTTTTATATCTATTTTAATCAATAAAAACATAAAAAAGGTAAGATGTGGCCTGTACAATTGTACATGTCCCACTAGCTGGGCAAAGGCCTTCTCTCAGAGAGAGAGTTCACCACGCGTGCTCAATGCGGATTGGCGATTTTTGCGTTGAAGGTATAATGCCTCGCACGCTCAGGTTTCCTTACGATGTTTTTCTTCACAGTCAGCGAGTGGTATTGCTACTACAAATTCACAAATGTACGTAACTTTGAAATTAAAGAAAGTCATAGATACATGCCCGCACTGGGAATCGAACCGGGTACCTCTTGCTTCAGAGTCCACTGTTCTACCCACTAGACCACCACCGCTTGAATGTTGCACCGAATAAAAACATAAAATGCATTTAAAGTCCAGGGCCCTTAGCCTGTAACACAATGGCGTATCAATGGCGTCCCAGGTAGAAGGACAAAACCGAGATTTTTTCGTAGTTCTCCTACAACCAGCGAACTAATCCTCTAGAATTAGACTCCTAATATTATTTGCTGTACTACAAAAACATTAAAAGGACCGACACTTGACCGACAGCATTAATAAATTGTAATTGAAACCGTTAACCGGGAGCCCATTTTGGCACCATTGTGTTACAGGCTAAGGCCCCTGAAATGTTGAATATATGGCGCCATTATGGCGTCAAAAGTAGAGGGGCAGACCTTTACCCTATTATTATTCGTAGGTAAATCAAGAGCTTGCATCTCACAGTTCATTTATTCGTTCCAGTTTAGAGAAAGTCGACAAATACCCGCGGGAGCGTAGACATGAATCATTTTAATCGACACATTTGTCGACAAGACACCTCTAGATGCGGCCCGCTCCCGACCGATGCACTTTGTGGAATTAAATGAGATGTGATGAAATCAAAACTCAAAATTAAATATGCACCTACATATCGAACGTGTTTCAAAAGGTCCTACCTCTTATTACAGGTTATTAGAAACCATTTGTATATTTTTCACTCATCTCATCCATAAGATTTTCAGCGTTCTTCCTTTTACTCGCATCGACTTTAAAGGGTTAGTTTTTTTTTTAAATCTATATATATTTAAGAATTTGTATACAGGGTGACGAAGACCGTGTCACTGTATCTTGAACTTAAATTCTTTCTTCTTCCACGATCCTATGCCAGACGTAACCACTGTTTTCAGACTTCTTGGGCTATGTCATCGGACTATCTGGCTGGTGGTCCGTGACCCAATCTGTTCCCCTCTCGAGGTCGACATGGATTCGGCGAAAGATGGATTCGGAGAGGATGGCAGGTGGACCAGGCGGCCAAGAACGGGACGACGGTCAGTAGGCAGACCAGCAGCCCGGTGGACAGACGACATCTATAAGGCGACAGCGGGTTCGTGGATGCGTCCAGCTAGAGACTGAGGAGGATGGCGTGAAGGGAAAAGGCCTATACCCAGCAGTGGGTAAATGTGGGCTGAAAAATGAGGGTCGGTAAAGAAGCCCCCGTCCAGCGTTAATTGAAACTTTAACGGCGAAGGATCGTGGCGCGGAAGTGCGCCGCGAATATTGCTCGCATTTATCTTTTACCTTTTCAAATAAGTATTCATTTCAGCTCGCCGCTGGTATAACACGCTATGCTCCTGATTTGTTACCGCTAACTTTATAGCACTTGCTTACTTCGTGATTTAGGGTCGAAAGCGTACAGAGCAACGCTAAGATACCCCGTGGTGGACCATACCGCATAAGCGAGTCAATCAAACCAAACGGGGTATCTATTTTATCTAACTGATTGTTATTATTAATTGAGTACCTACCCACGTACAGTAGGCCACACGCTAGGATACTCCTAGTTCGATTGGCGCCCTTATGCAGTGTCCGGTAAGAGCTGTTTTGGGGTATTTGTGACTGTGGCCGACCGTACCTACATTACAAATAAGTATTATTTTTAAACACTGTAGTATTGTGAGATCCTTGGAGTTTTTTTACCGCATGGTGAAGCTGGACAAAGAAAAAGTAACTAGATACGTCTTAGTAGTAGATAGAATACACGACAGCGACCAAGTTACCAACTTCAATAAGCTAGTAATGTCACGAATAGTCACGGTATTCCAGATGCAATGTCTATGGACTGATAACCTTAAAACTTAAAAAGTAACTACACACAAAGTACACAGCTCTTTGAAAGGTATTAAAACACCTAACTAGATAAGAGTTTGTGTTTTTTTCAATTAAGCCTTTCCTATTAACAATTAATTAACTTCTCACAAAAACAAGACACTAGCTTATGTTAAAATAAAAACCCCCCTTTTTAAAAATGCACTACAGAATAAATAACATGCAAATGATACGGGCACCTAATAAACATCATCCAGAAGAACCATTTGTCAAGATGGCTACAAATAAAAATCGACAATCGACATTTGCGATATCTTTATATTTCTACATTTATTTTCAGCCAACAGTTGCCCATATTTAAAAAATGCCCTGTAGAATCACTCGTGTGTCTGTCTGGCACAAATACAGTAGTTTTCAATTCGTTTTTTTTTTCGAATTGTAACCATTTGCAGGCCTTGGAGCCCTCGCCAACGGCGGCTTTTCGTTTCGTTAACGCGCCAAAGTATCGCTGCAAACGCGCTTTAGTCGCATTTGCAATGCGCTACAGAAGCGATGCCAACGCGCTACTAACGCGCTACAAACGCGCTACAGCATCGCGACTGTATCGATGCAACCGCGCGACCGTGTCGGAAGAGAACGGAGTAAGGGTGGCGCGCGAATCGCGTTTGCATCGCGAGTATCGCGACAGAAGCGCGACGGGACGGTATCGCGTATGCAATCGCGACTGAATCGTGGTTACGTGGGCGAGGAAATGCAGCTAGCGACCCCATCGCGACTGTATCGATACGAACGCGCGACGCATCACTACTGCATCGCTTTAAAAAGTCGCCGTGGGCGAGGGCTCTTAGATTGCCACGTATTAAGGCGCCGTGCATAGTGAATGGCCCGCGCGCAAATAAAAATGCACAAAATCGATTCCTGTATCAAATACACTAAACAAAATATCTTGCAATATGTTATGGATATCAACACAAAACTTACAAACAAACAAAACTTGTTTTAGATAGCTCTCACCTAATTCTACTTAGGGTTTGATATGTGAAATTTTTCGATTTTTTTTAGTGTATACGATACAGGAATCGATTATGTGCAATTTTCTTTGCGCGCGGGCCATTCACTATGCACAGCGCCTTAATACGTGGAAATGTAAGAGCCCTCGCCCACAGCGACTTTTTGAAGCGATGCAGTAGCTATGCGTCGCGCGTTCGCATCGATACAGTCGCTATGGGGTCGCTAGCTGCATTCACTCGCCTACGTAACCACGATTCAGTCGCGATGCAAACGCGATACCGTCCCGTCGCGCTTCGATTCTGTGCATTTTTCTTTGCGCGCGGGCTAATTTACTACAGCGCCTTAATTTCAGACAAGACTTCTGCTCTACTTGTCCAGTTGTCCCGTGCCACGATACGGGCGCAGGTGGGCAGTTTAATTCCGACTAATGTCGTTTTTTTCCTGTAATTAATTTTACCTTTAATGGCTTTTTAACGCTCTTGTAATGGCATTAGTTTTTAAGGGATGTTTTATATATTGGGCGACTTTGTAATTTGCCAACAGTAAACTGCACCCAACTTTGTTTACGGCGTTAAGTAAAATAAACTATCTGGCGTATTTTGCGAAGATAATTTTATGTAAAATTGAATACTTTTTGCGTGGAATTTATATTGAAAAGCGGTGGGTGTAAATTACAATTTAATTAACTATCGCCTACTCGGTACTTAATACGATAATTTACGATATTATGATATTTTTTTGCTAATTTTAGCTTCCCTATATTGCAGGCTAAAAATATACTTCGCAGTTAGAATCTGGTGGTTGGGTTCACTGTTATTTCTTGAGATTTTAGTATTCTTGCGTGAAAATCTGCGGTCCCTTACTTACAGTAAAGTTTTGCATGACCTTTCTATAACAGCATTTGTATGGTCACGATTATGACGACATATAATACAAATTATACAGTTAGAAATTAGTAGGCCTAGTCCCATTGCTTTAATAAGTATTTATATCGATGCCTATAGTCCACATAATATATGAGGAGACATAATTTAAAAAAACAAGACCGTCCTAAATCTTTTTTCGACCTGTTTTGAGAGGGGAATTTTGGGAATTTATACAAAACCTCGATTTTGTACATTTTCTTTAGGTTGTCCCTCTTGGAAAAGCGCACGCGAGATAGCAACATATTTGTCAACTATCTACCTATTCTCTGTAGGTACAGTCGGCCACACACTAGGATAACCCTTTTTGTTCAATTAACGCCCTTATTCCGCGCGCCGTAAGAGCTGCCATAGGGTATCTGTGACTGTGGCTGACCGTACTATTGTAACGCACTTAAGGTTGGACAATAGCAACGTGGCGGGAAATTTGAAATATTTACAGCTTTTTTTTTTTTTAAGCTAAACTGAGCATTTTTTTCATTGGCGGCAATAACATAGAAGGTATTATTTTCATTACTATTGTAAACAATAGAACAACAATAATTCAGCCGATTACCAACGTGTTCTGGTCATAAACTAGTTTTTTGGGCAGTGCCACTGCTTTGTCGACCAGAACACGTAATGGGCTGAATTACTGTTATTCTGTTGTTTACAATAATGAAAAGAATACTATTGTTATTGCCACGAACGAAATATCACTGAACAAAAATACCTAGCTCAGGGGGTCTACCGGCTAAAACGAAACCGATTACCATTGGCGAAAATCGAAGTTCGATTTTTGAAAAATGTACTGCCACCCAGTTCATTTTACTGCCAACCAGTAAATTTTTCATAAATCGAACTCGGTAGACCCCCAGTTTAGCTTCAAAATTAAAAAAATACTGTTAAAATTTTGAATTTCCCGCCACGTTGCTATCGTCCAACCTAAAGTGTTAAGCTGTACAGGTAAATGTGCTTTTGACAGTACAACGGTTAACAAAACAGCCTAACTACCTATAAAAACTGGACCGTGTAAACTGTACATAGTACAAGCAGTTGTCAGAAAAAAAAGTCCAATTAGGACAAAATAATACGCTCCTTGGCTCACCACCTCCTCGATTAGAAAGAGGCGGTTACGCTGCGGGCACTTGTGCTTCTGCATTTACATAAATAGTTTGGGTTAAGGGTAGGACACTTACGCGACTTGACCCGCCATATTATTCTAATTGAGTAGCTTATTTTCATTATCATAATAAATTATTGTTAGACATGCGCGAAACAGTGCACTTCGAAGTCATGATATATTTCATGACATTTCATACCGCGTGATATTACCTTACATCATGGCACCAAACATGACACATGACATCATTGTATTTCTTCATTGCAGACATGAAACATGACATCATGGTATTTCTTCATTGCAGACATGAAACATGACATCATGGTATTTCTTCATTGCAAACATGAAACATGACATCATGGTATTTCTTCATTGCAGACATGAAACATGACATCATGGTATTTCAGCACAATTTCATTGCAGTGTGCTGAAATGCCATGTGTCATGTTTCATGTCATCTAGTGTAATGAAATGCTATGTGCCATGCTTTATTCTCTCGTGTAATGTGTAATATTCTCTCGTGTAATGTGTAATATTTCATGACACCGTTGTGTAAAAGCTTTTGTAATATTACAAGCATTACCTACACATGTCTAATTATTGTCCAAAAGGCTCTTTTTACAGGGGAAATGAAAAACTGTTTATCATGATAGTACATGGCTATGCAAAAATATTACTTGTCTACTTCTAGATCTCATAGTTACGTCTTTTCAGTGGGACTAGTTCTGTATGGCAAATAAGTGTGTTGCCAAATAATTAAATTTAAAAAAAAATGGACAAGTGTGATAATGAAAATAAGCGATTCAATTATCCTTGGCAAAGTTGGTAAACTTTTACGGGGCAATGTTTAACAGCTTTATTCCTGAAACACGTCAACTTCTAAATGTGATTTCCGACAACTTTTGCTGGACAACCCGAACAAAATATATCAAGTGATCCTGATAGGCAGCGACTGGTTGATCCAAAGGTTGTCTGGACGAGTTCGCTTTCAGCAATAAGACTGGCATTTTGTACTTCTTTTTTGATGAACATTTCTGTAAATAATTTGGGAATGCCATAAAGATCTATCTATCTATGTATGTATCTATTTCTATATCCGTTTGGAGTGTTGAATAACATTTGACAAAAACACAAAAACAACGTCGTCACCTTAACACCCTAAAAAGTGTATTCACACAAACCATTTAATTACTCTAGGTCAAAGCAAAAACATAACATCAATCAACAACGCTACTCGTAATGAGCTATAAAAAATACAACACTGTATTGTATGGGGTCAAAACACCATACATACATTAGGGAAATAATTATATTCATCCGACTAAGTTCTTTTTTATTATTTCACCGTAAAATTAAGTGTATCATACGTTATGGCCGACATACGGAGTTCCGCTCCTATTTCAAACGATAATTATTATGTGTTTTTTTTCTCATGAACACAATTATCCACACTAGGGAAACATATTTTTAGGTTTATTTTTTAAATAGATCGAATTTCGCTTATATATTTTGGTTCCTAATAGCACGAAAACATACGATAACTTATAAAGTTCTAATACCTTTTCAGTTTCATCACTGAATGTGCACTAAACTTTTGTTGCAAAGTCGCCCGAGACGTAACTGAATAGAGTGCACGCGTGTAAGTGTCTACTATGAATGACTCTATGACTGCATGTATGCACGTGTGAGAAGTGAATCGGCCTAAAGTATGGACCTCAAATTCCACGCATGGAAAATCTGTTGCCGAAATTGGAAAACACTTCTAAAGATCATGTACGACTTGTAAGGTCCAAAATTGTCGTTAATAACCCTCAATTATGAGGCAAAATGAGCGGGCCAAACAAGCCACGCGAATTTAATAGCAATAAACCACCGAACTAAATCCCATAGAATCCGCATTACGTTTAAAATCACAATAAAAACTTGTCCCCATAGAAACAAAAGATATCAGCAATAGAACAATACGAAACATCATTTCGACCATACGTCTAATATTCGAATGTCAACCTTATTGCATTAGTGTACAGTTTTACTTTAATTGCATGTACTACGAGCAAATAAGCTCCCAAAGGCAATTTGGGCATCTATTTTTCCAGACACATTTCAGAGTCCTATGTTGTATCTAGTTTTATCCTTGATCGAAGCAATAAACTGAAAACTGAACCCTTTTCCACACACGAACCCGAAGCCCGCCATGCGTCAAAGGAACGAAACCCTTTCCAACTTGCAAAGTTTTACCAGCACCTTACCACATATTAACACATCATTCGAGTGTTTTACTCAACACCGTTCATTTACAATTCAGATAACAGTGGGATCACTGAGTAGGGAAATACAGAAAGTAAGATCCCACCAAAAACATTTTCATGTAAAAAACGTTGCCAAGACGAGACCATACACCTCGCACTGTCAAAAAGCTATCAGATCTCATGTAGAGACAAGCTTCTAACTCTACACGCCCTAACTCTACAAGCCCTAACTTCACAAACTCTACACCTTAGTCAGAATATGTGGCTTGGCCGTTTCCGTCGGTTGTTACTAATCAAAATAACACCCTATATCAGACCTGGTCTTTGACTGAAAGTCAGAAGTCCAGCTCAAGGTTTGCCAACGTGCGATGGAGCGCAGCATATTAGGTGTAAAGCGGATTGACCGGGTCCGGAACACCACGCTGCGCGCCAAAACGCAAATAAAGGATGTTGGAGCTGCAACCTCCAAATTGGAGTGGAACTGGGCCGGCCACGTTTGCCGCATGGGTCCGGATAGGTGGGCGAAAGTCGTCACCGACTGGACCCCACAAGATGGGCACCGGCGCCGCGGCAGACCGAGGCGGCGATGGCGGGACGACCTCACAACCTTTTTGCCGGGGTGGCAAGAGGCAGCCGTGGATAGAGAGGAGTGGAAGAAAAAAGGGGAGGCCTTTGCTCAGCAGTGGGACACTATGGAGGCTACATAAAAAAAAATGTATTGTAGGTATACTATTGGATTAAGGGCGACCAGTGACAAGGATTCAGTAAATCAGAGTTCGGGCATAATCACCAGGATTGGCAATTTTCACGTTGAGGGCGATATGCCTCAAACGCTCAGGTTTCCTCACGATGTTTTCCTTCATAGTACCTTCTGTTTTTCCACATGAAGAAGTGGAGCGTTGACCCGCTTTGAAAATTAATTACATTGGTCACGCGAGGCTGAGGGTTACTTAGTTCCTCCAGAAATTGGGGGTGGACCGGCAAGCAGCGCCTGTAGCTGCAGTGAAGGGTTAATTCTAATGATGTGTGATACTGAAACAAAAAAACCGGCTGAGCCCACAGGAAAGACCAGTCAATACGTGTGGAGCCAACTAAGCCACGGGTTTCCTCACGATGTTTGCCTTCACTTCTAAGCCCACAAAAATAGAGAGTCAGATAAAAACAAAAAGAGGCGCATTATTTCAAAATTGGTACAAAATATTGGCTTGTTTACAGTCCTACAAATATCGGGACGATCCAATGGTATTAATAAATTGCAATAGGCCTCCATCTTGATGTAATTACGAAACCAAAATCCGATTTCAGAAAAAGAACGGGAAAATTTTACAGAACGCCTGGCCACATTTCTCTTGAGTAAACTTAAAAGGAAAACACCTTTCATGAAAAAATAAAAGGAAAATAAATAAATTAAAACGTCACTGGCAGCTTTTCTCTATTAAGTATTTGTCGAAATTTTAAATTAAGAATAGAATTTGGTTCGTTAAGCCATTGGGCGTATTGCCCCGTTTAATTTGATGAGAGCCCCCTGATCATTCTCTAAAGGGGACTCCCTAAAGGGGGCTTATACACTGGCGCATAACTTGCATTTCAACTTCGATGGCCCTTAGTAAACTGCGCATTTCGCATCGAGAACTCTGCAGAAATTGCGTTAGAAAGTTTAAGTGGCGTGCAATGTATAAGGAGCTTTAGATTTTCACCGTTTTGAGGGTCTGTGTTTGCTGCTTTTAATGTTCTTTATAAGGAAACACGATGATTGAAATTAAGGAATTATTTAAGCAAAATGAACGTCCTCAGTTTTCTTTTGTAATATTTTCCTTATGAAAAATTTGTGGGAATATTTTTTATGCTATATGCATACATAGTCGAGGATCCTTTCTAATTAACGGGATACCAATAAGCAAGGGATACCCGGTTTGATTCCTGTTATTGGCATGTATAGTCATACGACACCTAAGGATACCTAATTAGCTCTTATCACGCGCAGTCATAACATAACACGTCGATAAAAGTTTATTTATGCGACAATCGTCTTGCCCAGCGGTTCTAAATTTTTTTTTTGGTGACGGAACCCTTTTGGAAAGCGAAATACTTGACGGAACCCTACAATAAAACAACAGTTTTTACCCGACTGACCCAGAGGGAGGGTTATGTTTTTCGAGTATATGTATGTAAGGGTGTATGTACTATGACTAAGTTCGGCTGCTCCTCGTGAATCGTGACGCCGCGTCAGAACGGTCTACCAGAGAGAGGTGTTTTAAATATTTTTTCAAAATCCTTGCGGAACCCCTACAGTTGTATCGCGGAACCCTAAGGTTCCGCGGAACACACTTTGAGTGTGGCTGGTCTAGCCTCATGTTGCTTTATGTCACGACAGCAGAGCAAGTTGATAACCTAGGCACAACTAGCGCCGCCAATGAAAAAAAATACATTTTTGGATGCGTTTTTTGCCAAAAACTCTTCATTAGGTTATCAAGCAAAGCTTAACTATTTTTGGGACCTAATTCCAGATCCTGGCACCTACGAATAAGGGGGTTTCCATAAATTACGTGAGATGTTTAAGGGGCGGAGGGGGTCGAGTCAAATCTCATCTAATATTACGTTGGAGAGAGAGGGGGGGGGGGTCTCGGCAAATAACACGCAATTTTTTTCTCATTGAAAGAAAAAAAACTATTTTGGTCCATTTTTATTACACTTATAATTAAACTCTCAGCAATATTGATCGTAAATAAAATCACTAAGCATTTTTTTTTCTTTTTGCACTAACTATCCAATGCGTTTCCGTAAGAAACCCACATTTTGAAAAATCTCACGTACCACACGTTGGGGGAGGGGGGGGCTTGGGGGAGGGGGTTGAATAAAATCTCACGACATCTCAACAGGGGGGCAGGGAGGGACTGAAAATTAAAAAAAATACCTCACGTAATTTATGGACGCCCCCTAAAATCTTTTATCGCCTTTTGTGGCCACTTTTGGAGTGAGGATCTAGGAGGATCTGGATCTGGAATCCAAACCTTAGGTCCTAAAAAAAGTGGCCACTTATGGCGATAACTGATTGCATTCGTAGGTTCTAGGATCTGGAATCCAAACAAAATAGTTAAGCCTCGCATTGATAACCTAATGACGAGTTTTTAGCAAAAAACGCATCCAAAAAGATGATAATTATGTATTTTTTTTATTAGCGGTGCTAGTTGTGCATAAGTTTGGGCCTTAAGTGTGTAACCCAATGGCGTGTCGATAGGTTCCAGTAGAAGGACGTACAGAACCAGGGTTTCCTCGTTTTTCTCCTACAACCAGCGAACTAATCCTCTGGAATTAAAATCTGAATATTCTTTGCTGTACTAGAAAAACATACTACAACTAACTGGGAGCCTATCAAGGCACCATTGCGTTACGGGCCCCCGCCCCAGGCAGTATATCTGTCGACCTTATCGACCCATCATTCCACCAATGCGTTGTTCAGAAACGCGGAAAGCCATACCATTTTGGGGCGTATCACTTAGTCACTTTTACAACGTACAAAAAAACACACCAATTTACAAATTAACCATAAGTAGTACCAATATTTAAATCTGGCACTGCGAAACCGCAGCTCGCTGGCGACCTTCCACTCCGTACTTGTATTTTTAAATGACGGACCACCAAAAGTTTCACCTTTGACTGAAAGACTAACCTTTTGGTGGCCTCCAGCTGTGTACCGATTGTATTAAAGGTACAGGTAACCAGAAGGGTTTATCGAAGGGTATAGTGACGCAACAGTCAAGTTTAAAACGGCTCAATCGGCCCGTGACGCCGGCCTACAATGGCAGAGGGTGACTCGTGATTTGGACCATAGACTGAAGAAAATAGATGCTTTTACCTAGCTCAGCCTTTATTTGACCGTCCCAGATGCGGGAAAGATCCGTTTTCTTGGAGACGCAGGAAAAGGGAACAACCTACCGCTCTATTCTTGACGCTATTTTTAGGGTTCCGGACCTCAAAAGGAAAAACGGAAACATTAATAGGATCACTTTGTTGTCCATATGTCTGTCAAGAATTTTTTCTCAAGAACGCGTTGAGGTATTAGGTTAAATGTATATCAAAATACTGTAGTCTGCAGACCCTTGAAGCCTAAAATCAAGCTTTTGAGTGTTTGCTTGATTCCGTTGGGAATCAAAAGATATGGCCGTTTATACAGCATAACTCCGCATATTTTCGATTTTGGTCGTTTTTTTTTCTACCAAATAAATGATGGTGCGAAACTTTCCGTGACTCGCACTTGGCCAGTTTTTTTCAATATGGCACAATTTACAAAATTCAATATTTCAATAATAAACTTTGGTTCTGCAAATTCAAAATGTAAAAAGTTAATAAAATGAGTGTGTTAAATTCTGCAATTTCCTTATTGAAATCAGTACAGTTGGATTGAAAAGTGCGAAAAATGGGGGGAAACGTTGCCCTGTCTACACATTTCCTAGCTTTACGGAGCACTTCACAGTTGCTATGTGGACTACTAATAATAATAATGAAGTAACGAGTGAACGCGCCCGATGACATTTTTACCGCCAGGCCACAGGAAACAAGATCAAAATCTCGAATTTAGAATAATAGACGCATAATTACATTACACCCGATGAATTGTTCTGGCCGCAGGGCGTAGCCGGCTCTAACTGTTTTATTGAACGAGCGAGCGAAGCTAGCGAAGTTCTCCGAGTCTAATGGAACAATCCGGCGTTTGTATGTATGTATGTATGTATGAATGTTCGTTCGACGATAACTTGAGTAAATTTAGTCGGATCGTCATGAAATTTGGTTCGCAGGTAAATAAGGCAAAGATAATTTTTAAGTTCGAACATGAGCCAAATCGGTCGAGGGGTTGCTGAGATATGGGGTTTATAGTTCGCGAGTTCATAGTTCGGGGCGAACCACTAGTACTCTGTGGTTTTCAATAGTGTTTTTTTTTTAAATGGATGGCGAGACCACTCGGCGCTGCAGTGCCTGGGACATTGTTTTAGATGGAGTAGGCTTGCCCAGCACCTATACCATCCTGACAGCTTAGTCGGCCTAGCCCACAGGAAAGGCACTGCAGTGCCGAGTGGTCTCTTCACCCATCTAGTGTGAGTGAAGTTGCCACTGGACGCTGTATAAATCATGTCATTACGCAGATTCAAAGGCATAAGTTTTTTTTATTGCTGTTTTTTTTCCTTTTTTTTTTGGAAAACTCTAACACCAAAGTTTCTCAAACGCCGAAACAGACGAATAACTTACCGCCCGATTTTTGATATAGCGATTAAATGTAACGGTGGTGATTAACGAAGGTTAATTTTAAATAGCGGCACGTGATTGGCTGACATGAGTTTGACATGAGATCTAACATGTCTGTCACATTTGATCGCTCTTGTAGATAAATGGATTTGGATTGCTGAGAGACCCCACTAACACTCGATTAAAAGCTATAATATAATAATTTCTTACCTCATTTGTCACATTGATTTAGTGCAAAAAAGTTTTCTAATAGAAATGTACCCAAAAATTATTGGTTCGTCATAAGTTTAATTCAAAACTAAGCTTCAAATTAATAACCATGTGAAAGTTTCCCGATTAATTCCAAATATCCCGAAATTACAAAAGTTTATATATTCAGTTATTTCACCGCAAAAGCGGAATTCGTTGAAAGTGTGTGTATTCGTGGAGTGCTAGTAGAGTTTAATATACAGGGTATTTCAGAAAGGTCATATTATGATACTGAAAGGGGTCGCTACTGCTTTTAACCAAAGTTCATTGTTTTTTTTTTTTAAAGGAATTTTAAATAAAAAGTGTTTCCACATATCGATAGTTTTATTATCTATGTCTGCAACAATTTTTTATCGTCCAAAGTGGAATCATTCTCTTACAATCAATTAAAATGTTGAAAAGTGCGAGCGAGAGGTCTGTTATCCAGGGGCCTCTTAACTCAACAGTACAAGCAAATTTTATAAGTTTGTTTGAAGTTAGTTTGAAGTTATACTATCAGACCAAGTGCGAAATCTAGAAAAAAATATCAGCTGTTCCATACAAAAATTCGATACCTACTGCACCAAAATGTATGGACCAGCTGATATTTCTTTCGAGATTTCTCCTTGGTCCCTTAGTCAAAGTTGATTGTATTGGCGAGTCAAGGAACCCCTTCCCCTTTCAGTGTCACATGACCATTCTGAAACACCCTGTATACATTTTTTTCTTATTTTGAGGAAACCTGAGTGGTTCTCTCTAGGAAATATAGAGGCAGCATTCTATGAAAACATCAATCGGCGGTATCTACACGTGGTGTCTTAGCCAAAAAAGGCTTAGGTACTTCGTTCCCATAAATGTATTACAACGTGTTATTTTAGTGGTTTTAAAGCCGAAGGTATTTTGTTGCACTGATGATTCTGAGCCAAATTTCAAAATTTAATTTAAAAAAAAACACTTATCCATACAAATGGTTTCGATTGGCGACAGACATTTGTATTGGGAAGTGTTTTTTTTTTCCGCTCATTTTGGAGTAAAATTTTGGAATTTGGCTCAGAATCACCAGTGCAACAAAATACCTTCGACTTTGAAACCACTAAAATAGCACGGTGTATAAATCATACAAAACCCGCAGCCTCTAAGATGAACAAACATAAAAACTTAATACAGTACAATCCTTACATAATGAACACTGAATAAATTTTAACTATGTACACCGAACCTACTCCATCAAACCTGGCACACTTCTCCACAACATTTTCCATTTGCTTAGGCGAAGCGCAGTACTAGTAGGGTTACCATTCGAAATTGAAAACTTTGTAAAAACCGGACAAAACCGGAAACTAGACATCTCATCAACAAAGTTTAGATCATCTATTTCAATAATGTCCACATAGACCCTACATTCTCCATATGCAAGGATAAAACTAGATACATACAACATAGAACTCTGAAATGTGTCTGGAAAAATAGATGCCCAAACTGCCTTTGGGAGCTTATTTGCTCGTAGTCTATGCAATTAAAGTAAAACTGTACACTAATGCAATAGGTTGACATTCGAATATTAGACGTATGGTCGAAATGATGTTTCGTATTGTTCTATTGCTGATATCATTTGTTTCTGTGGGGACAAGTTTTTCTTGTGATTTTATACGTAATGCGGGTTCTATGGGATTTAGTTCGGTGATAATTCCATTCAATTTCCAACCGCGGAAATGATTGGAATCAAATCAAATGATTGATTGGAATTACTAAGTCACACCCCCAACATTTACACTGTGATAATTTAACTACAAGTCTCTATAACCTGGAAAATTATGAAAGCTAATTTTTTTTTTTGCAATGTAGAAATGTCTGTAATAAAAACAGTGAAAACGAGCAATACCTCTAGAGCCCTTGTCATAATGGCGACGTTGCAGTAAGTAAGTAAGTGAGTAAATTCAGGCAAAAAACTTATACTTACTTTATAAAGATTTTTATAAGGTTAAAAAATTCGCTCGAGACAGGATTTGAACCCGCAACCTTCTTATACTTACTTACTAGGTATATGGTAATTCCGCCAAACTTTTATGTAGTTTGTTGGCATATTTTATGCTCCTAATACTAGCTTCTTTGTAATATTTGTTAAATAACCTTACACTAAATTGACTAATTATGATTTACAAAGTTATCTTAAGCTTACTCGAGCATATCTTTTGATTTACAAAGTTATCTTAAGCTTACTCGAGCACCATAAATAATAAGGATGTTGACTACATCAATCAACTTCAAAAATGCTTAATTAAAACTAGTGAACCCAAATTGTGAGGGTTATTTTGATGTTCTTTAGTGCAATCTTCTTAGCCTACTCCATCTAAAACAATGTTCCAGGCACTGCAGCGCCGAGTGGTCTCCTCACCCATCTAGTGTGAGTGAAGGTGCCACTGGACGCTGTATAAATCATCTCATTACGTAGATGCAAAGGCCTTAGTTTTTAGTGCAATATTTCCTTTCGCCTTTTGCTAATCTAGCCGGCAAAAGGCTCTTGACGGATGGTAACCCTAAGTGGGAGCGTAAAATCCTAAACACTCGAACATATTCAAATGGCTTGGCTTACACGTATTCACAATTAGCGAATAGATTCTATCGCTGTTCAACCATTCGAACTGAGATCTCTTTACTTTGCTCCAAATGGTCCAAAATAGGGATGTTACGATACCGATATCTGAAGGCACGCTATACAGTGAGTGAATACATTTTTCGTCTTTCGCCCTTAAGACGGTAGCGAAATGGCCAAGTCACATATTTTGACTAAGGTGTAGAGTTTGTGAAGTTAGGGCTTGTAGAGTTAGAAGCTTGGCTCTACATGAGATCTGATAACTTTTTGACAGTGTGAGGTGTATGGTCTCATCTTAGCAAAAATTTTTACATGAAAATGTTTTTGGTGGGATTTTTATATTTCAATTATTCAACCAGCGAGCATTCGAGTTAGTCGAAAAGTTGTATAACCCGTGCCATTAAAGAAACGATATATAAATGGCGGACACTCTCGCGCCCTCTCGCTTTAATCATATCTCCGTCTATACTCACACGTTACGTAACGTTAGCAAAGTCATTTTAGGCAGTCCTGATGAGTCACCTACGCTTGGCTAATAAAACACGCCAAAATACGTTCGCCTCTTATTGTTTTTTTTTTATGTTTGTCGAGTTATTTCAATATTAGTAGTTTACGTTAAGTGTTGTTACTCGTATTTGTTGAGATTTGTATGATTTACTACGTTTTAATATTTTTGATCTTATTTTCATAAAGATTGTTGTTTAATCACAAACCCAAAATAGAACAATTACCTAATCAATAATGAAAGCATCGTAAAACAATATTTCCTAACCAAAAATTTAAGAAAGTTTTAGGTATGAACCGAAATTGTATTTTCGTAACCTCTTTTTCAGACCTTACCCTAAGTACCCGCCGCCATTTTCATATTGTTTCTCTATTGGCACGGCTTATAAAATAAAAGTTGTTGCAAATAACTTGTCGGAATAAAGCTATTTAAAAATTACCGTGTAGTGTCTTCGCTCCAATAACATGACTCTACGGAATACGGACCTATGCATCCACCATGGAAATCCTACGACATCAAAGCCATGCACTATTAAAATCCCAACTTAGTCGGCCTTCTCCACTTAAAAGCTCAGGTTCGGCAATATTGCCCATCACAATCAAAATCTTAATAGACTTAAAACTTCTCCCACACCAACTGTCACCTCTTAAGAGCGGACTGTCACAATGTCAACCGCCCCTGGGACAAATCATCCAGAAACCACCCCCTTAATATTTCATTAGCACAATACCTTTCAACTAATAAATTCCGTAACACATTTACATAACATATTCTAAATACTATCTGACACATTCAACAAATGCAAATAGAGACCCACTTATTATCCGATCTCCTTACCATTTACCACTTTAGCGACTTAACCACTTTACCACCCTTAGTTCCTTAACCTTAAAGTTCAAAGTCGTTTACAAATGGCGCAGCGTTAAGGTTGTAGGTGCGTATGTCTGGTTCGCTGATGACGCCAGACAGGTTTCAAATTCACAACCCCTACACGGTATGGCAATTAGTGTGCTAGATGTTTCCAGTCGCGATGTTGCTTAGCGATCCGATGTTTTGATTCCTTTTCTATCAATAATTTAGATTACTGATGCCCGATTTCACCAACTAAAGTGGTACTTAATTTTTAAGAACTTCTTGAACTGTTTTAAGATGTCCTTAGCGTAATTTTTGTTTCCAAAATTACGCTAAGAACTTCTTAAAAAAGTTAAAGAAAGATGGCGCCCCCCGTCCAGTAGACGGAGACTAGTTGAAGAAATTCGCATCGACAGTTACTTGACTCGGTAGCTCAATTAGTAGAGGCGCGGTATGCGAGAGGTTGCGGGTTCAAGTCCTGTCCCGAGTGAATTTTTTCAACTTATTATAAATGTTTAAAGTTAAAGAAGTTCTTAAAAAATAAGTGTAAACAAAAACTACGCTAATGACTTCTTAAAAATAATAAAGAAGTTCTTAAAAATTAAGTATAGTTGGTGAAATCGGGCATCAGTAATCTAAATTATTGATAGTCGAGTTATTGATTGATATAGTCGAGTTTAAGTCACCCATGTTGACCTCTGACATGGCTAAGGCACAATCAGAGCAAAGATGGTCAAAGATTATTACTATGGAATTAAAAAAAAACACGTCGCCTCTCCACCTGCTTTTGAGGGATGAGGAGAAGTCGTTTTCAAAGAACAAATTCAAAACACTTCATAGATGGTGCTTATCTTCTTCTTCTTCTTCGTCGTTACGCTTTTGTCAGGACGTTTGCGGTCCACATTTAGCATACTATCAGTGGCTGATGTTGCGCGTTTTCCGACGATGCCACGCCATTTATCTCGGTCAGAGGTTGCCCGGGTGCATTTATACGCTCTCGTCTACGTCCGCGCTATAAAAGCCTCGACCTTCATCCCAGCTTGTCCATCAAGTGCTGCAATGCTGACCGCGCTGTGATGGCCTAAAGCTGCGCTACGCTGCGCTCTGCCGACCATCAACAGTGCGCCAGCAACACACCCATCACAGACCGCGGCAGTAATGAACAAATAAATAAATTCGGATCAAAATGCGAGACCAAGCCGCAACAGCCTCCAGTCTCGTCGTACGAGTGACGGGCGTCTCTCCAATCGGTTCAAATGTTGAAGGCATTAATAATTTTAATTTCGGAAGTTGGGAGCGTGACAGTTCGTTAAATAAAGGGTGCTTGATTATTTGGAAGCCTCAAGTGTCAGACGCTCTACAGGGTGCAATCGAATTCGATAGCGGAAAAACTAGACTGTCTACTGATCACTACAAACAACTTGTACTAAGTGGCAAAAAATGGAGCGAAAAAAAAATCTGCTGTTCCATACATTTGGTGCAGTGCAGTACTGATTCTCACTTATCTATGGAACAGCTGATATTTTTTTGTAGTTATCACTAGAAATCCTAGGTACTTAAAGTTCCGCTACCGAATTTGATTGTACCCTGTTGTAGACCCTGATGATACTAGGTGGTGCTAGTCTATTCCATCTGAAAAGGTTCCATCCAGACACTGGGGGTCTACCGGCTAAGACGAAGCCGATTACCATTGGCGAAAATCGAAGTTCGATTTATGAAAAAATAAATGGGTGGCAGTAAAATGAACTGGGTGGCAGTACATTTTTCAAAAATCGAACTTCGATTTTCGCCAATGGTAATCGGCTTCGTCTTAGCCGGTAGACCCCCTGGTAAAGCTTTCTGTCGAAATTAGTAGCGCCATGTTGGTAGTATGCGTCCGCAAATGCAACATAAAAATAAAAATAAAATAAAAAAGCCTTTATTCTACTACTACTGAATATAGTTATAAATTAAACATAACTACTATTTTACTATAAACTTAAAACTTGTAGTTCAAACATGCAAAAGACATGCTAAAAAATAATCAAATTAATATCTCACATATAACATTGCTATTAATTATTTACCTACTTATTTATTAATCAATTATTATTATTTGTTTATTTTTGTAAAGTTGATAAAATAATCTAAAGTAATAATAATAATTATTGTGACAATGTAAAAGGGATGTGATTAAAAATTGTATTATCGCACGAAATCATTAAGAATATGTATGTCAAAATTATAAATTCGATTAATAATAGCATTATGTGAGTATTCCAATTAATAAAATAATTATAATAATCATGCATTTATTCAATTATGTTAAAAGTAGTAGTCGCCTCTTTGGCGTAGGCCTCCCCCCATTTCCTCCACTGTTGACGATCTCTCGCTTTCCTCATCCAGTCTGAACCAGCCAATTGTGAAAATATGTCTGACCATCTCTTGCGTGGTCTGCCTCTCTTGCGCTTATCGTTGCGTGGAATCCATTCCGTCAGTCTTTTTGTCCATCTGTTATTTTGCATTCTGCAGACGTGGCCGGCCCATTTCCATTTGAGCATACGAATTCTTTTTATGACGTCACTCACTTTGGTCTTCCTTCTTATAGTCTCGTTCTTTATACGGTCTGATAGTCTGATTCTCAGCATGCTTCTTTCCATTTTTCTTTGGCATATTGAAATTTGTTTTTCGTGTTGTTTAGTAAGCGCCCAAGTTTGGCAACCGTATGTAAGGCAAGGTAAAATGGCTACGTCGTATAGTTTACTTTTTATATTTATGTGTATTTGATTGTTTTTCATTATTTCTTTTAGGCTCCAGTACTTTTTCCACGATAAGGCTATTCGTCTTTGAATTTCTTTACTTGTAGTGTCTTCGAATGATATAAGTTGTCCAAGGTATATGTATTCCTGAACATGTTCTATAGTCTCTCCGTCTACTAGTATATTTTCTTGGTCTCTATTTGAAATTATCTTGGTCTTTGACGCGTTCAACTCTAGGCCTACCTTTTTACACTCTATTGCCAATTCTCGGAGCATTTTTTCAAGTGCTGGTGCCGTTTTCGCGCACACAACAATGTCGTCTGCAAAGCGTAAGTGGCTAAGGTGTTCTCCATCGATATTGATGCCTTCGTTTTCCCAATCCAGGTTTCTAAATGCCATTTCCAGAACAACATAGTAACATAGGTAACAATAAAACTTAACCTAAGTACCTTTAGGTTCTCTGAAGGAAGGAACCTGAAAAATTCGTCTCAGGCACTATTGAATTCGACTCTTTAGTCTTCGTTCGTAATATTATCGTTTTTTTCAACCCCCGACCTATAAGAGGTGTTATAAATTTTACCGCTATGTATGTGTGTGTATGTGTGTCTGTATGGCTGTCTTGCTGTCTGTCTGTGGCACCGTAGCCGTAGCTCTTAAACGGGTGAACCGATTTGGATGTGGTTTTATTATTTGAAAGCAGATTTTCTAGCGCGTGTTCTTAGATATTACATTTATGAGATACGCTAATTTGAAGCTAAAATGTCGGGGATATTTTAAGTTGTGAATTTAGTAGTTATAATACAAAATAACGAACGTATTTTTTTTTAAACTCTACAAAACAGTAACAATTTGAAACCTAAAGAAAGCAAAAGAAAGTAGAGCTACAAAGAGCAAAAACCTTTCCACTTAAATATCAAATTGAAATCAACACAAAACTAATTAACAAAAGTCTCAACATAAAACTTTCGTCAAACAGACAACCCTTCGGTCTTTCGCCCGAGTTTACTCGAAATTAATGAGCTGGCTCGTCTGGGGGTGGACCCTCTGCTCCACAACTTTGAACCTTATAGCTTATAGTTTAGGTTCCAGTCTTTTCACATCGTATCATCTGTGTGCTTTACCCTATTTATAACTTTACTGTAGAAAATTGGTGGAATTTGAAATAAATGTATCTTATCTTTACTATTATATTTTCATTCATTCATTCATCATCAGCCCACCTCTCCAAACTGTCGGGTATAGGGTATAGGAAGGACCGTGAGAGGTGGCGCGAGAAGGATTACCGTCCACATCCGTGGATCCTTCAGGATTTCCATACTATTTTTTTTATATTCGCAGGAAAGTGGAAAAATATAGACTGAAAGTAGTAAATTTACCTAAAAAAGAGCTTGTACTGACTTCAGTAACAGAAACTCGTAAATACTTTTGGAAATTGGCAAGCCGTGTGTTGTAAATGCAATTATAAAAATTACAACCACCATTAAATCAATTATTAATCTGTGTATTACTTTCTAATCTGTGGGAATTTTTACAGCCTTGTGCCATCAGCGCTATCTATGAGGTGCTTTAAATTCAGCTTGAAAACGGCTAATTACTGGATTATGAGCATAAAAATCAAAACTAGGTTCAAATCCGCGATTCCTACAAGAACTACCCCCTAGCTTGTTCTCTCCACGTCAGAGCTTGTCACACATTATCTTATATTATCTAAAACTAGCTAGGGGAGCACAATGTTACGTTAAAAGTTTTATCCCATTATCGGCTATCGCCATCTTGCTTTATTTCACCGTGTGAAGCGAGATGCCGCTACCCATTAGTGGGATAAAACTTGTCTCTTGAATTATTGTAAGAAAATGGAATTCTTATCACGATTTATTTTGTTGGATTGCCCGATATTTCGGCACCGTTGCAGGCACCATGGTCACGGGTAGACTGAACAGTGAACACCCAACAAAATAAATCGTGGAAAGAATGCCGTTATCTTATAATCAATTATGTCTCAAAATACCTGCCCTGATGCTCCACAGTGCAGCTGGCAGGATCTCCTGGAGGCGACCCCAGCGCGATTAAGTTGGCACGTTTCTGGGAGCGCGACGTGTGACGCTTTCGACACGAGAGAAGAAGATGTCTCAAAATCACGAAAGTTTAAAAAATAGAAGTTAAAAACTAAAACCCGACTACTAAAAGTTTTTTGTTCTATTTGTTATGTTGACGCTACATGTGTTATACATTTTTGAAAAGGTCTTTTAAAGGCCTTTCATTTGATACCCATGACGATGGAATCCGATAATTTTTATTTTTAGGTCCACCACTTTAGGACGCAGCACAGCCGCCATCTTAGTTTTTTTCAAAATAAAACTATCCTATGTTACCTGGGTGATTAAGACAAATCCACGACACCTCATTTGTTGAAATCGGCCAAGTAGTTTAGGCTCTGCGAGGGAACAGATGAACACACATACATACATACCCACATACATACATACATATATACATACATACATACATACGCTGCTAAAATCATAACCCTCCTTTTTGCTTCGCGTAGTCGGGTAAAAAAGCATATTTGTGTCTTGAAGTTTTGCTCCCCTACTAGGACCAAAACCACGGTCCCTACAAGAACTGGTCCCTCTCCACGTCAGAACACAGTGCGACTACCAGCAGTAATTGAGCGCCTTTGTCACAAAATACGTATTTTGGATGGGCAATTAATAACTGAGCTTGCTTGGCTTGGCTTGGTTTGGCTCGTGAGGATGCAATGGGCGATTTTCTGACAGCTCATGAGTTGTAACTAGATGTCGCTGACGAGAGTCATGATTTTTTTATGCCAGTTTGCGATCATTGACCATCGTAGGTATATAGTCCAAACACATTTAGGTATTAGTGGTGGAGCAAAATATAGAGTTTCCGGTTCTACCATTCACTCATACAAGAACAATAATATAGCTGTGCACTTTTTCATGCACCAAAATGGAATGACGTCTACGACGATGAAATATGAAGGCACAAAGCAATAAAGTGAAGAAGTATTTTTGCTGTAGTAAGCACTAATTTACTCCGTGATAGACATGTCGTATCAACGCCATCTGTCACAGCTTTTAGAACTATTTTTCTAAAAGCTGTGGCTCGGCTTGGATCGGCTTGGCTTGGCTCAGCTTGGCTCGGCTTGGCTCGGCTTGGCTCGGCTTGACTTGGCTTGGCCGGCTGGGGCATGGTGCGGATGGTAGTGGGAATTGGAAGAAAAAAATTAGGATGGACTTCAAAACACTCGCCCTTTCGAGACAACGCTAGGTTCTTAACTACGTCCTAAATGTTTTCGTTATATTTGGTTTTTACTGGCCTCGAAACGGTTTTGAGTTACAAACCACATTGAAATTAAGCTCTAAGGTCCAGTGAACTCATCAATAGAAGCAAGTTTGGCAAAAACTGCGAAATCCGACAAAAAATATGATATTGGTGCAGAAGCAATCGAATTTAGGTATAGAATGTCTTTTTAACCCCCAACTCTACAACACCGAAGCTCTTAGACGGATGAACCGGTTTCGATGTTGTTTTTATTTGATTTAAAAAGCAGGTTTTCCAGCGATGGTTCTTATTCATATCACATCAAAATCGGTTTAGCTGTTTATGATATATTCTAGTTTGAAATGAAAATGTCGGAGGTAATTTAAATTTTGAATTTTGTTGTTATTTCTTGGAATTTTGATGTTGACTCCATTAGAAAATACATTTCTGCAATACGCCGTTTATGCGTCATATTACTTTTAACCATTACAATAAATAATGCATTTTGCATTTACGTAATGAGATGATTTATACAGCGTCCAGTGGCTCCCTCACTCAAACTAGATGGGTGAAGAAACCACTCGCACGCTGCAATGCCTGGGACATTGTTTACACTGAGTAATCTTAGGCAAAATTCCTGCAAGCCACCACCCAACACTTACAAGTATTGATGCTCCGTTCCCGGGAACATTGCCAATCGATGGAAACTTGCCGGCAATGTGCCTAGGAATTTTATGGGAACTTTGCTCTAAACTTTAGATGGGTATTTCAGTATTTGTTCAATAAAATTGTACGTGATTTTAGAATCTCTACAGTACACTAAATATTAAGTTACTAAACACATAATTCATAATAGATAGATAAAAATCTTTAGATAGATAAAAGATTTATTAAATTGCCAAAACATAGAAAAAAAATAGGACAGTCGTAGAAAATAACAATAATATGAATTTGATTGGTAGTACGGATTTCAGATGGAATTTTTAATGATAAACCGATTCCAGGCAGTCTTTATATGGCAACACTGCAAGGACAAGACACTTATGCAAATATGCTTGTCACGTTGACGTGACTAACGAACGCAATACAATAAGAATTAGTGCTTATTAAAAATAAAAAACAGTCGTTGCGCCTGGCCCAGGATCGTGAGCGTTGGCGTGAGCATGAAGAGGCCTTTACTCGGCAGTTGGTGTTAACAGGCTGATGATGATGATGGTAATGAAAAAAATATACTGGGAATTTATGGAAACATTGGGAGGAAACTTTATAAAAAATTTAAAAGGTTAAAAAATTCGCTTGGACAGGATTTGATTTGATAAAGTTCCTAGCACGGGTTAGTGCTTTAGAAAAAACAAAAAGTGATTAGGAGGAAACTTTCCGGAAATATTTCCAGGGGAAACATTGCTAGGAGTGGGAATGTTTCCGAGCGTACATCACTACTTACAAGGCTCTTGCTCGCCTTGCTTCCTAGGTGCAATCTCTATGGCTCAGCAAACATCGGGCTGCCGCGTCGCTTGTATTGCGATTTCTATGACAGCGCAAATAAACACGCTTGGACGTGTTTGGACACGTCTCGGGCGGTGTCTTTAGTGTTGCCGAGTCCACAGTGGCTCCACACTCGTCACTTGTCATAGAAAGCGACAGAAGGCCTTATATCGATGTACCTACGTAGATCTATAGCACTTTTATAGACCAATGAAGCCATTGAAAGGGATCGCGATAGTTTAAAAAGATAGAGAATAAAGCCCCAGTTACCAATTTTTTTTAAAACTTAAGTGTCCATTACACATTCAACTTTTGAGTAGACACAAAAAACTGCAAAGTGAAATGAAAAAAAAAAAAACTTGAAGAAAAAGTTGTTTGGTTTTTACAGAAAAAAAAATTTACAGGTGACAGGTACCTATTACTTTAAAATTTCAGGACTCTATGTACAGGTTTTGAAGAAAATTGGGTGAAAGCTGACTAGGTAGGTATTGTTTCAGTAATTTCTTTAAAAAAAATACCAAAACTAATCAAACAACAGATTACTTGAACAGTTCTGTACATTGACAAGTAGGTACATAAGTACTGCACCAAATTAGACCTTTTCACAAATATTTCCTACAACCGCCACAGAGTCAAACAGCTCAACAAAAATACATCGACACTAATAAATTAAAGCAGCTGCAAAGCGAAGCCTCCCAATTTTCCTTTTCCCGCTCATTTTCAATTGAGCCTTAATTGTAAGAATTTCGAACGTCAAAATGAACTCGAGATTTTATTCCGAATAAATGCTTAATGAGAGCAATAATTACGGACGTTTACTTAGAAGCGGAGCTGGGGCCTGATTATTTAACTTTAATCTCTATCGTGATTATGATCGTGATCGTAACTTTACAATGGGATTG